>VZTU01025197.1:65458-244877 GCA_013400835.1 Zapornia atra | reverse complement strand
GGACCGCCCGGGCGCGGGGCGGCGGCGGGGACTGCTTGTAGCTTCGTGCCGGGGTTCGGCAGTCCCCGTCCGGTGGGCTGGCGTGGGCGGGGGCTGCGGGAGAGGGCTGAGAAGCGCTGGGGTGCCGGTGGAGGGAGCGGGGTGTCACCCGCGATGCCGCCCTCTGCTGCGGCGGGAGCCCTGGAGACGGCGTTCAGGAAGATAACTCTCTGCTTCCTCTCCGTGCCAGCGCTCCCGAGCGCGCTGGGCTGCGAAGGGAAGCGCACTGCTTTTGGGGCTGTCGGCGGGAGGAAGGGGTAGCACCGCTTGCTCCGTGGCTTCTGCGCCTTCGGGGTGCTGCCCTTGCCTCCGTAAGCGCCTGGACGCAGGTGTCTGCCTTTGGTTTGGGCTGTGTCCGGGCTCCCGACCGACATCTGCGGTGCTTGGGTGTGTGTCTCCTCAGCCTCCCGATACGTGGTGCTGATTCCCTCTTGCCCCCTCCTCATATCCTTGCGGATGTCCCGAAATTATCCCCCTACGTTTCTGAAGGGGGCTGCCTTATTCAAAGGCTCGTGCTCGTACAAGTATCCTTCCACGTGTAGGACAGGTTTCGTAAATAGCAGTGCTTGTTTCTTTCCTGTTACAACACGCTGCTTGGCCGGTTTTTAAGTAAAATCTCTCGTAAGAAGCGAGGCAGCCTGAGTTAGAAATAGAAAAATCTGTGTCTGCAGCCAGCAGCAGTAAGTTGTGAAGAGGACCTGATCCCAACCCCCGCCCCGGTGCGGGAGGCTCCGCTGTTGAAGCCAGGCGAGCTATTTCTGTGAATAGGCCCGCTTCTTTAGAGGTGCGCTTTTAGCATGTGGCCTAGAGTTAATTGAAGAGTTAATTAATTCACAGTGGGACGGTATGATGGGGGGAGACGTTGACAGGCGGTATAGGGGATGCAGATCGAGCCCTGTGTTGAGAGCGCAGCCGACCTTTGGACTTCAGTCAGGTTTCAGCAGCGCTTCCCAGGTGCAGAGATCATCCTGCAGTTTGGGGGCATTAATAGTTGAAGAGTTCATGTCAGTTTGTTCCCTTGTAATTAAGAGGCATGACAACAGTGTGATTGCTGTAAAAACATTATTTGTTAATTTGCTGCTATGTCATCACAAGTTGCTAGTTATGAAAGAGTAATAATGCCTTGTTACTGCTACAGAACTTTTCTCCCAGAAGGGGTTTAGTTAGAGTTTTGTGTTTCTACAAACAAGGTGTCTGGATGGGATTTTTTAATAGTAATGTTTGCTTTGAGAGATTCTGTATATTTGTTAATCAAATACAATTTTACGTAATTCCTTAAGTTTAAGAGATTAGTGACTGCCTGAACTACACCTGTTGTGGAGAAATGATGGCATGGGAGGTTGAGGTGGAAGTGTACTTGAACTTAAACTTCCCATTTTACGTACATATGCTGTCTTCATGCAAGTTGGTGGCAGACCTGCAATTGTGCAGGAAGAGCTATAGCTGTAATTTTGATATGCAGCTGAATGCTTAAGCTGTATCAACAAATCTGAACCAAAAAAAGACCCCCACAAACTGATTATTAATGCTGTATGTAATGTATAGGTAGTAAATGGGGATAAGTTGTCCTAGGGACTGAAAATATACATATGCTGTTATGCTTCCTGCGTTCTAGAATTTCAGACTTTGAAATGTGAAGTATATATGAAATATAGGGCTTTGCTCTTTGATTTACAAAGATTTTCTTACTCTGCATGACCCACTAGTCAGCTGATTGAGGTACAACCTTTATGAATAAATAAAATGCAGAACTACACCCACCTTGCCAGAACTGGCAGACGAAACTTTTTTGTTCATCACGTGCTTTGGTTTGGTTTTTTTGTGATGAAAATTCCTAACTGTCATGTTAGGGACAATACAAGAATGAACTGTGCTGTCAAAAGCAAAGGGTTCACTAAGGAAAATCTTCCGGTTAAAAGGACATGTTTTTCATAGAATTCATCCTGCTTCCAACAGACAGAAGTTAATGGCACTTTTTTCTGTCTGCTAGTTCTTCCTTATGCCCTCATTCAAGTTCCTGTTTGTGTGTTGAAAGTGTGTTGTTTTTGTAATGCTGTTTATCAGCAGTGCCACACTAATCGATGTTTCTTGATGGTATGTGCTTTCAGAGGACTACGGGAGCATGCTGCTTGCAGAGGCTCTCCTAGAAGAATGTTTGAAGGAAAACTTTGCCAAACTGAAGGACTCTGTTCCATTGACAGAGAAGAATGAGCCAAAACTGAGTGAAGCTAAAAAGCATCTGACCAATATCTTAAGCAGAGGAAAACTACGAGTAAGTGGGCTCTGTCAGCATGATTCCTGCCAACTGGATGCTTTTATCGTGTGATTATCAGTCTGATACAAGGTGTTCGTGTTGCCTGCCCATGCCCCTGTATGTGCAGTGCTGTATTGCAGGTGTTACTGGACTGGTAATTCATTTCCCCCTTTGTTGGGGGAAATTTACTTTTTCATAGGCAAACAAATCACGTGTTACAAGTACATATCCTGTTTGGTTTTTATTAGAAAGGAGTAGGATAAATATTTAGGAATTTTCTGGGTTGCTGTTGGGCTAGCACAGCTGAGTGACCTAATGCTGCTCCTGGTCAGAGGGAATTGTGTACACCTGGTCAGCTCCAGGTCAGACATAAAATGTGCCAGAAGCAGCAGTGAGATGCTTAAGATTGTGGTGTGAGGCTGGGGTTATGACCTTGCATTGCTTTCAGTGTCTGCCAGAGAAATTATGCTTTTATTTCATGGCCTGGGTGCATGGTTGGTAGCTGCTTGACAGCTCTGCTGCAGAGCCTCAGGAGTGTTTTAAGACTCTGCCTTGATGGCTGCTGCTGTGATGATGTCCTTGGACAGGCAGTTGCATAACTGCCTTTATAAAGGTGATGTATTACAACAGTCAGTTCTAGATTTGTATTACTTTTGGTCCTGAAACTTACAGGCTAGTTAGGTTGGAAGCATGTGTTACACTTTTATTGTGTAAATTCCTAGGGAGCAAGTGTGTAGTGACTTTTCTGGGGGAGTTCCTTGTTCTTAATTTCTTGAAAGTCAGTATATTTAAAAAGTAAAAGGAGTGGGGGGAGGAAAGGGAGTCTATCCAACCCTCTCTCTTTATAGTTTAGCCCCAGTAACAGCCACAACCACTGGATTCTTCCAAGTCTTGGCTGCTAGAATTGCTGTTAGTATTTTTTTGCTAGAGGTGGCTTAGCATTGACCCTGTGTCGATTGTATGTATTAAAGAAAAAAGAGTATGAAAGCTCTTTGTGCTTTCCAAAGCATAAAAAGGGTCTGAACGGATGTATTTTACTGAGATTTGGTTTTGTTATACAGATTTTTATGCATGTTTTCAATCTTTAAGAAACAAAAGAAATCTTAGAAATAGCAGGTATGCCTTTTGGTTTTTCAACTGTTGCTTGAAAATTCTTTGATAGCTTAAGAAAATTTGGGAGCTCTTTTAATTATATGCACAGAGGAGAGGGGAGCACTTGACTAAAAAGTAATGCCTTTTGCTTGGTTTAAAAGCAGGGGGGTTTTGTGGTGTGTATGTAGGTAGTTCTGACAGTGCCAGGCTTTTATGTGCTATGTGAGGCTGGTGGATCAATAGAGTAGGTCAGCTGAAACCAAAGAGGTGGTTTGTAAGCTCTGTAGTTCCAGAGTGGTTGCCTGACCTTTGTTGCCAGCTGTCCTCATGGGTGTAGCCCTAAGATTTCTAGATGCTTAAATCCTTCCTACTCTGGCCTGTGGAGCTAACAGTGTTGAGAGGAAAGCGTTATGAATCTGCTTAATTTGTTCTGAAGTACCTCATTCTTACTGTCTGGTATTTTAGCATGTAAATGCTCTTTTGTTCTCCTCCCCCCTCTCTTTCAGCCTAAGTATATGACAGAAGCTATGCTGATCCTAGGAAAGCTTCATTATGTGGAGGGATCCTACAGAGATGCCATCAGCATGTATGCAAGAGCAGGAATTGATGATTTCTCAACAAAAGATGAACCTCTTTACGTGCTGCGTTTGGTAACTGAAGCTTTCGTTATTAAAGGTAAAGGACCACGTGTGCATATGTGAAGTGTCCTGTGTTTAGGTGTAAGCTGAAGGTGTTTCTCCAAGTGATTTGATTGGAGCAGAGTTGGGGCAAGTTATATGCTTTAGAAAATCCTACTGGGTATGGTCTGTGTAGTTTAAACTTAAAAGCATTATGGAGTCTTAGTCCATGGTTTTTAAACTTGGCTGGCTTGTAAAGAAGAGCTCGAAATTGGAAATCTTGTGGTAACTGTTGGCTGTAAGTCAGCAACATGCTTGAGCTTCTGTATCCATTTTGGGGAAATCTAAATCAAACACTCTAACTGAATTGGAGCCTGTGCTTTCTCTTAGAAAGAGTTCATCTACTTGTAAACTTAAATTATTCCAGTGATTTAAGCAAGGGTGATGATATTTCCAAGTTTTAAACTCTGGACTAACAAAATATGTGCTTTCAAAGCAGGTAGTATATTTTTGCAATGCATGTCACACAGTATCAGACCTCGTGTACAAACAGGAATCTCTCCTCCCCTCTGTAATTCTACAGGCATTGCACTGTTTGAGAGATCCTAATACAAACTGCCTTTGCCGGTAGTGAAATCGCATTTTCTCTTTGAGTGGGGGAAAGGAAGACCCTAGTCAGTTTTTGACTTGGGGGGAAAAAAGATCAGTAATCTTCTTCTTCATTTGCTTTCAGTTCCTTTATAAATGTTGCTCAAGTACTGCTACCTATCTACTGCTTTCTACTCTTTTCAGCATGTCCACCAGCTAATTAGGTGAATGAGAACTCTGATGATCAGATACCTTCAACTGGTATGTAAAAAGAGTGAAACCAAATCAACCCAAAATACTGTTTGACTGGGCTGCTAGTATTACTGATACTTATTTGGGTGTTTCGTGATCCCACATGGTCATTCTGCTTTTTTGAAAACCTGTTTGTGCTGCTTTGCTTGCTTTGATTTTGTTTTCTGTGGCACTAGTTGAATCTGCTTCATGAATGAGCTTTTGTGGAGCAGAACTAATTTACTGGTAAGCTTCACTAACACTTGCATGGCACAGAGGAGCGAGTGCCTGCCAGTGCGTTCGCAGCAGTGTACTGAGAGCAGCTATTGGTGCGCTCCAGAGCCTGGAGGAGATGTGTGTTCCTCTCTGGGAACTGCACTGGGTAAGGTTCTTGGTGGGTGTGAATGTAACAGTAAGGTGTGCATGAACACTGATGGAATAATACTCTCCTGTAAGGCCTCTTCTATGGTATTGACTACCTCGTTTGCACATGAAGATGTTGGGGGTGGAGGTGTTTGACACAGAGGATCAGGCTATATTTTTTTTTTCCCCCCTCCCATGTGGTTTAGTGTGGAACCTAAATATTGTGTTGCCCCTGTGCTTGTGTGTAAACCATAAGGAGTCCCTGCCAGTGCAGAGCAACCTCTCTGCTGATACTGTTACACAGTTTTTATCCTCCACGATAATGATTTTCAAATTAGCCAAGATATCGAGGGTATAGTAAGTCACTTGGTATTCTACCAAAGTTTCAGACAGAGAAGAGTCCAACAGAGTGGAGTCTGTCTGTTTGAGTTTGGGGTGGGCACTCACTGCTAGGATTGTTCTTCCCACTGCCATGTGCTTGACTTTCCAGTGTTGCAGAAATAAGCCCTTGAATGTTAGAAATTTGTGCAGGTATCTATGGCAATAGCAGTGTGGATTTTAAGTTTTCTTTTCAAAGCATGTCTGTCCAGACTAACTGTGCAGGACAAGTAGCAGCGTGGAGTTGAATTATTCAGAATTAATTTAAAGTTCTTTTATACTTTATGCTAAGTATTTTTCTCACTACCCTTTTTCATTTGGTATCTTTGCAGAAATTCTGTTAATCCATACTGATTTATTGCCTTTGATAGAACAACTGTTAACTTCAACTTGCATAAGCTATCTTTAAAGACACTCTCGAACATTGCTGGTAGTAAAAGCTTTGTCGGGATCATTTAGGTGACAATCCAGAAAAGTCACAGTCCTTTCTTTATTTCAGGGCAGAACTTAGTTTCCCTGCTCAGTTTCTTGCTCAGATTTACAGCAATGGGAGAAAGCAGTTGGTTGAATAGAATATCCCTGTTCATCCAGGATTAAACACCAGAACTCATATCACTTCTTGGTACGAACCTGAAACCACCTTGGTTTTGTGTAACTCATGCTGCTGGGTCAAGTCTGTATGCAGAATGGTGGTGTAGGCTCTCGAGCAGTCAGGATTATGCTGGAAAAGTCATGGAAGAAAGAAAAGTCAAACCAAATGCACTCACACATCCTTTTACTCTTGGAAACAAACAAAAATGTAATGAGAAAAATAAAGAATATGCTCATCAGAGCTGCATAGATGAAGTCAGTGGTAGAGTTGAAATGCAAACCAGCAAAAGTGAGTTTGCTTTTTTTAGAGCACTGTTTAAGCTCCAAAACAGTGAAGATGGACATTGAGCTAAATCTCTGGAGTCTTCTCTGAAGGTCTGTTGCATGTGGTAGGTTCACCGCATGATAAGAATCAATATAGGTTTGCACCTTTGTGATTGGACTGTTGAACTGGAAGTTGAACAGGAAAATCTTCTCTTGCCTGCCTTGCTCAGTAGGCTTCCACCCCAGTTGAGTATTAAGCAGCAAATGTTCTTTATAAATGTAGGGACTTGAGTAGTTAAGAAGAGACAGGAGAAATCTCACAGGAGAAATGGCAGAGAGGGCATGACTCTTCCAGTTCCTCAACTTCAAGACTGCTTCTGCTTGGCTGGTTTCTAAATCCCTATGTTGTGAGGAGAGGACACAGCTGTTCTGACAACAGTTTGATTTTTCACACTGTCACCTCTACAGTTAGTTAATAGGTGGTTGGTCTGTACTTGCTTCCTTCCTCCCCATCCTGAGTGATGCTGGTTCTTCCTTAAAAGCCCTGCTCCATTTGCAATACTGCAGGTAGTCTGTGGTGCAAGCACTTCTGTCTGTTGCATAAAACAGTATTGAGTAAGCAGATTTGCTTTCATTTTGCTTCTAATTCACTTGGGACGTGTTGTAGCTTAACTGGCATTGTCCATTCAAAACAAGCAAGCAAAAAAGACTTCAAAACAACATGTTTAACTGCTGGAGCCCACTGGTTACCCTCTGGCAGAGCTTGCTGCAGAAACCCTAGCAAAAATCTCTCTGCCCGCAGTGGGTGAAACTTTGTGGCAGTGGGGTAGGCCACAACCTACCCTTTATGTAACAAAGTATAGCTCTAGCCAGGGCTTCAGCATGCCTGTATTTGCAGAAAGGCTTCTGTGTCCCTGCAGCGTGTGCACACAGCCCTTCTTGTTGCGTTGGGTGAGAGCATGCCCAGAGCTGTGTTAGCAGGAGGAGGCTCTTGCTGATGTCAGGAAGGCTCAGGCAGGGCTGATGTGGCGTGTGAGTCTTGTGTTTGTAATGCCTGAGAGTGCCTTTGGCTTGCTGCAGCGCTTGCTCTCAGGATGTGTGGTATCAGGGCTGCTGCAAGGTGAGTCAGCCCCATGCAGAGGAGTTCCCTTTGTCTGTCAGACCAGCTGTTAGGCCATGCACTGCACATCATCCATCTGGGAGGGGGTACGCTAGAGAGAGGTTGCTGGCTAAATCTATGCAGCAATGACACAAGACTGCAAATAGTATCTAGCTGGTTTTCTAGTGAATTGAAGCTTTAATAGTTCCACTGCCTTTTTCCCTCCTTTTCTCCCAGTCCATCCTGTGATAATTTTTGTGCTGTTATTGCTGAAAATGCTCAGGGTGGGTTTAGTTTTGCAGCTTCAGTATGAACTCTCTGTACAGTCAGAAGAAGTTGGCAGTTCTGGGGTGATTCATCACTTCTTCAATGGCATCTGACAGGGATGAAGTGCAAGGTGTTGTAAACCACAGCCTGCTCTTTGAGTGAATGCAATTCACAGAGCAGTCTGTGGATGAACTTGGTTGTGGGTATCTAAAGATGGGTGAGGTGAATCCTCTGTAAATTTGTTTCTAAAAGTTGGGATGGGTTTTTTGAAACTGTAGAAAAGAGATCCATTGGATCAAAAGGCTGCAGTGTGAGCTTGGTGCTTTTAGATCTTAAAAAAAAATTGATGTGGAAGAGAACAAGGTGATACTGTGTCTGTAAGCAGCCTTGAGTTTTGTTGTAACAAGTCCAACCACAAGCCACAGGTACAAGGAAACAACTTCCTTAGTTCAGTAGCTCAGAGCAGTCTTTATTTTTGAATCCGCTTAACTAATTTAAAATAAGACGTCTAAGACAAGCAGTGCCACACTTCTGAAAAGCCATAAGATCATGAGACAAACTCTGCTGGATTGAGCCACTGGTCATTTAAGCCATTCTAAGAACTGTGAATACTGTTGCAGAAAGTAAAACCCAGAATCTACCATGTGAGGATTTTTTTCCTGAGTTGGGTAATGCTGAACAGCCTGGAGCCTGCATCCAGGGTTCTGGGTTCAGTCCAGCTCTTTCTGAGTTTTTAGGGTTGTTTATTAATTTTTAGGACAAACTGCTGATCTTATGTGCTTTCCTGTTTCTCTTATTGTTGTATCTTTTAAAACTTCAATGATAATGAGGTCAGTGTTGCTTAGAAGTATGTTGTTCTGCTTTTTCTCCATGTGAAATCTTTGTCTTGGGTTTGTAATCCTGGAAGTGGTTGTTTGGAGGTTGTGGTGAGTGTCCTGAGGAAAAAATGGTGATGGCACACAGAGATAATAAACAGAAAAACTGACCTTTTACTTGACTGGTTTGAAAACTACCCATGTGGTTTTAATTGTGATTTTATATTGTCCAGCTGAAGTCTCAAATTTTGAATAATCTATTTTAAACTTCCTTTGTGCTTTTGTTGCTTAACTTCTTGTTTTGTTGATTTCGGAGCTATTAAAAACAAGTAGGTCTGCATACAGGAAACAGAAGTCTGGTATTAAAATTGTTCATTCTAGCTAATCAGAGGATACATCACCCACTTGTTCATACACTTCATTGGAGTCTTTAATTTTGACATTTGCTTGTGTCATTCATTTTCTAATAAGTTTTTCTACTGGATGATTAATTTCCTAGGTGAGATTTGTATTCAGCTGTGTTTGTAAATTAGAACAAAATGTACAGTTAAAAATAGCTTTATTGCAAACCTAAATTCTGATAAATCTTTTTCCTCCTCTCTTTAAAGAATTGATTAAGAAAATTTTCTGAATTAAGTGAATGAAGTTCACTTGCTACTGACAGCTTTAACTCAGTGTTCCTGATAAGTCTTAAAATGGGTAAATTTCTTGTCATGTTTCCTTTTTTAATTTGTATATTAAAATGGGAAAATGAGCTTTCCTATTTGGCTTTATGTAGTCAAAGCTATGTTGGTTTCCTGATCTTTGAAAAGCTAATCATTGAACTAAATTTGTTGGAGAGAATTGAAAGGGAGAAAGAAGCGTGGGGTTTGTCTCTTGATTTTACTTTTTTTCTTTGCTGATTTTGTGGGGTTTTATTTTGTTTGGCTCCCCTGGAAAAGAGTGTCTGTGTTATAAGGACTCATTTTAGTACTTTATTAAACTCTTATTTCAGATCCTAAGCCACTAACACCTCCAGTTCAGTCTTTTACTAAATGCTCCCGACCCCATAGTGCAAGGAAGGATATATTCCATTCAGACAATATTAATGTGTTACTGTGTGTTATGGGCTTAACCTAAGCAGCCTGGCTTTAAAATAGTCCTTCTGGAAACAGAATTTCCAGTTAGCTTCTCTGTCATGAGAATTTTGTCCACTTAGTTTTTGATGAATGTGAGGGTGATACCAAACCCATCGAATATACTGGAATACAGACTGTGCAGAATGATATCGAGTGCCAGTAGTTTGAGCAATTTCAAGTACAGATAAACTGAGTTTGGAAACATTATGTAGCTTTTCAGGGTCATAATTTATTTCATGGTCTTCTTTTGGAAGTGAATTTACACTTCTAATTTCTTTCTCCAGGAAGCATTTTTGATTCAGGGATATGTTTTACAAACCTTTTAACAGGTTATACCTGCACTTTCTGAGCCTGCTTCTCATTTCAGAGGGCATAACAATTTGCAAGGTGTGTTCTCCTTTTACCAGGTGTGTGTTTGGAACACTCTTCTTTCTCTTGGATGCCAAAAAAGCCCTTTGTGTAGTTATTCATACTCTTGTGCTTGGGATCTTTCACACAGGCTGATTTTCAAGATTTCTTAACATTTGCTAAGTAGAACTTTCTGGTAATACCTAAAAAGAGATAGTATGTGTGGATCTTAATATATAAGGACATACTTTGTCTTGTCAACTGCAGCAAGTGTAGGAAATGGATTGATGAAAAGTTGATGGCATTTTTTTCCATGTTCAAATAAATAATTAACTTTATGTCCTCTCTGGGCACTAATGGAGCAAAGAAAAATCGTGTTGTAATCACACATGTCAAGATAAAGATGATCCATTTCTGTATTATTGTTCAGTACCCACATGACTAGAAGGAAAATATCCAGCTTTGCTAGTGGTAAAAGAAGAAGAAACCCAGTTCTTTGTTCCTCTCCTCCCAGCAACACCTGACCTGCATGCCTTCCCTACTCCTGCCCAAAAAGAGCTGAGTTTTCATGCTGCAGCATTGCTGTGACTGACTGACATGGGGGCAATGTGCTATAATGCACCATTTAGCCAAAATGGGCAGTAAGTTGCAAGGGAAATATCCTAAGATCTGAATTTTCTCCCCATTCAGTGTCAATAATAATGTCAGTTAGGTACTGTTGACATCATGGCATGCTTACTGTAGGATTTCACTTGAGAGTCTATATCTTCTTTACCTTAACTGCCCTGTTTAAGCCAGAAGGGTTGTTATTTCAAAGTGTGCTGACTTCCCTGGGGCCACAATTCACTGCTGTCTGGATCCTGCCCACCTTGGAAGCTACAGCACTGTCTGAGGTGCTTGAACTCTGTGTGCTGTGCAGGAGAATGGCTAAGACTTTCGTAAAGACAGCACCAGGCATCAGTGTTCCTTGTAGTCTTCAGGGAAGCTTGTTGATTGTGAAGAGCCAGAATTATACTGGGCACAAAGTTAGTAAGAGAAAAGCATAGGTTTGGGTGAAAGTTGATGGAAAAATTACTTAAAACTTTGCTTTTACTTTGTGCAAATGCATTACTCCTGAGTGATAATGAGCTTCATGAAGATGATGGACACTTGACAGTATGTAGCTGTGTTTATACATTAATGTATATGTTGCTTTTGAGATTACATACTGATTTCCAGTAGTCTTTCCTATTACTTAACTGGTGTCTTTTCTACTGACAGCTACTCAAGTGAGGTTACTTTTGTCAGTGTTTTCAGCCACTGCTGTGGCTACGTAGAACTGCAATGGAATAAAGTTTGGGGTTGTTTTTTTAGTGTGTATGTATATTTTTTAAAGGATCTGTCAGGGACAGGGCACAGATTCCTTTGTTGGAATCCTTCCTGTTGGCTAAAATGTGTGAGATTCTTCTCTCTGAACAACACTGAGATCAGTGGGGAGAAGGGTTCCTTTAAACAGGGCCTAAATAATAAACCCAGTTTTCTTGCCTGATCATTATGAAAACTGAGTTCCCACCACAAGGATGTATGATGCAGTATGACATTAAAAACTGAGTGAGGGTAAGGCATTTTGTTGGCAGAACTTCTTTTCACTTTTGCTTGAACAAAAGCTCCATCTTTTAAATGTTAATCCACATCAGAGAGAGATGCTTTCTTCTGTACCTGGTATACACTTCAAAGTCCCAGTGTTCACGATTCTGCCAGCTAGACAGGAAGCATGCTGTTTATTTGTGTTGGCATCAGAGTACCTTGTCTGATAGGCAAAAGCCCCAGTTTGTAGGCGCTGATGCCTTGATAAAAGGACCCAGTATTAGTATGTCTTACATGTGTTTTCCCTGTAGAAATTCCAGAGTTGCTTGTAGTTGCTCTTGTGTTGTGATAACTTTGAAGCTGTTGCACGTTGGTGAATTGTGTACCTTGGTGCTATAGCTTTCCAGCTTGGAGGTGAAAGAGTTGCCCAGCCTTGGCTTTCTTGATGCACTTTGGCTTTGCTGTTGCACTCCATGAGCCCTTCTCTGCTGTTGGGTAGGATAGTTTATTCTTTTTGTCTTTGGTGTGTATCTGCATTACAGAAATAGTTTGTTTGGCACAATCTGCTATGCACAAATGCAGTATGGGTGTGACGCTTAGACTTCTGAGGAAAGTTAGCTGCAGGCCACTAAATGTGAATAACTTAACTGGAACATAGAAAATAAATAAAAAAATAAACTCTTGTTCCTTTTGTTAATACGATTTGGTTTCTGTGACAGTGACATTTTGTTACTCTTCCACTTTCTTCCCCACACACGATTGCAGGTGCTGGTTGCACACACGCACTAAACCTTCTCCAACTCCTGCACTATGATTTAGTTCTCTAAGGTTGTGGGGTCAGCAGCATCAAAAGATGGATTAGTTGCCCAGGTTTTTCTGAGGAAGCAGAACAAGGTGTTTGCATGCTGACACGAGGGAACAGGGCTACGCTCTTACTTCGCCGAAAAAGAACGAATAGAAATGTGCTCTCAGTTGGCCTGAGCTAGAGGTAGCTTTTAGACGGCTGCGATGCTGTCCCTGTACTGGGCTTGCGATGTGTTACATGATATGTGTCCAGTGGCTATGGTGGGAAGACTTCCATGGGCTGATTTACACTGGAGTAAGCTCCATGTATCTTTGACCATCTTCTAGGTGACAGAGCAACAAGCCTGTTAGTCCTTGGCTGGAGTGTTTGATATGAATCAGCGTAGTAAAATCTGAATTACCCTCCCCCTTTCTTCCTCCTGCTCCCAAAGTACATGTGAACATGGTGTGTTCTGGTTCAGTGGCTGGCTGTAGCTAGAAGAGAACTTCCTCACTGGTGATACTACCTGGCAGTGATGCAGATGAGCTCAAGTGAAATAAATCCCTGTACTTGGTCATTGGCATAATCTCTTTCCCTTGTGGCCCATCTGCTTTCATCTTCTGCTTCTGCCTGTTGTATTTAGACCAGGAAAAAGACTGTAATTATTGCAGTGTGCTCTGAAAATTTATGGATGGTATTGACAAAGTCTTTATAAGAGGGCTGTAAGAGATGGGTGTTCTCACCCATGTTTGCCCTGCCCCACAGTATCACTCCAGCAGAGGTATCTCCTTAACTGCTACCAGGTGTGCCATGGAATGCAAGTGGCCTTTTGTATCAGGACAATTAATACATTACACCAGTGGTTCCTCGAAGTGGGGTACATGTGCCCCAGGGGGTGTAAAAGATAATACAGGAGAGAAATATTAGAACTTCTGTTAGTATGTATTTTTTCTTTGAAAAAAATATTAAAAAGTCATTAAAATTAAGCTTTACTGATGCATTGGGTTGTCTGTGGTGCACTCAGCCTTTATGTCAGAGTCCCATGTTGTGTGCAGCCCTTGAGTGGGTGTTCCACAGTGTGGAGGGGCTTGCAGGGGCATCTTCATTGCTTGCTCACTTGTAGCGTATTGCAGTTCGTGTGTGCCTAGTTAAGTGGATTTATGTATTATATTGACTAGTTTTAACTAAACTAAGCCTTGTAAGATGGACAAGTAGCTTGAAGATTGCCTCAAGGAAAATGTGGATTGCAGCTAACACAAGCACATAGGAAAATGGCAGAGCAGCTGCTGCTCCTACCATGAGCTCTTCATCAGCCACATTGAGGTAAAAACAATGACAACGCAATCAGATCTCATCAGTGATGCTTGAAGTCCAGTGATAATTCAGTACTTAAAAAATCCACTAAGCTTCATGATAAATTTTTGAAGCCTCCTTTGAGGTTTCTCATGTGGGAGCAAAAGATGAAAAGCCACATATCATTGGGGAAACACTTGGATTTCCTGCCACAGCAAAATACCTGAAATAATACACAGACAATGTGGTAACATACTGAAATGCATCCTTTGAAGATACATGCCCACTGCTAAAGAAGCAAGTGTTAGAACAACTGAGGCAGCGTAGGAGGCTTGATGTACAGCTCCACAAAAGTACAAATGGTTCTACTGCCCCTCAGCTTAGAGTTTGCTAGACTCCAGTTCCATGAAACGCACCAGGAACCACTGAGCAGCAGAGTGGGACTGAGCAGTGCACATGGTGCTGTAGGATGTCATCAGTGGGGGTAACGTGATAAACAGTCTTTTAAAGATAATATTTACAGTACTTTGTAATGAGATGGGGAGTGACCATGAAAATCTTTTCTATCACACCAAAACTCCCTGGTTGCCACATGACAAAGTACTTAAAAAGAAGTTATGCTTAAAGATGACTTATGCTTTTTTGCTTTTACAAAAAGTCAAGTGTTCTGAATTTGCTGACTTTTTCTGTGATGACAGGTGGTATTCAGTAGTGTACTACCTAGCAGCTATTTTTGAAAAAATAGGCAAATACTTGTAATAAATACATAGTAAAACAGTGTGTGTATAAAACAGTATGCATGTGTTAGATGTGCATGCCTAATAACTTTTTTTTAGTCAAGGGGTATATTATCTAAAAAGTTTGGAGATCACTGTATTGCTGGTTAAAGCTAAGGTTCAAAGGTCTGCCCTGAAGCTTAGGAACAGCCAGATGACAGGCAGAAGGCATTTAAATGCTGAGGAAAATTAGCATCTCTGGATTAAAGTTGATGATTTCTGCACTGCAGTTAGATATGCAGAGCCTACGTGGCAATGATTGGGGTAGGTGGCTGAGGTTGCATCTCAGGGGAGCGCTTGCCACCTTTGAACTTCACAGGCACTCAGTCAAAAGCTGTCTTGGTTTCAACGGTCAGCTTTAGCTTAATTACAAGTCTAACCAGATACGAGTTAGGTTACTTAAATTTTCAGGCTACACTCCCCTCTTATGGACAAAAACTGTCTTGAGATAATTCTGTTTTGGGCATTTTCTGCCTCTATACCTTTGAGGCTTTTACATGAAAAGTACCCCAAGTTTATGATGGATTGTTGTGAATATGCTGGGCTGTTGTGTATCAATCAATAATCCTGTATGATAGAAAGCAGTGGCAAAAAAAGTTTGTGCAGCTTTCCTTCAGACAAAACTCTGTCCTCCCCCTCTTTTCATGAGGTGCAGTATGAGTGTGTTCAAAATCAAGGGCTTCTAGGATTTTCTCCCCCTCCTTTTGTTTGCATTGCAAATAAATCCTGCTGAAAAGTTGTAACTTAATTGCTGAGGAGATGAGTGTCAAGACCCGTAAGGGGAATTATTTAAACTGCTGTGAATTGTGGCAGAAGCAATGCTTAGTGTTGAGTCTTGCCTTTGTCAACCTAATCCTGACAGCTGCTTTGGCTTGTGGAGGTTCTGGCTATTTTGCTTTCCAAGATACTGTGATGTAACAGTTTGATTGAGGGCTGTGCTCTTAAATTCAAACCTTAGCTTGCAGGGCAGGCTCGTCATAATACGGTGTCTAGAATGGTTTGGTTGTGCTTTTGAATTTTGCCTTTGAAAAGCATTAGTGCCCTGCTGAGCGCTGATCAGTCAGCATGCATGTGTGTAAGTCTGAAGAGCTACTTTTAAAAACAGTCTTGTTTTGATGCTAATTGATATTTCTAGAGCCACGCTTCTGCACAAGGCTGAAGCCTGCGTGCTAGAAATAATGTGCCTCCTTCCCTTGAGGATGGCTACCTGGAATGACCTGGTGTTTGCCACAGAGTGGGAAGGTGCACACAGCCAGCTTCATCGCAGGGGTTGCTATGCACTAAGTTCACACCTGACTCGCCTCAAGACAAATTACCTGCCTGTAGCTGGAGTAAAACTATTACGTGCACTTGGCTTAGCAGCACGTTGGCTCCTGGCCAGGGTGACCTGTCTGTGTGGCACAGGAGCATCGGTGCTGTAACCTTGCTCTGCAGGCTGGGGCTGATGCTGTTGGCAGGGCTGTAAGTTCCACCCCAAGCTGTCTTTTGCCTCAAGGTGTTGTGGCCGTGTTTCAACACAAGTGTAGCACCAGGACACAATACAAGATGTGGGCTTCATGTTCTGTGTGCTGTTGTTTTTCTTTGATTACTTCCTTAGATTTCCAGGTAGCCTGCAGCTGCAAAACCCCACAGCCCAGGAGCATTGGAGCTAATGCTGTTTGGGACTATACTGGCTGCTGATCCTGAATTTCTGGACTTGGGAACCCACCATTCCCCAGTTGTATAAATTCATCCAAATACAGGAGGCCAGAAGTCTGTATAAAAAGTAAAAGGAAAATAACCTGTGAGTGGATTGGTATATTCCTCCTACTCAGAAGGAGGAATGCTGCTGTTTGCTGAACTAACTTATGAGCTGGAAGAACAGAAGAAAGCCACCATTGCTGCCTCTTCTTCCTAGCAGTTGTGTAGTCTCCATCTATGTGTCAAGGCTTTCAAGGCTGGACTGGGTGACACCCTGAGCTGGCCCTGCTTTGAGCAGAAAGCTGGACCATGGACCTCTCAGGATCCTTTCCAGCATGAATTTTCATATCATGTTATGTGTTGCTGAGAATCTGATACGTCCATGTGCACGTGTATGTTCCAGCCCTGGTAACAACAACGCTTCAGAGCATTGGAGCTACATGACATATTATCTTCCCTTGGCAAGAGCTGAGTCAGGTGAAAGTGGAACTAAGCCTTCATAAAATCTGCTTGTTCAGGTTTCTATTAAAAAAACCCAATGTGTTTCAGCTCTAGGAAGGAATTAGTTCATGACATCTCTTCTAGGCTTTATAGTTCTCGGTGTTTTTTCTCACATAAAGGCAAATTGGCTTTAGAAGGGGAAAAAAAAAGCATGAAGAATATAAAGATCAAGAGCTAGAGAGGAATCTTTGGGAGAACTAGAGGAGGTGAATGGAACCCTTTGTGCAGGAAAGAAAAGCGGTGTTTCTATACATGGAAAGTTACTGCCTCTGCAATGGGTAGAAAGCTTGTTCTTTTAAAAAGGATAATGTGGAAGCATGTCTCTCTTTAAATCTTGAGCTTGGGCCATACTCTTATTAGAAGTCTGAATCTTCACTATCCAAAATGTTCTTATGGTATATATGCACGTTTGTATTTAAATTTGGGCACCCGATTAATGTGACAAAAATCTTAATATAGATGAAGTTATAAATTGGTATTATCTTACCTTAACTGGTTGTGACGAATACCCAAGTCCCTCTACCTTAACCAGATACCAAGAAAGCATATGGCTTTTCTTTAGCTCAGAAGCTAATTCTGTCTTAGCAAGAGAAGCGTGGCTCTTGCTAAATCCAGTGTGGAAGTAGCATGCTCTTTTGCGGCTTTCTGACGCTTTTTGGGAACAGAGTTGAATTTAAAATATATGTTGTGCTATGAAGTTTTTCCTGTGCAGATAATGGGGTGAGGGGGAGGGAGAAGAGTTAGTGGGATCTGTGTTCTCAGGGCTGGAGGAGTTATAAACAGTCTTGTACAACTGCATCTTGAGCAAATCAGCAACTGGGGCTTTGCACTGCGAGACCTGAATTGGTGGCTGTAAGAGTAGGGAACTTATGTTGTTCTTCTGTTCTTCACTTTGTCTTACAGTCTGCTTGCTCTATTTTTTTCACTGTGTTTCTGTGGTAGGGAAGAATAGCCCTGTTTGGATTCTGCAGAAGATTCTATGCTCTGATGACATCAGGTCAGTACATATGGTATTAGCAGAAAGAACCATGACTGGTGTCATGTCACGGGAGTAATTTTTCCTTCTTGCCCTTTACCAGTAGAAAAATGAGTGAAATGTAGCATTGTGTCTTTTTTAATACACTGGCTATTGCTCTGTACTTACTGTAGCAAGAAACCCTTTCACAGATGTTCATTCCCCTGTCTCTGACCAGCCCCAGCTCTGGTTTGCTGACCTCATGGATGGGCATGTTTGTTGTCAGTACTTGTGCTGGCAAAGGCTGCTTGCTTTCCCTCCCTGTGTCAGAGCTCCGAGATAGTAGCTCCTTGCAGTGGGCTGTAGCATGTATGTAAATGGCTTTTTATCAGCCTGTTCTCGCAGTGTGACATCTCCCACGATAACCACCCCCATACAGACTGTGCTAGGATGGCTCTTGCAGTTTGATTAAATGCTGCATGTGTATGAATGTCAGTGGATTGTACTGGATTTTTTTCAGGGCCCTCAGCCCCACTTTGTGCTTAAGGGGATGGTGACTCTGAAAAGCAACACTTCTTAAAATTTATTTTCAGTTAAAGACAGTGACTACAAGTTCAGAGGTAGATGAAACTGAGGCAGAGCTAAAATCTGCTTGTAGGTTTTTTCATCTGACTTCAGCACTGGATGGCTTATTTTTTTGTATAGTTATCATCCTCCTTTTCCCTTTGCTACATAGCAACAGGGCTAGGAAATAGAAGCTTTAAAATAATAGGAAAATAGCCCCTGATATTAAAACAGAGACTTTATAGAGTGACTGGAAGACCAAATATGTTGTATGTTTGGTGTTGTACAAGGTCTATGACAGTCAAAAGGAGAGAATGCAGAATGGGCACTGGTTAAAAGCAGCATGTCCCCTGCATGCTGTCAGTTTGATGTAAATCCATTTCCCCTGCTCTACTCTGGTCAGGATTTTCAAAGGTGAAAGATATTTACATGTATTGCTCCAACATGTAGGCCCTGGAGGGAATGTGCTATGCACTTCTGACTTGGGAAGTGCCTCACAACCTTCACAGGAAAGAATTTCTTCCTAATGTCTAATCTAAACTTACCCTCTTTTAGTTTAAAGCATTACACCTTGTCTTGTCACTGTTTGCCATTGTGAACAGTCCCTCTCCAGCTTTCATGTCTGCTCCCTTTATGTTGTGGAAGGCTGCTATAAGGTCTCCGTGGAATCTTCTCTAGGCTGAAGAAGCTCAACTCTATCAGCCTATCTTCATAGGAGAGGAGCTCTGGCCCTCCTCTGGACTTGTTCTAGCAGGTCCATGTCTGTCTTGTACTGGGAACCCCAGAGCTGGACCCAGTCTTCTCCTCTCAACCCACTGAACTAACTGCTCATGTCTGGCTCTAATGTAATACACGAGATAGGGAAAGTCCTAGCAGAGTAACCAAGGGGACCAAACAGAAATGTTGAACATGAGAAGTAAACAAAGCTAAGACTGCCTAGGAACCTCAGTACTGCATCGTTCATCATGGGGAAACCTGACTCCATTGCTGCCTCACAGTGGTTCATTGTCAGGCTTCTAAAATGGGCTGTGATGAGCTGTTCTGAGGTGCTGTGCTTCCCGGGACCGTAGGGGCCCAGGAAAGCATGGCTCCTGGTATGCATGGTGGCTGTTCATGTTGAACAGAATGCTTTGCTCTATGCTGCAGTGGTCTAAATAGCTTCCTTGGAGAGGCTATCCAGACAACTGAATTCTATCTTATTTTGTCACCTCAGTGGATCTGTGACAGGAAGACTAGGATTTTGTGTTACATTTTCCTTTACACATTTTTCATTGGCCTTAGGGAGTGTTGTTATATATAAAACTTATTGGGAGGAATTGTTTACAACCTGTGTTGGGCTACTGGGCATCAGTGCAGTTGTGTTGGTTGTAAAAGACCTGAGTTTCCAAGCAGTGCTGTATTGTAGAGATGCAGTATGGCACCAGAAGCTACATAGATCAAAATAAAATTGGTATGTGGATCTGTAGCCTCTCCACATAGATTTAGAGATATAAAGGGTGTCATATGTGATGTCAGACAAGGAATTGATAATAAAAGATTTTCATCTAGTGACAATAGCAGTGGTTCTTCAATTAACATGCTCCTTTTTTTGTGAGTGGGGTTGAATGATGACACAGGAAAGAGATTTAGCACTTTAAAAGCCCGGCTTTTTTTCTTTCTTTGGAGAAGAGGGTGATCGTGTGGTTAAGAGTCTCTTGTGCCTTGCCAAGAGCTTGCTGTGTGTCCATGTGCAGTTTGCATGTGCTCAGATTTTCCAGAGACAACTCAGATTTTTTCCAACTTTGTTTCAGTATCATTTTCCAGTGGGTTTTTTTTCCCCTCAAAACTGCTGTTTATTGAAAGCTTCATTTGGAATAGTGGATGCTTAAAAATTCTCATATCCAGTGCTAGGGTGCTTCTGTAACAGCACTTGCGCTGAAGCACCCAAGATCTATAGCAGTCTTTGGACATATAGACCATAATTTCTCTGCTTGCTCATCCCTACTGGAGATGTCCTATGTCCTTTCTTTGTGAAGTGCTTGAAAGGCACTGTAGAAGCGTGCAGTGACTCTGTTAGAGCAGCATGACAGAAATGCCTTGCATGCTAGGAATTGTATCTTCCTGGGGGTCTCTTTTTGAAAGTCACTAAAACAAGGAGGAAACCCACCTATGGAAAAACTGTCCTGTCAGCTGGTAAATGAAAGAATAACATGGCCATGCTGCTGTTGGTGGGCTCCAGTTAAAGGAGGTGTTGCCATTTTGCAGGTCTGTCACTGGAGCGCTCGACCAACTCAATTGCCTCGCGTGCTCGACTCTGTGAAAGGGAGGAGGAAGTCATAGCTTGTTTTGAGACAGCATGTGTCATTGCCCAGGTGTACTTGCAGGAGCTTGAAAAGGTAAGAAAAAACATTCTCAGGGTGTTACCTGGTGGCCTGGGTGGAATTTCCAGGGTTTTGATAGCTAAAATGATGAGGAAATACCAAATGATCATAGACAGTAAGGAGCGTGAGAAGTATGCAAAGAGATTGCAAGTTAGAATGAGGTGCAGTTGCAAAACAGCAGTTTATCTGGTCTCAGTTTCCTCTAAGAATGAGGGCTGGAAACCAGTTTTGCTTGTGGTAAAGCACTGAATATTTCAGATATGCTTAGGTTGTATCTCAAGTTTAGCTCTTGCTATGTAAAGTTTGTAGTCCCTCGTTAGGAAGTGCCAGAATGAAGGAACCTGAGACATTTTATGTATCTGTCATGTAAATGAGACACAGTTGTAGATACTGAGATAGAGTAACCTTTTTTGGGTCAGCCATAGCAAGATTTAACTGTCAGTGCTTCACCTCCTCCAAGTGAAACTGGAGGAATCTAGATCATTACTAGCAAGTAGCTACTTGGCCAGAGGTAGGCTGGCGTGCTAAGATGACTACTGAGAGCCCTCCACTAAGCTGTAATATGTGCCCTTGGTTTGCTGGACATATGCTTAGTGGCCTCTATCTCTGTAACCTGGCCTAGTTGAGTTTAAAAGGGCACACCATGTGCTTTCACACCCTTCCTTTGCCACATGCTATGCTTGACATCAGGAGCACTGATAGCAATGCATGCTACCAGTTCTTCTGTAATTTAACAGCCTTGGCCTTCTGACCAGATATTTCTACTCTTCCCAGCAGCAAAGGTGTGTGTCCCAGGTTTTGTTTTTAATTTAAAACAAGACAAAATGAGCTTAATGAGTATATAAAAAATAATAAAGAACAAATCCCGTCTGTTTCTTTGTAGGAAAAAAGCTGAATGGCTTTCTATTTAAAATTCAGTAGTGTTCTTCCCTTGTGGAAGGACAAATTCCTGTCAGTACTGGGTACTGTAAATGTTTATACAGCTTGTATCTTCAAAGAAGGGAAAGAGTTTGAACTGTAATTTGTTCATCTTCTGGATGCAGAGACAAGGATGCAGGATTACTGATGCATGCACTAAAAGTCCATAGGTCTTCTTCAGTCCTGGATGTAAAACCCTGCTTTGGAGAGTCCACACAGGGCAGCTTTCAGCAATGAAAGCTGTTTGTTACCAGTAAGGAAGCAAAAGGAAGAAGGGTTTGATAGGAGAAACAGAGGAAAGGCTAAGATTCTTCCATCAGGACTCCCAGTAGCTTACTAACTCTTAACAAATATTTATGTATGTTAAACTAAACTTACCTACTCAAACATTGCATTAATATTTCTGTGCAAGATGCTGGATCTGTGTGATTGAAGTAGTACTTCTGAAGCCCTTGGTGTTAATCTGTAGCTTTCTATTTACTTTATTAAAGGTTGGAAAGTAATAAGGTATGTCGTTTCAAAGCTCATGCTGCATGCAGAATGTTTTGTGGAAGTCACTGTATGGTTTATTTTAAAGTTGACTTTGAAAGGTTTTTGAATAGCTAATGAAGGTAAGTTTTCAAGTAGTCTGAGGAGGAATCTGATGTCAGAAGCTCACACGTTATTGTTGGAGATGTCTTTAGCTCATTACAGACAACTGTTTGATCTAGTTAATCTCAGATATTTCTTTCATCCCCTCACAGACATTAAACAACACACATTCAAGGAGTATCAAGGGCAGCCACGTTACTTACTCAGAGTTTGAACTTTCCTACTTCCTGGAAGCAGCTCTACAGAGTGCCTACGTGACTCATTTAAAGAAGGGGTAGGTGGATGCCGACGTTATTAAAAATAGATAATGTTGCATGTCTTGACCCAGAACAGATGAAGTCTTATTCCTTTGTATGTGTTCTGTTGTGACTTTTTTGCTGTTGGTTCACCTCAAGTCCCCTCAGTGCCCTTCCCTCCCTCCTATTTCTCTGTGTCTCTTAGGAGTACTAAGCCTCGTTTTTCCAGACCCAGAAATAGGGTGGAGCAGAACAGTTTTGTTGTCTTGATTCATCTCTGTTCCCTGTGGAGATGAGGGGAGTTTGACCTTAAAGAGAGAGTGGAATTTATACTGCTGTGTGCTTTTTAAATGTGGTCTGGTTTAGAGCTCAGTGAAGTCTTAAGGTAGTTTCTTTTGTTTGTTTATTTAACTGTCCTAATCAATACCCCAAATCCCTGTGGTTTTACTAGAGGGAATGTGTGCGGGAGCAGTGCTGCTCCAGGGTGTCTGTTATGCCTCTGAACTAAAGCTCCCAGTGAACCTTGGAAGGGACAAGAGGAGTTGGTATCTGCAAGCCTACAGTGAATTTCACCTGAGGAAAACCTTCTCAAGAGCAATAAAAAAGACATTGTAAATGCCCACTTCCAAAAGCCATTTATGAGGGTACACTGTTCCCTAAAACAGGCATGTCTTCAAAACATCAACCGTGTTTAGCTGATGGTGAGATTGCCATGTGAGTGTCTCTTCACCATGTGGAAACAGTACATGTAAGAATCTGTCCTTCCCCAGTCCTGTTCTTGCGCCATGTTATCCCATTTGTTCTCAAGGAATCAGATACTGAATTTCTCACTGCTCTGTGTAATATTGAAGGTCAAAGTTTTTTAAAAACGTCAAGCAAATTGTTTTTGAAGGGATGTAATTTTGGCTGGCTGTGTTTTTTTTACCTGCACTGTCAGTCAAAGATATTGTTCTCTTAATTTTCTTTATTTCTCTTCCTGTTGAGTAAGATGGAAAAGAAAACAAAAAATGAGGGGAGATTGAAAGGGGAAAAAAAAACCCCAACCCAGCAAAAATGGCCTAAACAAGAACCCCTCCTCCAAACTAAAATATGCTAACAACATTCTACAGAAGAATTTAAACTGATTTTTGATAGGTTTTTTTTTTCTATCTCCCAAGAATGACTTTAAATGCAACTGTGAATAGCTTGTACGTTCCACCTTCTTTCATTAAAAGCCTGCAGGTACATTGAAGCTGTACTTGTAAGCATATCCATGAGAAGTGCCTTTGGGTAACTTTTGTTTAACACCAAGGCTTACAAATACACAAAGCCCAAATGTTGTGAAATGACCCCTTTAGTCAGGTGAGAATACGTTTATGTGTAAAGAAAGTAAGGACTTATAAGTATGAGGTGTAGTCTCAGGATCACCTCACCAGTAAGGGACAGGTATGTAGCTTTCCCACATGAATTAGTGGTTGACTTGCTGGGGTGTAGCATATGCTTTCCTAGCCTTTTGCCATTCTCATGGTGGACAAAAAGCTCAGGCCTTGACAGTAGGCTCATTAACTATGAATTAAAATAAAATCCCACATAGAACATATGGCACTGATGTCCTCTAGGCACCTTTTAAATGTTAAACTCGTGTTCATTTTATTCACCAGCATTTCAAACTTGATATTCATCAGTTCAATGTATCCAGTGGGTTGTTTTAGCTATTATTGGGGCCCTGCTTGCTCCCTTCCCATGTTATTGTAATGACAGCCTTAAAAAACCCAAAAGACCAAAGCAACAACAAAAAAACCCAAAACCACCACAAGCACAAGCACAAAAAAACCCTGCAGCAAAACAATTTGGAATCAAAATACATGTGTGAATTAATCAGCACTTTGGTTATAGACTGAATTGCTGCAGTGGCAGCACAATGTTTTCTGTAGCTGTCTCCTGGTGAAAGAGCATCCCAGTCGGTGCGATGGAGCTCCTGTGGCTGGGATGAGAGTGGAGCCCCACGCACTCCTCATCTCCTCCAGTGCAAGTGAGAAACACCAGCCGGGGAAATGAAAGGTCCGGTGGGACTCCGCAGCTTGTCTCTGCCCCCCAGCTGGAATGAATGTGTGGTTTCTGCCACGAGAGGGCATAAGCAGCATTGGGATATATTAGGGAAAGAGGAGGGAAGTGAGAAGAAGCATTTTAGGATGCTTCATGTGTGTAATAAATTTCTCCACCTGATACTGAACAGTTCAAAGAATCACTTTTGTCCTTATTGCTTCCAGCGTGTTCAGGGAGGAAATAAGCCTTGGAGGATGAATGCTTAAGCTGGCAGGGAGTTGTGTCCTATCAGGTGGGACGTCCTTCCTCAGCAGCACATGTGTACAAAAGAAATAGTCTGTGCTTTATTCTTGTCTCACCAGGCAGAAGAGCTGATAGGAGCGGTATTGTCACGCTTTTGTTCCTGGTGGCAGGAACGGGCATGCCCTGCTCAGGATGCCCTTTTCTCTTGCAGTGTGCAGTGGAAAGAAGGCACCAATACAAAACAAAGGTCCGATCCCCCTTTTAGATATTGAGCCACCAGCTGTAAGGACCAGCAAGTCTTGCAGCTGTGGAAGTCCCAGATGCTTTTAATAAGATGTTTACTTAAAAATACTGTGTTGCTGAAGACATGTTTTCTGCAGTTCTTAGCCCTACTGCATCTCAAGCTTCCTTTTATTCTTCCAGTGAGCAAATTTGATGCTGTGCATGCAGAATATAGATAGGCAGATGCTGTTGTTCTGTAGGAGGCAGCCAGTTGTCTTTCATGTTAACATCTGCACTGGGTTTTGTGGGTTTTTTCCTGATGTAGATGTGTGGAGATGAGGCTCATTCCTTACAGCCTTTCCTTTCAGACTACTGAACAGGTATTACTACTTATTACTGTTATGGGGGCTTTAGTCAAGATACCTTTAAGTGTTTTTTCAAGCCAAACAGGCTTAACCCATGGGAAGTAACGGTTATATATATGCTGCTCTCTTAATGGCACCTGAAGCTTGTGTGGACTTTCTCAGCCAAGACAAAGTCAGAGCTTTCAAGAGGATGTGGTTGGTTTTGGAAGCTCTGTGGGGGAAACTTTTGAAGAAGATGAGGGATCCTAAGAAAACTTGATTTCTAAATGCTTAGTATTTATTTTTCAGAAACTCAAGTTAGGACCTAAACTACTTTGAAAATCCCTGATGAAAATGTCTAGTAAGAAAAGCTTACACAATTCTTTCTCTTCTAGAGCGCTCACTTCACTTTTTGAAATTTTGCAGGCTTCTGTTTGGGCACTTTGAAAAAGCAGCTTCATGTATGCCTTGTTTTACAGTGGAATTTAATGGACAGAGGCAAGTAGGACAGGCTGCCAGGCTTTTCACCTCTTCTGAGGAATTTATGTGGGCCTTCTTGTCATTTATCTCCTCTTCAGTCCCCACAATCTAGCAATTTATCCAGGCCAATTTGGCAGTGAGGCTCATTACCTACTAGATAGATCTAGATTAGTGCTAAGCTTTTATTTTGGACTGCTTTTTTGGAGGGCTTTTTGCTTGTTTGATTGGTGGGGTTTTTTTGAGCACCCCGTTTCTCTTAGGCTGCCATTAGAAATCTCTAATGTGCTTTGTTGTATTTAGTTGTGTTGTCTTGCATCTTCATTCATAGGTATCTGGGAATCTAAGGCTTACTTCTTTTGGCGTGCTTAGTCTCTGATCTAGACAAGATGAAATGGATTCACCATGGATTGACAGAGGCTTTCTCTTTATATTCTTGTTCACTTATCTACGTACATGTATTTCTGTTCAAACATATACTTTTCTATTTGTTAACTTCTTCAGGTCCTAATTAAAAAAACCCTACAGTCTCTTCAAGTGTGCATAGTAAGGGAACGGAAACTTCCTTATTGTTATGAGTAGAGCAATTCATGTGCTTGGAATGAAATGTGTGCTCAGATGGCCTCCTGGCTTGGAACGGTAGAGTGGAAAGACAAACTCCTGTAGTGAGGTATGTTTGCAGACTGCTGGCAGGTGTGCTCTGTCTCCTGCCACAGCTCAATAATGTTTGAGAAAGGTCAAAATAAAAAGCTGCCAGACCAAATCCCCAGTCCTGTAGAACTGGTATTGTCAGATGCGTTGCATGTTTTGGACTTGAGAGCTCCGAGCCCAGAGCAGGTCCTTTCTGAGAGACCCTGAACACACAAGCACTACTTGTCTGGAAGGTGGTGGGTGCTGGGCGCTCCCCCCCTGCTGCCCATTTTGCACTCCTACCTTGTGTTGAAGGTGTTCCTAGGTGTTTATCACACAGTGCGTGGTTTCAACCCTGACTGATTGCAGATAGGCAGCAATTTGCCATTTATTCTTTCATTCACTTCAGTGTGTCAGTACTCATTCATTCCATTTCCTCTCCCACCGCCCCCCAGAGTGAGGTGTTTCTGCCATGAAGCTTAAATTGGTTTATAGCCTTGTCTAAAATGTAGAACTGAAATGTTTCTCCAGTTCTCTGTGAACAAAACCGTCTCTTTTTAGCACATCCTCAAGGTTTTTCATCTCTTAAGTGTGGGCCAAATGTGAAATTAATTGGCTTTGCAACTGGTTGCTAATCTTCGTGTTGCTAGCTAATGGAATTCATTGACACTTTATTAAGATGAATACCATTATCCTAACAAGAGATCAAAACATAGGCATTTTTGAAAATGTTGCAGAATGGTTGTACAGCATAACTCACAGCTCACTTGTGGGTAAGCACAAGCAATACCAGTAGTTTTCAGTAACTTGGAGCAGTAGGGCAGGCGTATTTTGCTTGGATGGGTGAACTTTGGGATTTTTAGATCCTCTCAAAATAAATAGCATGTGAGCAATTCTGTTGGATTTGGTGTGACTACTTGTGCATAAGTATCACCACAAGCTTTATTACTTTCCTTAGTTTAAGGTCCGGAACTGCATCTTTGTGGGTATAATATTTCCTGGACTCACAGAAAAGCACCAGATGTCTTGACTCTGTAATTGGAGAGCTTGCTCTGAAGCATTAAAGTCCAACTTACAAAAACTTCCCTTGATAAATTCAAAGCACATCTCTTATTTAAGAGAAAGTGGAACAAAAAAAAAAGCCTCCAGTTTTGCTCTTGCCTTACTTCATTGTTTGTCTGTAGATTGTCCACAACTAAGTAACGTACAGATTACCTCAAAGTTTAAAAATTTTAGATGAGTACTTACTGGAAGTAAGGCCACCTCCATCTGCATTCTGTGACTTGGTGACCATGAGCTTTTGGGTGGCATTTTATATTGCCAATGTTCATGTTAACGTGATCAACTCTTCTCCCTCTCCCCCCAAATACTTCTTTTCTTATTTATTCAAATGTTTGTCATTGATTCTGGAGCTCAAGAAGACTTCAGTGCATGAAAGTGGGTACAAGTGCAGCCTGTACTGCTTACCTTCAAAATTTAATCAGATCACAGAAAAGGTGGTTACGGTGTATAGCTTTTTAAAATGAAATATAGATCTTGTCTGCACAGAAAATTCTCCTGGAATAAGTTGAAGTGGCAGCTAATGCACTGGTGCAACTGGTTATCTTGTCTTTATTTTAGATTTTTCTGATAGCTTGTATTCCTTTGCATAGCTCCTAGCTTGGAAGGAAAGTGAACAAAACCATTTTGTAGTTCCTGTGGTGGTGGGGCCCTGTCTTGAGCCTTGAAGAGCTTACAGCCTGCAAGTGTGTTAACTAGTGTCCAGTGTTTAATATTTCCTCTCCACATCTCTCTTAGTGCTCAGATGCATGATTAAGATACCGTTTGACAACTAGTCTGCTTTAATTGCTCATGGTGTATGCAGAGTAATGGGATTTAATTATTTTTTTTTTAAGCCCTAACCCTCTTATTACAGGGTAAGCGTGCTTGCAGACACTTAGTGCAACTTAGCTGCCTGATGATAAACTGTTTAAACCACTGTAATTGCATCATGTGCCTGGACCATCAGGCACAGGGCGTTTAAGCGCCACCTAAAAGGAGTCATCATTTAAGAGCATCGCATAAGCTCAGTGTAATTCAAACAAGTACAATCTGTGTGTATGGAGAGGGGATGTCGATGCTTTTAAGAAGAAGCATCTGCTTTATAAATACGAGCTATGAAAGGCTTCCAAATGTCCCCTCTGTTCGTCAAATGTGAATGTGATCTTCTCCTAGGAAGCCATCTGGAGTAGGCATGCTACAGTCGCTGCCTCGCTCAGTGCCATTGTCCTATCTGCGCCTCAGAGGGGCTTGTCTCGCTAGTGCACACTCAGTATTAGTGACTGTTTCATGGGTTGGTTTGAATGTCAAGTTTGTTGCCAAGCTTTGGTGCATCATAAAAATATTTTGTCTCCAGTGTGTTGGCTTTTTATGATGATGTTTTTTTTTTTTTCCTGCCTTACCCATAGAAATATTGTGAAAGGAATGAGGAGTCTGCGAGAAATACTACGGACTGTGGAAACAAAAGCTACTCAGACCTTCAAAATGGTAAGGGGAATGAATGGGAAATGGGAAGGTGTGGGGGGGTAATCTACTGCTGCCTTTTTTTCCTTTTTTTTTTTTTAAACTTTAGAAATGATGTGTCAAGTGATGCACTTAATTCAGAGACCTGCCCAATTGAAACCTTGAAGCCTTCAGCATGTGGGTTATTTGGGTTTGTTTTTTTTCACTGGGTTTGCTAGCCCTGCTAGAAATAAGGATATATTTAGTTTGACAGCACTGTCCTCAAGTGAAAATGTCTTGTCTTGTTTTCGTTCTTGCTTTTCAGTGTATGCACAAATACCTTTCTGCATTTGCATGTAGAAGCATTAAATACTTCTGCCTCTTGCAACAAGCAGGGCTTTTTTAGACTCAAGCTTCAGTGTTCTTTCTGTACAACTCCCTTCAATTCTGTACAGAGTGGTTTTAATGTATCGTTTTTAATGTTGACGTTCTGCATCCTGTTACCCTAAGTGCCTCTGTTAAAGAAATCATTCAGAAAGTTGCTTACATGCCTATTTAACTTATTAGACCTTTAACCGGTTCTTCTCTGTCTGCCCATTACGAGATCTTGTCCCTAAGTTGCTTGGGAGGTGACAAGGTCAACAGCATGGAGAACACCAGTCTTTAGAACATGAATGAAAACTCTGCAGCCCTAAAACATTGACATTGATACCACTAAACTTTTGTGCTCTTTTAGCATTGTGTTTTCTGTAATTCCACAGAAGTTGGCAAGGGAAGTGGGTTTTTGCTTAGCACTTTGGAGATACTGAGTCCGAGTTCCAATGGATGAACTGTCTGTGTATCTAGCTCGCATGTAAATTCAGAACTAAAATGAAAGTGTGAGCAGAAAGGGTATCCTGGGTGCTCTTCTCCCAGGTTTCTCATATCTGTGTATTTTTTAACTTCTTTTTTAGAAATGAATCTTCTCGTTGCCTCAGGCGCACCTTATATGCCTAATTGAGAATACAGATGCACGTGGAAGTTTGTGCAGGGAATTAGAAGAAGTGACTTTAATAATTGTCACTCTCAAACATCCTTTTCCAGATTGAGATCAGGGTTCAGGGGATTTTTCTTGTTCACCTGTTTTATCATTTTGCTGAAATGAGTCTAACCATCTGGTGTTCCTGTACCGTGACAGAATGTGGCACACAAGTGCTCCTGTTCCTGTGCAACTGGGGATAGCCATACAACACCCCTGGGGGATTTATCCCTAAGGGGAGATCTGAAGTTGTTCATCCAATGTTTTTTTACTGGATTTCCATTTTACTGGAAGTTGCATTTTCATTTCATTTTCTTACTTATTTTTAAAGAACTGTCAAGAGGGCAAAGGGAGGAATGTGCTTAATTAAACAAGTTTTTCAAGCATGAAAGTGAAACACGTGATTTATTTATTTTTTTCCTAATTTGTGGGATCACAGTGTTCTTGAAGCATAATGATGCTTTTTTTAGCCAAAGGCAGTAATAATATAAATCAGAGCCTTGGCCTGTTCTAGTTTGTTTGGTCTTATTCAAAGCAAGAGTGAAGCTAATTTACACAGCTACTGTACTGTATGTTAAAATCAAAGACACCAAAGGTATTTGGTGCTTGCCTTTTGAAAGACTTATCACAAACTGTGCTCCTACTTCTCTGTGAAGCAGTAGAGATCTTTCTGTTGCTGGCATGTTATTTCCTCTCCCCCCTAAGACTGTAGGAAAAAATATAGGAGAGTTGACTCCTCGGGGTAAAACTGACTAAATAATTACACACTGAGATGATAAAATGATACCGGCTAATGTCGCAGGGCCCTAGGCCATTTTGCTCATGGTTATTTGCTATAAAAAGCATAGAAAAGCCTAGTTAGAAACAGAAGGCTTTCTGTAACTTGTCAGTAGGAGTGCATGGAAGGTCTTGGGGTTTCCAGGGAGTTTCATGTGACAGTATTTCTTTGAAGCCTTGTCAATACACTCAGATCACTTTGCCGTTTGCTACCTCTATGAAACCTCCCCTTCTGCTGTTGAAGAAAGCGTGCGTGCTATCGTGCGTGCGTTTTGGACTTATTCAGTGAATTTGTGTGTTGAAGAGGATGAAAATAAAGAATCTTGCATCCAAATAATTTTTTTTCTGAATCTGGTAACAGGAATTTTAACCTCAGTATGATCTATTTGGTCTTATAGATGTCATACCTCAAATGGAGTAACACTTCAGTTTATCAATCATACCTGTCCTGGTATTTAAAAGAAAAGCACTCTTGGTGGTCTCATTAACACATCTCAAAGTGTAAACTGCATATAAAATGCATATGTAGTAGTCAGAAGTTTCATAATAATACTTAGAAGGGTTAGGACAACAAAGGCTGAAGTTTCAGCCTGCCTCTGTGTTGGGCAGTACTTTACAGCTCAGAGCTGGGCAGCTTGGAATTCACTGAGGATACTACCCGTTTTCACGTCTCTGTCCTTGTTTGCATGTCATCTATTTAAATGCAAACAAATAGGGGGGTTTTGGGGTGGATTTTTTTTTTTAAGTGGGGACAAGGACAATTGCCAAAGATAGCTTTGCAAAGGCATGTTAACTTGCCCAGTTTTGGTCCCAGTTTGCCAGATGTCTGTCTGAATGGGAAGGTGAGTATTATTTAAGGACCTTTGACCACTCAATGGTTAAAAAAAAAAAGCCTGTGATATTGCTGTCTCAACATGAAGCTCCATCTCCTTCCCAAGGTGGAACATGGGGAGGGGCAAATCTTTTGTCTTGGAGAAGGCTTCACTGATGTGTCTTTTTCTGTACTGTTCACTGATCTCTAGACTGCAGCCAAACAGCTAGCCCAAGTACTTCTCCATTCCCTCAGTGAAGACTGTTACTGGAGCCCTTTATCTGATCCGCTTCCTGAGTTCATGAACAAGGAAGATCAGTCCTATGTTAGCAATCTTCTTTGTCGGAGGCCTGAGCTGTATACAGAGGAGAAGTAAGCATTCTTTTTTATTTTGATGTATTGGCAGGAGGAGGGAGAGTGTTTAAGCACTCTTCAGTACTACTAATTCAGTCACATGTAGTTTTGTGTGTTCTTGTGTTTTAATGTCCCACCAAAAGGCCTGCTGGAAAAATGAAACTTTAAGCCTTGAGCGTTTGATTTGGTTACTTCTTTTTCTCCAGGAAGGAAGAAAATCCAACCAAATAGCTGTCTTTGCTATGAAATGGCAGTAATCTATTTATGGCTCAGTATAGCTCATGTAGGATATATTGCAGAGCTTTTAATTGTGTGAACGTGCAAAAGAAGGTATTGGAAGGTATTGCTTAGCAAATGAATTATGAATGAGATGTTTCAAGTTACTGCCTCTCTTGTGAAATGAGAAAGAGACTGACAGGATAATTCTTGACCTTCCTCAGAAAAATGTGTTCTGTCTTTCAGCGCGTACTGCCCTCAAGACAACGTGGAAGAGGCTCTTCTTCTTCTCTTAATCAGTGAATCCATGGTAAGCCAAAAATGAGTTTGTAATACTAACAGCACAAAGGAATATCTAATGTTTCCATGTCAAGTCTTTGGTTGGCTTTGTGTATCTTCCCTAGTTAAAGAGAATAATCAGAAGCAAGGATTCGGCTGCTGATCAGGAAGTGCTATTTATTCCTTCATAAGTGATGCTGCTTTTATTAAATGGAGTATCAGTGAAGGGTTTGGGGGACTGTCAAGAAGAGGAAGTGACTGCATTCACCATAGCTGCATGCAGGTTTTGACATCCAGATACGCTGTCAGTAAACAGATGTTCCATTCAAAACATCTGTGTGGATTTATAGATCAAGAATGAAAGGAAGGGAGCCTTCCCTAAAGCCAGGCATGATGGTGGTTCCAGCTGTTTGGCATTTGGAGGATATCATATCCTGCTTATATTCCTTAGTCTGCAGGGATACATGTATGTCTCTGTGTGTGTATATATATATTTTATCCATTCCAGTCCTGAGTGGCCTCTGTCAGTTTCTGATGTTGATGGTATGGGGCGGGGATTCGTCACATGAAGAAACATCCATGCTGAACCTACAGGGAAATAATTAGATTCCTTCTGTTTGTACTATTGGATGCTTTTAAAAAAATCCCTTTAAGAGGAAGGGAAAAAGGTGAAGAAAAACTGCATGTAAAACTGCTCAGTAACCTTTGATCACTATCTTGTACCAAGAAGATGCAAGTCTACAGAAAATGTGTACAGCATGTTTTCTGAAAACATATAAGGAGAGTTACTTTGCTTTAAGTACTGGGTGGTCACTTGTAGCTAGAAGTAAGGTTTGGAAGCCTTAGAACATCAGTGAGCTTCTTAAAACTTTAAACCAGCTTTCAGACAAGTTGAAAAGAGATAATGTGGCAACTTTTGTTTTGGTTTTGCTTCCTTCAGTTTTTCATTGTCTGTTTTTTCTGGCTCAAGTCCTTCCCTTTTCCTGCAGGCTTCTTCAGAACATGGCAATTTAATGTTGTTTGCTTTTAAAAATGGGGGAAAACTGAAGAGGCAGAACCACCCCAAAGTATGAAATTGACCTAAAAATTGCATACATCTGAGCCTTACTATGCTTTGTGCTTTTTAGTGTTCTCTAGAGTAAGCCTCTACAGTACATCTGCTTTGTGGTTTCAAGGGATTTTCTGTAGTTAGAAGAGCTTTTTTTTAATTGGAAGTGGAGACTCCAGGAGTGAGGGCTGGTAAGCACTACACACACTTTTATTAAAATCAGGAGATGTGTCAGTGTGGCCTGTCAAGACTGATCCAAGTGGGGAGGAGGATCTGGAGGGATCTGAAGCAGTGACAGTACTGGCTGCCTCAGCCTTTTCTGGGACTCGGCTTGTAGTCAGAAAGGCATTGTGGGACCTTTAACTCTTCAGAGGCGAATGAAAGTTATCCCTGTCTTATCCAGTGGTGTGTAAAATGGTGATCCAGCGCTGGAAATGAGCTACGGGCAAAGTAGTGTGAAAATGCTGTTGATAGGAAATGGACTGCTGTGCTGACTTGAAGGCTAAATAAGTAAGCTTGTGTTTGCTTAAGTGCTGCCTTTGATATATAGGAACGTTCTGGAGGTAGAGGCCAGGAATTTTGATCTGCTGCATACAAAGCACTTTACTACAGGATCTTTGATTATTTGAACGCTGCAGGAACCATAGCTTGCTTTCTGTTTTTTGGGGAAATGGATCATTGGAGCCTTCCTCTTGCATTAGGAACAGGCTTTCTGTGAGTTTGTTTAAAAAAGTAGGGAGCAAGTATATAGAAGAAATACAGCGGTGTATAGAAATACACTTAGTAACCACAGGAATCTCTTTCTGAAGTGAATGAACAGAGGGAGCAATCTGATGCTTACATATGTTTGCAATCCATAAATATTTTCCTGTAGTTATACTGTTATGGTACTAAGAAGGGGAAATTTTGTTTAATTTATGACATGAGCCATCTTTTCCATGACAGCTTTGTTGTAGGCTAGTGAGTTTTCTCATGTACATCTTTGTGGTCTGTTTGTTTGAAGTTTTGTTTTTCAAAACTTGCTGAAGCTCATGGAAAATGAGTTAACAAGAAGATTTCCAGTTGAGGTCTCCCTAATGATATAATGTTAACAACTGAATAAAACATATTTTCCTTCCTGGAGAGAGTGTCAGTGGCAAGTGATAATGATACGTTTCTGTAGGCCAGTAAGCAACATAGTTGGTGTTCCAGGATTTTGGATGGATTAGGCAGTCTTTCAGTATTTACAATTAGGAACTCCTAAAAATGAAACAGAAATACACAGTTAGCTTGGCTTGCTGGAGTCTCTCCATCTTCTTTGGCTCTTTGATTGCTTGCTCTGAGCAAAACTTACCAGAAAGGTACTTTTGCTGTCTGATTTTTTAAAGAGACAAAAGAGCAACTATGCCATAACAACTCCCTTGCAGGACTGTAAAGCCAAACAGCTGCTCCACATGTCTGTTAATGACTTTTGCCATTCCAAAATGAGCTCAAGGTGGACAAAACTGGGGAGGAGGAGGGATAAAAGAGTTGTGATCATGTGGAGGGGACACAGTGCGAAGATGTACTGGGGAGGAGCACAAATCATCAGAGTACCTCAAACTAAGTATGTGATAAACGTGATGAACAGGAGCCATGGTAGCTTTTTCAAGAAGTATACATCTGGAACACCTGTTTTTTTTCCCCATCCTAGCTTTACAGGGAGGGAGTAAACAGTGCTAGGTAGTTTGCCACTAAAATTCACTCTGTTTCTCTGTTTGTCTCGCATTCTACTGCACTAGGATCTGTGCAACTCACCAGAAGATGTTAGAGGGTTTAAAAAAACCTGTTCCTGTAAGGGGGAAAGGAATAAAAGAAATCACCTTTAAGGTGTTCTGAGCCAGACCCTGTGCCTCTGGCTCTTAGTGCTGCTGTGTTCTGGCTTGTGATGCTACTCCAGCTTTTCTTCTTATCCCTTCACCTTGTGTTGGAAGGGAGCCATGTTGCAGGTTTTGGTGGGATGAAATGGGAATATGTTCTAAAAGGGCAATAAAGGGTTCCTTCAGTATTTTGCTCACTCTGCCTCTGAGGCAAGTATGTGGAAGTTTTTCAGATGGCCAAATAACATGGTAGCCTCTTACACATCTGAAGAATCTGTGAAGATTATTCTATAGGTATGTTAACACTTGCAGTGAAAGCCTGGGGCCTCTTTCCTCATGGTACTCTCCCGAGTTGCCTCCTGTATTCTTACTGTCCCATTGAAAATGGGAACCTATTTTCATAAGCTCAGGCATCTTGGTAAACAATGAAAAGCATCCCGGTTGTTGAGTTTGGCAAGTGCTGCTCCTCTGTGCCAGCTGTTACTTAGTCACAGTGGCTGGCTGTGGAGTTCCCATGAAGGAATCTAGTGAAACAAATCGGGCAGCCTGAAAATTACCACAGTCAGGACTGTCTTCAGGGGGGTTTGTGGCCTCCTGGCTAAATTCTCATTCCTTATGCACAGCCTGAATCATGGTATGGATGGGCTGCGTTTGCGAGAGGAGGAAAGTGCCCTCCTTCTGACCAAGGAGAAGGCCAGCTGGTGACAGCCTTTACAAGCTCAGGCTGTGGTAGAATGATGTGTTCCTATCACATGTTGGAAAAAATGGACTGGCCTATTTTTAAACCTCTGGTCCTCTTACTGCATTTAACCCCTCAAAACCAATGGTACTGTGTTTGTGGGGAGAACTGAGCGCATATTGTGACTTGCTGCGAAGTGTGCTGTGCTACCAGTGAGAACAGTGCTGGTTCTGCCATCAGGGACCCTGCTGCTTTGTGCTGCAGGGTGTAGGCAAGGGAGGCCTGGCAGGACGAACCCTTGTCTGCAGTTTTGTTTATTTTAATAACTGTTCTCGGGAGTATTCTGAGTTGACTCTACAGCCTCTTAAAGCCAGCCAGAAGTTTCTCCAAGCCAGGAATGGAACACTTTCTTCTCTTTTCTGCCTCAAAAGTAAACACAAAATATAATAGAAAGTTCTCAGCACTTAGAAACCTTGTCCTCTTGAATCTGAGGTCCAACGTACACTCTACAGTCTCTTTATTCAGCCCTTGGCAATGCTGGCTCTTACAACTGGGGATTCTGGCTGGTGCAGTCCACCAAACATACCAGGTAGCATGAATTATTTTTTTTGGCTCTGTGTTCACTCATACTGAAAATGAAGCTCCTTGTATCCAAAACTAATAAATTCTCTGTGTGTGTAACAAAGATTAGAAATGCCATCCACATCTTATCTCTGATTTGAATCCCTAAAGGCGGTTTGACCTTGAAGAGCCTCAGAGCACAGAACAGATGGTGAGGGGGGAAGTAAGATACTGGGACTTGTCCTGTTCTTTTTACTGGTGAGAGCAAATTCATGGCTGTGAGCGTGCCTTTAACAGAATAAGATTAAACCCACGCATTATTAAGCACAGAAATAATTAACACCTGTTAACTCTACAGTTCCTAGCTTTATAAAATAATGCTGTCCAACAAATGGGTTGGCAAAGGAGAAGAATCTCATGTTGCTTTTGTAGAATACTTTTTTTTTAAAATAACACCAAGTCACATGATGATACAACAGCTGAATGGCCATCTTGAGTATTTTCTTGAGGGCTATCAGACTATGGCAGCTGAAAGAAACTGGGAACACAGTCGGCTGCTCTGATTCTTGCCAAATCATGGCCATGTGTCTACAATGGCAAGCCTGATGTCACTCTCTGGTCTGCAAGGTAGAGCTTGCTAAGGACCAGCAAAGGTGTATTGCAGGTTGTATCTAGTGGGAAATACCCCACCTCTGTCAATTGCCTCTTCAATAAATAGTTCTAATGTGAGTTGCTGGAGACAGGATACGAAGGTTCTTCTGCTTTGCAGTAGGAAGTCTTCTCTCTGAATTTGCAAGGAGGCTGCAAGGTCTTGGGAGACAGTTTTAATGAATGCAGATTAACTGGTGGCAGATATATGACTTTGTTACCCAGGACAGTAGCCATAAACTTAATTTCTTTCTCCCTCTCTCTTCCTTTTGTGTAGGGGTTATTGGGCTGTTTTGGCCAAGGGGGGTATGTCTGTGTAGCTTTCAGTGATGCTGAAAGTTCTGCTAGTATAAGATTAGTTCTGCTACAGCATAAGATTTTAAAATATACTTGGTGAGGAATAAGATATAGATATATGCTTATATTTGTAACCAATAATAAAGGGCTATTTGGTGAGACATCGGAGTTGGGTACCAGTACCTTGTGGTCTTTTTGCCTGCCAAAATGAAAGACATGCCTCACAATTGACAAGGCCATAAGTTTTCATTTGCTGTGTTTCTGCTCTGAAATGGAGCAAGTTGTGGTATCTCTGTAAGAACAGTTTTGGGAGTGGCTGGAGTATGGTATTTCCTCACTGTGCCACTTGCTTCCCAGCACCTTTGCTGCAGTCAACACTGAATATTTTATTTATCAGTAACTTAGGTGAAAAGCCAGCAGCCTCTCCCATGTGAATGAGTTCTTTCCACTGCGAAGAATTCATTCATTTTGTTGGTAGTACAGGCAAAACAGCAAGAATGGAGATCCAAAGGACACAGGCTAAATATTTCCCAGCTCTTAGCAGTAGAGGCATCAATTGCATGATTTCAAAGGCTTGTTGTCAATCTTACGCACATAGCATTTGTTTTTCTCTCTTAATGCTAGTATTGAATCACACCAATTACATTATTACAGTACACTGTGTAAAACATGCTGCCGTTCTGTATAGATGGGTTGCAGTGGATCTGGCAATTATGTCTATTATGAAAAGACACAAGTTGAACATTAGAATGCCCATGAATTAGGGGGCAGGCAGCAGGCATTCATTAAAGATTTTAATTGCTTTCTTTTTCTTCTTTGAGAGGGAAAAAAAAAAAAAAAAGCAGGGGGAGCCATGTTTCAAAGTGAGCAATTAAAGGATACTTCATAGCTAATTGCTGTGAGAAGGGGCTGCTCCATGGAATATGCTCTATTGTAGTTCATGTGATTGCTTGACGTTTTATTAAGAAGCACATCTTTGTACTGTGGTAAAATTTAATTTTCTGCAGCGTAACTGCGTGCGTGGTAACTGCTGAAGCAATGGCTCTGTGGATTGGCTGTGGCTCTTTGCCTTTCTGCCTGGAACAAACACCCCATAAATAGGCTGTAATGATCAGGGTCACTGAGGTGCACTGAATCCTCTGTGTATCTGTGGCTTACCCAGTTTGCAGGTAAGTTTATTGTATGTGTGGACAGGAAGGCACACACTGTCTGTAGCTCAGCGGGGCTGTTAGTTAAATTACAGATCCCCAGAAAGGGCAGATCTCTTCCCTGCTGTGAGAACCAGCGTGGCTCCAAAAGTCCCGTGCTGTTGTATCGCTGCGGTTTGGAGCGGGACCTGGAAGCCCTGCTGCACGTCGGCCAGTACTGTGCCTGGTCAGGTTGAACACCTGAGTTGGGCTTCAAGCATGGTGCAGAGGCATGAGCGTGGCAGAGCATGATGTCAGTGCAGGGATACCAGCCTGTGCTGCAGCTTTCTGAATGTGTGTGGCCTGCAGATGGACTGTGTCCCTGGGCTGCAGAGAGGGAAGGCTGAAGGTGTTCACCATCCTGTGTGCTGCTCAGTCTGGGCTTACTACAGGATGTGTCTTATCTCCCCACATAGGATTGGTGATGTGGCTGAGCCACCTGCTTGCACAACTAATTGTGTCTACTGTATCCCAAAACATGCAAATGCAATGCATCTCTGGGTGGCTCTGTTAACTAGGAGTACCCCATATAAAGGGGCATTGACTATATATTTTTGCTTCATAGAATGCAAGTTACGCTAAGTCCTTGTGGTAAAACTGTTGGTAGCATCAGTGGCCTTCTTCATCCCACACATCAGCCTCGAACAGAGGTTCTCTTCTTTTAATGGTGTGATTCACTATCTCTCTCCATCCTGCCTGTGTGCTGTGAGGCATGTCTGTGCGACAGTGGGAACAGCTCAAAGGGAAGAGTCATGCTGGGAGTGTTGCAAATATATTTGTAGCTATGTTTTACTGCTGCTTATAGTGGAGGAGGAAGCAATGCAGTAGGATAAATGGGGAATTGCTGCTATGTTATTGATAGGCTGTTTGCAGATCAGTGTTCTACAAATAACACAAATGGAAGAAAGGGTTCAGGAACACTAGTGGTCTGAAACAACAGAAACACAGGTCTTGAAAAAATGTTGGTGTAAATGGCTTAGAATTTATGCACTCTGAAACACAAAATGAAATCAACCTCTCTACATTCCTGTAAGTAAAATTCCTCATCCAACAGAACTGGTGTATGCCATGTTGCAGTAGCTCCATAACTGGTTTGCACCTCTACTTAACCAGTGCCTGTCAGGATTTCTCATTGTCTTTGTAAACTTCAGTTTGGCATAAACAAGGGTAAAGATGGAAAAAAACCTCAGGCTAATGGTGAGTTGGGTAACAGCAGCCCTCCTTCTGTGAGAAGCAGGCCACAGAAACATGCCAATTTCCCCAAGAGGGTTTCAAGAAATAGTGATTCACATTCCCTTTGCTGCCCTCCTGTATGGAACACTGCAGTAGTAAGTGATGCCTTGGGATGGTGATTTATGTTATTGTTAGACACACACTGTGTCCTTGCTACTGTACAGTTTGTTACAAGGTTTGCACCATTTGGTTTGGTGGCTTGTTGGGGGTTTTCTTTATATGTCTGTGACAAAGTAGGAATTTCTTAGGGTTTTGTGGGGGGCTTTTTGAGCAACTGGAATTAACAATTGGAAATAGGTTCAATATTAAAAAAATTGTTGGGATAGAAAATTTGCTCAGTGGCAGCTTTTATGCATGCAAGTATAGAGAGTAGGAAATTGCAGAGATCTATGGCTTTGCGTTTTGAAAGCTTAAATAAAATAAGTTTGTGACCTTCTTGGAAAGAATATTAGTCATGCCTATGCATATGTTGTTTTTAACTGCTTAGGTAAAGTATGGTATGTTCAGCATGCCTGCAATTTTAGAATGTTGCATCCTTGTAATGTCTCATACTCCTGCTTATTACAGGATTTGGACATGTTCCTGCCTCTAGTACCAGTATCTGTTAGTAGACATTAATGGGCAATCACCAGTTCTGCTTAATTTTCTATCTGTGCTAATGCATCACCTTAAAAATCAGAGCCTGGTACTAGATTGATACCCAAAAAAGCATCAGGCTATAGCTGACTTTAATGAGAGGTTGATGATGAGATTACAGAGCATGGGGGTGCTATCTCAGTAGCTATTTTCTACAAAAAATTGTCATAACAATGTAATCTGTGCAGAAAAAATTGTTAGTGCTATTGTATATATGTAGGAGGATTCACTTGGCAATGAAGATGGTTCTGTATATGCTTTGACTTTAACTCTCTCCAGTAGCAGCTTCAGAATTGTGCTGTATATGCCTCTAACACCCTTTCCCCTTTTAAAGTAGCAGTCGTGGGTTAAATCCAGAGCTTAAATACCTATTTTTTTTTATTCTTATTTGTTTAGTTCTGCTAACAGCGATAGATGTGCTGTGCTGTACTCTGGTTGCAGGATTTCCTCTTTGAAGTTGGCTTCATTCTCTCATGCAACCTATTGTCCTGAACTATTTTTTTAAATAACAAATTATGTCTTTTGCAGTAATGTGAAAAAGAAATACACTTTTATTGCTGCAAGAGTTGGTGCAAGTTTATTTGTGCAAGCACTAGACTGAGTCTGACCTGTCAGTTTGCCTTTAACTGCAGTTGCCATTTAGCTTTTGGTTGTGATTGTGTTAGTTGTCAGTAATTGTGTTTGCTGTCTCGGCTGGAGGCTGTGATGAAGAGTGCTTGGAACTGGGGCATTACACAGATAATATGATGAAACAGCTGCAGCTTAATCATAATGAAATATGCGTGGGCTTTAAGGGCTGCATTTTCTGAAAATTTTTATTACACTTAATTCCTGTGTTTAACCTTTTTACGAAAAAAAAAATCTCCCTGCAATTAGAAGGAAATAGATGTAAGATTATAGCAGTAAGTATTATAAAATAAATCTCTTAACCTCCCTGCCTCAGGGAGGGAACAGTTTGTTTGTCTTTGCTCCAGGTGAAGCTGCTGGCAATCTTGTAATTTTTCTCGTCTTTTAGATGTCTAGACCTAAAGGTCTGACGCTGCACCCCTTTCTGCTGAGGGGCCAGGGCAGCATGTCTGTGTTGTCAGTTGGTGCTAGTGCTCAGTGGTGTCCAGCAGTGCCCCTCTCAGAGCTTAGGCAGTCTGGGTGATGTCCTCTACCTATTGAAATTGAAGGACTTTTCCATTTACTCTGGGATTGAAATTTCCCTCTTTGTGCTCAGAAAACAGAAAGGCTGGGATCTCGAGGTAAATCTGAGTCTATGGCATATGGTATTTTGGAATGTTCTTGCAGATTGCTGGATTGATCATTTTCTGTCAAAAGTAATGCTGCTTTTTGATCTAGGCTGAGCAGCACACTGATAGATTATGCAAAGTTAACACTTACAGGATATATTTTTTTAAAAAGAATGGTATCAGGGTGCCCAGGCCTCTCTTAGTTAATGACAGACAAATCTGATTACTGAGGCAACCAGCTCAAACTAGAAAGTAAAAAGTGAGTAGCAGAAAATAACAACAAAAACACATGCTGTTGGGAAGAAATCAAGTGCAGACACACAAGATAAAATGCCAACCATGGAAGCAGTTATCACAGTTGCAGGCAATTGAAGTAATGAGGAATGTGGTTTAAGGGTGGCCTTGAATTTCTAATTACTGAGGAAATGGCATTTGGTAGGTCTGTTTCCTAATGCTCTAATTCTGCAAAACAAATCCAGATGAGGTATTCCTAACAGTTCCTTTCAATATGTACAGCTATCTTCTTCAGTTTGTTTCACGTGGATAAAAAGTACCTCTACATCTGTATGGAAACACCTTCCTTTATTAATTTAAAAAGAAAAAAATAATAATCTCAAGTTGATTTTAAACTAAGTGCCACGGGTGATAGGTGGAACTACGTAAGCAGGACTTGTTTCTTCTCTCTTGCTCTTTTGGGGTCTGATGTTTCATTTGTGTTTGTGCCCAGGCAAACCGGGACGCAGTGATCAGCAGAGCTCCAGACCAGCAGGACGACCGAGCTGTCAGCCTCCGGGATGCTTCTGCAGTCTATGACCTCCTCAGTATCACGCTGGGCAGAAGAGGGCAGTATGTCATGCTTTCTGAGGTACCTCCTCCTGGCTTCTGCTGAAATTTCCACTTGAAACCTGCAAGCACAGCCCCTCTTCGCAGTTAACTTGTCCAGGAAGGTGAAAATTAAGCGCATGGTTGGCAATTAGTAGAAACAGCTACAGACCGATGTTAGTACAGGCCAGAAATGTACTCAGAACTGTTAGAGACATTAAAATAATTTTATATATAGGCACTTGAACAAAGTGATGGTGTATGCTAGCAAGCCCCATTAACTCAGAAGAGGAAGAAAAAAAAATCACCTGGGCCACAACAGATTGTTTCCCCTCATTTGATTACTGAGCCAAGTAGAAGTTTTTACAAAAGATTAAACAATAATAATTTTTAAAAGTCTGATATTTCTCCCCACGTTTCTTTCTCAGTGCTTGGAGAGAGCCATGAAGTTTGCATTTGATGAATTTCACCTCTGGTACCAGCTTGCCCTGTCCATGGTGGCATGTGGAAAGGTAAGGTTCAAACCAAAGGGCTTAGAAAGAGCCCTCTAGCAGAGTGCATTTGGCATGGTTGTTTGAACGTACAGAGTCATGTATTCTGTGGGGGTTGGTGCCATGAGACACCTCCTTTTAGACTCCACTTGCACTATGTGATTGAGTGTGTGCATTTGGTGTGGAGCACTGGTCTTTCCGTGTAGCGCTCGGTTCTAATTACCAAGGAGAATGTGGATTTTGTGCATAGCTGTGGATTGGAAAGCTTTGTACAGCTGTCTGTTCCCTGCAGGTTCTACATAAATGTGCTTAGTATAAATACTGAGTCTAAAACTGTCATCAGCTCATTTCGTGTCTTTGGGCAGTTGGCTTAACCTCTCTATAAGCTGTGGCTTCTCCATCTGATCGAGGAAATGTTGATGCTTTTTCATAGACAACTTGCAGAGATTAATATTTTTTGAAGTGCTTTGTGCAAAAGCTATTCTAGAAAAAGAAATTATGAGTGAATGTTCACATGGGCATGTGTTTTAGCATAAGGTGTTTTTTGATGTTGTGTGTTGTTTGTTTTTCAAATTAGCGTAGTACTTGTCAAAGTTACCAGTTAACCACTGAGGTGGCTGAAGCCTGGCTGTGAAAGGTATGCAGTAGACCTCTTAATATGGCCTTATATTCCATGCCCATGGAGTATTGGAGAATCCATGTGGAACTGCGCAGGGACCACCAGCTAGCAGTCTTCTGCCAAATGATAACTGCCGCTGGCCTTTTATGGCTATGAGCTGAGTTGGAAGCAGTGGCTTCAGCCTGAAATGGCATGCCTTTGCAAGGAAGTTGTCATCTGGTGTTGTATAAGTGGCAGCGAAGCTTGGAAGATATCTGAAGGGATTCCTTCACTTCTGTGAGCACAGACAAAGCCTTATCTTCAAAGACTTAGCATGAAAATGGGAGAACAACAGTAGAAAGTCTGATAAAAAGCACCAAGGATGGCCAAGGGTATTGTAAGCAGGGCTGGAAAGATTAAAAGAATTGAATTTTTTTTTAATGCAAAGGGGAGAAAACTGCCCAAGAAAGAAACAAATACTCAAGACTGTCGTGGGTAGGACGAGACACAATGACTTCCATTTGCAGCAACACAGGTTCATGTTTCCTATTAAGAGGTGCACTGGAAGAAAGATTGCCAGTGGAGGTCAGATGGGTTCTGCATCAGTGGGGATCACCTATGGCACATAACAGTGAGTAGTGACCCCACTGTGAGGCACCAGCTGTGTACTTGGGCCCTTGCAAGCTCTAGCTCAGTTCTGGGACTCCACACTTACCTCATAAATCAGCTAGATCTGTTATGATCAAAAGGAGACATCAACATTTTTGACAAAACATATTAGATCAGCAGGGGCCTGAAGGGAGATGTTTAGTGAGAAAGAGGCTCACAGGTTCCGAGTAGTTCAGTACAAGTATTTCAAAACCCAAGTATGAAAATTATGAGGAGACTCAGTCATGCCTATGTTTAAGTATTCCACCAGCAGCTTTGGGTACAATACTTAAACAATGAGCTTGGTGCCATGGTGCTAATACCTTGCACTGGCCTATGTCAGGTGGGGGGTTGAGAAGTCAGGTCCAACTCCCCTTGGCATTCAGCTAGAGTTAGCACATTGCTGCCCTCTGTGCCTTTGAAAATCCTCCAGATACCTGATCTCTTGGTATGGAGGACAATAATGACTAGATAGGCTATGATGGAAAGGCACAATATCTTCCCATGAACCCTGAGAGGACTTGTTTGAGAGCTCTGTTGACTTTACAGATTGTGTAACCTGTTTCTCAACAGCAGACAATGCTGTCACTCCAGTAATCTGTTGGAGAGCAGATCAGTTGAGAGAGTGTGTCCAGACAGTAATTGTTGTTCAGTCTTAGGTTAGCATGGAGGAGAGAAATGGGATCTGATCTTTTGCTTCTAATGACTTGTGTGATAAGTCTGTCCTCCTCCTTACATGTTTGCCTCTTCACCTTCCCTAGAAGCTACTGAGGTACTTGAGAGAAAAAAATAGAGCAATGCCAGTATCTGTATCTCTGTAACTGTCCCATCTTTTTGGGTTTTCAAATATGTCCTGTCTTTTTTTTGCCTGTGCTTTAAATATTTACAGGGTAAAATGGCCTGATTTTGCCTATTGATGTAAAAGCTCTAAATGTTCTGAGCCCTATATGAGGCAGAGGGAATTCCCTTACCCAACAATCCCATCTGTGCAGTATTTCACTTCTAATCCCAAAGTATTCCCCGAGGATTCCTGTCATATATTCTGCAATGCGTCATCCTGCTAATGGGAGAAGTGGCATACATTTTTATACTGCTCTGCAGCTTGATAGCAGGACAGAGTTCATTTAAAAGTAAGTGCTCCAGTGTAGCGGAAAGAACTGATGAGAAAACAGTGTGGTCTGTCTAGACTGCAGAATGCAGGATACACTTGAGCTCTTATAGGTAAAAGATCTGTTTTCACCTGTCTCAGTCACAGCCAATTCCTGATCTCATTTCTTGGTAATGAAATCTCACATCCTGCAGCATTACTTCTTCAGTACAGCAAATCATGCTCATAAATTCTGGGTATGACAGGAACAATTTTATCAACCTGTAAATGCTGGAACCTTTGTTGCTTCTTTTTATAACACCTTTTTAGGATTTTAAAACTCTGACCTTAAAAGTATGTAAAATCCTGTCTTGCCCTCTACTCTACCCCACATTTAACTAGTGTTACTTTTATATATTCATCTTCAGGTTAAGTCAATCGAGTTGCGTTTCAAACTATTTTCTTCCTCTGCCAGCCAAAAAATTGCCAAACGGTGACTGTCATTTTTCACAAGTGATCAGTCTGAATGTCAAGCCAGCCACCTAGGCTCATTACTGTATGTAGGCTTGAGTTTACACATTATTCTAGAAAGCATGTGTCTTAACAAAAATAGGCACATCACTTCAGTAAGTTCTTACAGAGCAAGCGAGGCCTTAGGGCTTCATAAAACAGTGAATGAAAAAGCTCAGAGAAGCATAACCTTCCTGTCTGTCTTCTACCCACTTAAGTAATGGAAATAATAGAATGACAGCAATTGCACTTCCCTGTGCTTCTCAACAACTTGCGTAAGGAGAAAGATGTTGTGGTCTGATTGTTTTTAACCCATTCTTGGGAACGCATGTATACAGAGCTGTACCTTTTCTGAACAAAAGGAGCATTTTTCTTTCAATTACTAAAATCCACCATGAAATTTGAAATATTTTCATAGGCAATTTTAGATGAAAGGCTGGGAAAGCCTAGACAGTGGCAAAGACGTAGTGAGAGATGCCCTGTGTCACCAGGTGCAACTCTGGATAGGCAAGAAGGTAGGTTTAAATCAGCCTAATGCAGCACCCCTGTTCTTCTGAAGGGGCGCTAGAAAACTGAATGCTGAACACTTTGCAGCTGCTTTAAGTTGCTTCTGCTGGTAATAACCTTTGCAATGTGGTAATATGACAGCCAGAGGCTGAGTGGGCATAGCAGCTCTCTGGCTCTGCTGCCATGAATAGACAGGCTGGAGTCCGAGTGGCGAGTGGTATGATAGCCGGATGCCATCTGGCAGAGTCCTCGGGCAATGAGCTGAGCCACTGTCCTGCTGCCAGAGTAAAACGAGTGCAGTAGGTTGCATCTGCTTGTCTCAAGATTTTGAAAAATTGACCTGTATTCCATAGAATGGGGGACAGAAGGACCAAGCTCTTATTTATAGAGTAGAGAAGACTTAGTAGTCTTCACAGTTGAGAAGAGAAAAGCAGCAGTTTGTGGCAGACCAGTTCTCTACTGCTGCTTTTCAGCTGAACGGTTTCCACTGGAGGCTGTGGAGATTACTGGCGCACAGCACTGCTGCAGACTGGGGTAGCGCTACAGACGTATCTGAGGTTGGAGGCAAAGTTGTCATAGTGTCTAGATGATGTATTACAAGCACAAGGGATGTGAAATGGGGTCCCTGTGCACTTGCAAGTATTTCCCTGGCTTCAGACCAGTTGGATCAGTTACATGTTCCCTTGTTCAGGTTTCTGCCTCCTTCCACTCCCGAACAGCCTCACATGGGACCCAGCTTTGGTGTCCCAAAGTGTCACCGGAGCTCCCTGGGAGTAGAAACTCAGAAGTACATCATGGGATTCAACTCCAGCTTAAATTGACATTACTTCAGAAAATCTTCTACATCTGTATCCTGACTGTCTTCCTTACCTGTCATACTGCTTAAGGGAAAGATAAACTGATAAAATATGTGCCTTGAACAGCGTGAGGCACCACAGATGCCTCTCGTCTACCTACCAACCAAGGAGACAAAATTTGTATTTAGTGACAATGATGTGCCATTTTCCTGAGGGTAGTGAGGGAGGATTCTTCAAGGATAGCTATGAAATTACTCTGTGAACACTGGATCTACTTAGTCTAAAAATGCTGGGTACTCTAATTGAGCCATTCAGCTCGCAGCATTCTTGCACTGATCTCTCATGTCCAGAGGATGTTTATTACTATTAATGTATGCAGCACATAAAACCGTTTTCATGCTCATATTAAAAAAAAAAACCAAAACCGAACAACAAACACACACACACAAAACCCCAGCAAAAACCAAACCACAACACAACTTGGTTAGTGAATTAAAAGCTTTAGCATATGTGTTTCTTGAGAGGAGGCGTGGGGAGTGATACAGTCTCAGGCCAGCTGAGGGAAGTCTGGAGCATCTGCTAGGAGAGGAATAATCTGCTCTGACCTGGCACCCCTTTTTCTCACTTAGGGTAAGAAGTGCAGCAAAAAAGTACATAAAGCCCTTAAGAGCAGTTGAAGGGGCTGTGGGGAAGAGCCTTTGTGAGAGCCCCGTAGACCTGGAAGCAGTTACCTGGAGGCAAGGGCTATGCTCACAGGCCTTCTGCTGGGCTTACTGATGGTGGTTCCTGGGGTCCCTGGCACACAACTGACCAGCCCCTCTTGTCCAGTGCTAACAGAACATGATCAGCCCAGCCCATGCCTTTAGGACAGCAGTTTAGAAACAACTGTATTCTTGTTGATGCTCCCCAGCCCCTGCTAACTTGTAGTAGGGTCAATGGTCAGCTTTACCATGTAGACAAGATAGGGTGGCAGTAAGTGGATTTAAGCACCAAATATGGCATAACGTAAAGTACTCCTCTCTGCTCTTATCCTTCATGTTTAAGGCATAACGGAAGAAAGAGTAGTGCTTGTTTACCTGAAGGGTTTTTTAATAACATAACACTTCAGGAGGTGTCTGGTGTTACACAAAGGGAAATAATCACATCCTTCTTGGCATCTGTCATTCAGCTGTTTTTCTGCGGAGTAGGCTCCAGCTCTTCCCAGAGCCAATCTTGCAGTGTCACTGTGCTCCCCTCGGCTGCTCAGCAGGTACTGCAGCCCTGCCTGGTGCTTGTGCTGGCAGCATTTTTAGTTTTGAAACTGGACGTACACAGACATGAACTCTGATTTTTGGAGTCCTCTGCAAGTTGCTGATACATACTGGTCATAGCCAAATAATGACAAGCTCATGTCTGAGCTGCTCGTATCTGTGTTGCACCCAAAAAAAGGAATACTTCCTCTTATTTAAACAGTGCAGGAAAAGCAGATGTCTCCAACAGCTTCAAGGAGCTTTCAGTTTGACTCAGCCATGCTTGTACTGCCAGCATACAGCTTTCCAGAAGGTTAGAAGGAAAGTTATAAATATATTTGATACATAATTCTGCAGCAACAGCAGACAAATTCTTTGATTTAGGCTGTTCCTTCTGTTGGTTTCCTTGCAAAAGCTTAGGCTGGTTGCTAGGCAACTGCTATAAAAAAAAGTGCATTTCTCTTTGCATTGCAGGCAGGAACCTTGGGAGCAGCAGAGGCCTCGGATGGCTCCTTAAATAGCATTGCTAGGGAATGAAAGTTAAAATATTGAACGTTCATTGGTTAAAGATCCTGTTACAAAGGTCAGCCATCTAGGGGATATTCAATAGTTTGGTTTCCTTTGGTGCAAAAGAAAGATTAGAAGGGAGTGTGCCTGTGTGCTGTAGATAGTATGGAAAATGGAAATTTCCAAAGATGCCTGACTGTGGAACAGAATACCTAGGTGGGCTATATAATTGCCTTCAGGCTTAACGCTCTTTTCTTGACAAAGTGTGAAGTGGGGCGTTTGTCACATTGGCAAGGACAAATTTATGCTTTTAGATCTTAGAATTTAAGAGGCACTTTTAAAATTTAATATTTGGAGCTACTTAATTCCAGTGCTCTATTTTGCTAAACACAGGGTAAAAGAAAAGGGGGAGAATTGGTCCCTGTACTGACAGAAGTAAATGTTTTAGGGGGAATAATGTTCATGCTGAGAGGTTTACACTAGACATTCACTGGAAAGCTAGCATGAAAACAACTCATTCTGGAGTTCTCAATTGCTGCCTCACTCTGTCATCTTCCCGTGTTGGTTCAAGGTCACTTACAGTTAGATGGCTGTGATTCCCCAGATAAAGGGAATACTAATTCTTGCATAATGATGAAAGACACATACAGGCTTTCCCAACAAGCTCTTTGAGACGGTGCAGTTTTTAAAATCAGATGAGGTGATGCTAGAAATAAAGCAGTGCTAGCTGTAGAGGTTAATCTGTGTACCAAACTGCCAGGTGAATTGGGAACAAGGCTGTCTTCTAAGACCACCTCCTTGAGGGACGTTTTTCTCTCTGTCTGAAAAGTATGACCAAAGAAGCAGAAACCTAGAAAGGTTTATGGAACCCTTGCAAGAGAAGATCAACTGTTTATGGCATGTCAAGTCTGTCTGGCATGATTTACTGGAAATTCTTCTCTCTTTAACTTACCTTTATAGTTTCTTTATCTTCTAAATGTAAAATGTATCTCTGACATTCTTCTTCTGTTGCTTTGGTATTGAGAGAGGAGGGGAAAGAATGAAAATTGTATTGGAGTGAGCTAGGAAAACTGGTATTTGGACAGCATCTATGCATTTACCTTAATTGATGGCAAGATCTCTTAAGCCTTTTGGAAACATAAGAAAGAGGAACACCATAGGCTGTTCTTCATTCTGTACTGCCCATGTGCAAGCATCTTTGAGGGATATGCTTGCATACTTCATTTTGTAATTAGCAAATGGGGAATAAGAGTTGTATTTAGTATTTGGATAGAAGTTTTTATTTACATTTTACTCCCTTTTAAGATGCAAAACCATGACTGCTGTAATTACTTAGGGGTAGGTGTTCTGTCCATTCTCCTCCTTCCCCATGGCTTCCTTCTGATTTCTCACCGCAGATTGAGAAGTGTCCCCGCCCCACCCTCACCAATATTGGATGCGGGATGCAGGTTTTTCAGAAGGCTGTATCAAAAGCAGCCAATTGTCAGTACTGTTTGTTAATTCCCAGAAACTGCCTTTCCTAACTTTCTTTTCATAAATTATTGTGGACTGTGTTTGTGATCTCAGCAAAAGAAAAATACTGTGCATGAGTAGATTAGGTGAGCAAAAAATTCAGAACATTACCAGCTTACTACAGATACTGGATTTAGATGTGGACCAGTAGTGCCATGTCCTTCTCTGTCTCTGCTGCCAAAAACCCCCACAAAGTTGTTGGTACATGGAAGGTAGAGAAGCCCAGCTCAGGTGATTGAAGTTCTTTAGTCCCTTGCACAGTTCACCCCTTATTTTTTTTGATGGCTGAACATTTCCATTAGAGCTGTGTTTTCACTCCGTAACCTGAGTTGAGCTTTGTGCTTAGTTGGTCATAACAAAGGGAGAATGGTCATGATACTTCTTAAACCTGATGAGGACCCCAAAGCTGGGAACTCTATATTAGACCTCCCATAAACAGAGTTGAACCCCCCATGAGGCAGCTGTTGGCAAGCTTGCCTTTTCTTCAAACTGTGCCTGTTTAATGGCTTTGTGTGTGTTTGGGGGAACTTTAGAAGTTTCTTTCCCAGAGAAAGGCCAAATGAGATCCAGAGGCAGATCTGCAGTTTTCTGAAATCCTTGGGAACTGGTTTCAGTACAGTCATCATAATCCAGCAATTAGCAAGCCAAACTTAAACTCTGGCTTAAATTTTGATGTGAGCCCCTCTGAAGCTCAGAATTTTGAGTAGGAAGCATGCACTCGCTTGGAGTTCAGCCTCTGCTCTTCTCAAAACGTGCCTCGCCAATAAATGTAATTACTATTGCCTTGCAGTGAATCTCACAAACAATGTGCTTGGCTGCCTGGTCCACCCACACTAAGTAAAAGAATATGTACATTTTAATTATCAGATTATTTCAGTATTACACAAATACAGTTTCATATTAAATATTTTTACAAACCAATGACATCTGCATTCAATACTGAATGCATAACATTTGTTCTCTGCCTATAAATGTCTGTAATTAATATCTTTAAAACACCTTGATATTAAGTGTCACACCAGTCTCCCCTGAGTAAGGTCACTGTGGGAGTGGGATATTATTTCTGCCATCATTCCTTGGCTAACATTTTCATCATCTGTATGTAATTTCTGCTGTGTATAGTTCTCAAGGTGAAACTAGAGAGATCTTTTGAATTTTTAAAATGCAGCTGGGGATAAAGGCTTCAAGCCACCCTGTTTCTAAACCCACTTCTGCTCCATAGGTTTAATTGCAAATTTTATAAACTTCTTTAAAGTGACGACTTATTCTAAACTGTTTTAGAAGCAGTGTGGAAGCTGTGGCACTCGCTCTGGAAATGAATGTTCAGAAGCTCCAGAATGCATGTGGTGAAGTGACTCCACATGAGGTGTTGGGGTGTAGGCACAGTGTAGGATTTTTTGCTTTGCACTGTTCAGTAGTCACTTTTGCTGTTGCCTCCTGAACAGCCCCAGGACAGATGTGAGAAGTGCTCTGTGGTTTGTGGCTGTTCGAGGCTGCAAGCTTGGCTTGTCCCACCCTGAGGACCAGTCTTACTCAATGGGCAGGCAGTGGGCATGGAGGGGGCAGAGTTCAAGAGGAACTGGCAAGGAGACTGGCTGTATCATTTCTGTTTTGGTGTAGACCCTGGAAGTTCCTACAGTTGTGGCCCAGATTTGGGTAGGCCTCTTCACTGCTCTGCTCTGTGCTAGTGCTGTCTGTGTTGGCCCTTGGGGCACCTGTCACCAGCCCCCAGGTGCCTCCTGCTTTCCCTGCAGTCACGTTGCTGATGGCGAGCTGAGGAGCTGTCACCAGGTTTGTTTTGTATCCATTTCTGAAAGCGTTGGCACTGGGCAGTGCATGGTCTTCTGTGTACCAGGCCTCTCCAGGTCACACTTGCGTGGTGAGCTGACATGGTTGAGGAGATGTTTTAGCTGTAGATAGACCGACCAGCAAGGTGTATGTTGTTGTCCTCTACTCTGGGTTTCTCTTGTCTGGAAACACCTATAGGGCTGGAACATAGGCAGGAGGGCAGGAAGGCGATGTGCCAGGCTAGGATCCTTACAGGGTTATGGTTGTGTTTCCAACATGTCCAGCAGTGCTACTGGGCATACCAGCTGCCTGAAGTGCAGGTAGTGTTCTGTGAGAGAGAGGGATAAGATGCAATTGAAACCTGAGACACTACTCATTCTGAACAAATAGGTGTCAAGGAGGTTCATTCTGAGGGATGCTAGTCACCTTGTGACAGCAGAGCATAGTGATGGCCCTTCCTGTACCTCAGGGTTGAATTACCTAAGTTTGTGTCTGAGATGGGTGAGGTAATAGCTTAAGCTCTAGGACAAAGTTTATTGATTTCCATCTTTTCTCTGAGACAAGTTTCCTTCTGGGTTTAGGCAGTTTGTGCATTGTGAATTGTAAAATGGCAAGTGCTTCCTTACTTTTATTGATAGTACCTGATGTTCTAGATAGGTGGGCGCAGCCTGGAGAATGCAGGACATGCTGTTGCTGCTCCTCAGACCACACAGCAGGTTCCCAGGCTTTTCAAGCAGGACGGTTTGCTCTGTGCTGCTGCGGAACTCGTGTCTTTGGTTATGGAACCCACCTTTGCCTTGGCATGGGCAGGGCAGCTGTACTTCTGTTTTTCCCTTTTCCCAGGCTACCTACCAAGCAAATTCCTATCCAGACTTTTGAATCCCCTAACAAGAAGTGGACCTTCAGTGCAGTGGAGGAAAGGGGTTGGCAGATAAAACCTGCTTTGAGGGAGGAGAACTGCTGATGGCCGATGGGAGTGCAAAGGTGCAGTGCAGGGCTGCTAGTGATTCAAGCAGATACCAGTGCTGCAGCCAGCAGTGTTGGCTGGAGCTCTGGTGGGGAGAGCCCCAGGGAGTCCAGATCAGGAGAAGATGGCCAGGTCCTGGTAGGAATAATAGTTTGATTCTGCAAACTTGTGTTGCTGCTCTCCTGCAATACGGCAAGGCCATGACTGTTTAATGTGCCTCTGAGAGGGAACGCTGAGAGGGACACTTGTGTGTGTCTCTTGGGACCCTTTGGGAGAGATGGGAAAAATGGGGCGTGTAAGGAGAAATTCTGAGAAGAAAACTCCGAGCTCAAGAATGAGAGAATTTGGGGTTATTAGGGGTCAGTAGTGAGGAGGGTTGGAAACTGAAAAGAAACTGTGGCCCTGGTAGGGTGGGCTAGGAAGCTGTGGCAGGGTAACTTCTGTTGCCTTCTCATCAGCTGATCAGACCTGCTCACCTGTATCTCAGACCAGATATTTCCTCATTGAATCCCTTTAGACCTTGTGAAATGTGGCAGCTGTGAATATGTGCTGTAAAGAGCAATGTTTGTAGAGCACGTTGACTCAGAAGGGCCACGTAACTGCTAATCTTACTAAACATCATCCATTAATGGTAAGCTATCACCAGAAAGACAGCGAAAATTTTATGGGCTTGTTTTCTGACACGTGCTATTCAGATCTGCTGAAGAGTGTATTGCTCTGCAATTGCCTGCTCACCCTTTGTGGTGGGATCCCAGTTATGTTCTTGTATGTTGTGGAACTGAAGAAAACACAAAACAATCTACAGAGCAGATTACTTTAGCTGCACAAGCCTCTTTCGGTTTAGAGTTGACCTAAAATGTTGATGTACTGGCGGATAAGCTCTTTATGCTCTTTTCTGGCTTACTGGAAGATGGTTGTGTGCAAGGAAAACCAGCAGAATTCTTGTGAATCAGGAGGGCAGTTGAAATACCCAGTGTGCAATGGCCAAGGAGAACTACTCCTTGCAGAGTGCACAGCCAGGGGCGGTTCTTTGGCGTGTTTCCCCTGAGCGTGGGACGTGTGTGTTTGTGTGCACAGGCCACGCACACGTGTGTCTGTGTGCGGGGAGGTGGGAATAAAGTTGCTAATTTGTTGCTGACATGTGATTCTTTCCTTCATAGTACTTCTTTGTACATTTCACTGAAATATCTTGCTTGGACTCTGTAACATCATTGTCTAATCAGCCTTTTTTTATTTCCTCCTCTTCTCTCCCCCTCCTCCAGTCAGCGTATGCTGTGTCAGTGCTCAAAGAGTGTGCAAAACTGAGGCCTACAGATCCCACCATTCCCCTTCTGGCTGCCAAGGTCTGCATTGGGCCACTACACTGGGTAAGCAAGCTGATGTGGTTTATTGTGCAATGGACCAGGTGCTGCAGTGGCAGTGCCGTGCTGTACTTGCAGTGAGGAGAAAGGGAATCCTTGTTAAAAATCATACATGCCTTTAAAAAAAAAAAAAGAAAGAAAAGAAAAAGATTCCAGCAAGAAATTTTGTGGTGGTGAGTCACTGGAATGCGTTTTGCTGGCACATCAAACAAAGGAGGAAGGGGGAAAGCCTTAACGGCCATTCTGGGGACTGCTGCTTCAACCGAGTGTCATGTTGAACCAGCCATTCCTGTAGCCTGTGGAAGACAAAAGCTGGTCATTATCCAAGTGGACTGTTAGACAGTTCTAATCTGCGGGCAACTCAGTCCTTTCTTCCTGAAGTTGCTGCGTCAGTGTGTTCTGATCTGAATGTGTTAATGTATGCCCCAGAAGCAGAGTGGGAGTGGAAATCTGTGCCTGTGAAATTCTGATTATCCCAAGGAGCAGAAACATCTGTCAGTCTTTGGCTGCTTGGTTTAATTAATTGAATGGAAGCTTGCTGTTTTCACCTGTTCTCACCACGAGGTTTCTCTGCAGTCAGTGAAGGATTATAATTGCTAATGTAAGTAAAATAGAGATGCAAGAAAGCATGAAAGAAAATACCAGAAGTGTGTGCCCGGATTTTTGGTGAAAAGTTGTAGGGGACAGATTTGCTGTTGTTCTGTCCCCCTACCCCCCCACCTCCCCATTCTCTACATCCCTGCAATTGAGTTGTATCCGTTCATACCACCATCAGTGAGGAGATCTGGTTATGGGTAGTTTTGAACGAACTAGACTGTTTAGACCATAATGGTTAAACTTATGTGAGTCAGCAAAAACTGTGAAGTATCTTGTTCTAGGAAAAATCTTTCAGGTCTGAGGGACAGGAGGGAATCCTTGCTGAAGTACCTAGTCTACCACCCTTCTCAAAATACAACAATTTAACTCTCTTGTACCCTTAGCTCAGTATTTGGGGCTAATTTTGAGGGCTGAAAGTAATCCAGTGCTATAAAATAGCATTCACGGTGAATGTTGGTTGGGTTGGGTTTGGTTTTTTTTTTAAATTAAGCAAATAAGATTTTTTTCCTGATTCTTAGATGTTTAAACATTATGAAAGTCAGGAGTTTCAAGTGTGTTGAACAGTTATTCATATCTCTGATGAAGATTCCAAAGCAAGACCAACTTGTCATTAGTCAAGACATCAGCAATTATATTGATAACTTTTTTTACTCTGTAGACTATGAAGCTAAAGAAACTTCCTTTAGCTAAATTCCTGGATTCTGGAGCCATAGTGGGGGGACTGCAAAACCCTGACAGCTTTCCCTGGCAATTCTGATGTCTCTAATTGCTAGGAGGCAAAAAAACCCAAACAACCCAAAACCAGCAGAACAGTTAAATGTGAGGAACCTTGTATTTCTGAGATGAGGCAAGTTTTTGCCTAGGCGCCTTAATTTCAGTGTAGGAGACAAATTGGAATCTCCATATTGTAAATGAATCTTTTAGTCTTCTGCCTTTCTGGTCTATGAACATGAATCCAGCAAGGATCAAGCCCTGGAACCACGTAACCAACAAGGGAAGACACTCTGTTGAACATGGTATTTCCAAACAAGGAAGAACTGGTTGAGGATGCGAAGTGTGGATGCGAAGTGTGGAACTGTGAGGATGCGAAGGGCAGCCCTGACTGCAGTGACTGTGAGGTGGTGAAGCTCAGGATCCTGAGGAGAGGCAACAAGGCAAAGAGCAGACTGGGTCATTAAGATGTGCTTTGACTGACTGACCATTTTCTAAACACAAATAGCAAATTCAGGAAGGCTGTGGTCTCAATACTTGCTAAGCATGTGACCTCTGCCTTAACTAGCTGTTGGACAAAACTGATGTACGGGAATGCATCTTGTGAAGCTACATGCTAAAATTAAGATCCCTGGGATGTTCTTATCTTTAACAGGAGCAATTAAGTTTTAATGCAGGCTCTCTACCAAGCACTGGATCATTGATGTGTGTTAAGATGAAAGGACAAGCTTTCTGTACTGTGAGAAAAGACAAGGCATAGAATCCCTTTTCTTAAACATGCTACCCTGGTGTTTGTGTTGCTCTCACTATTGAGGACTAAACTTCAAATGGTACCATTAAAGTCTACAGATTGTGATGGATGAGTTGAATGTGAAATTGAGCCCAAATTCCTGCTATGCTAGGAAATGGGCAGTCAGGATTTGTCCTTCTCATTGGTGCTTCTCCCCAAACGCTCTTTAGATCAACAAGCACAGCTCGTATGTAAAGAATACCTTGTTACAGAGACACTTCCAAAAGATGCTGAGACTGTAATTCAGTCCTAGCCCAATCCTCAAGCAACCCAGTATCTCCAGACTTCTCATATGTGGCCAAGCTGATAAGGCAACAGTCTAACCTTAAAATATAAGAGAAAGAAGGGGGGAAAAAAATGACCTGGTTTTGATTATTACAAAGGAAGAGGGATTCTACTTACATTTTTTTTTCTCATTTTATGTATTTCAGTGTTATTTAGTCAGACCCTGGCTCAGAACCAGGGTGCAGTGTGAAATACAAACACAATCTCACAAGAAGGTAATTTTACAGAAGTTATTTAGAGTGCAACCTTATGAACTAAAACTCAATTAAAACTATTCCTCTCCCCTCTTCATTTCATTTGGTGGCCTATGCTCTACCAAACCTGATGATGGTATATGAGAGTTTTAATTAAGGGGAGTCAGAGGGAGCCTCTTTTAAAAGAATTGAAATGATAGGTTCCTACATCTCATAGTTAAAGGGATGCTTCTGATATTACTGGCAAACTCATGTGCTTAATAAAGGCCTTCCTGCTTAGCAGAGCTGCTTTTCTAAATGTCATCCTTACAGTAATTATTTGCATTTAAATTACATGGCAATCAAATCAGAATTGAATCATTTAAACTGGAAGTGAACAAGCTGATCAATGCCAGTATAAATAGAAAGGAAGATAGTCATGGCTTGGGAACAGTCTAATGGACAAATATTAACAGTTACAGATACTCAAATATGCCTTGCTTTTCAGAACATAATAAATATGGTTAATTTCTCAATTGGGAAATATATCTGTATACTTGGTTGCTGGCTAGGCAGGAATAGGGTGAAATCAGATCGTCATTTATCCATATGAAACAGCTAATTTGTATGTCCTGCATCTGTCTACTATGTGCCTTTGGTGCAGTATTGCTTGTTTGTGGTCCATGGACACACAGTACTTCAGTATTACTTCAGTTACTAGCAATAAGAAAAAAACCAACCCAAAACATTTATGTGTCTGGATAATTATAGAATGTCATGAGGAGCACAGAATAGTTTCTTTCCTGATTAATCTATTGGTCATTTAACTCACTTTCCCAGCTTTGTACATGGTGTCTCAGCACACTTTAAGAAGCAAGGAAACAAACAATAAAACCTAATTGAAACGTACCACGGTGATCGATGGCATTGAGGATGCCGAGATCACATCTAGGAAATAATCTCTCTATGCAGGAGAAGTCAAAGTAAAATCGTGCATACATTGATGTGTGCCATGCAAATCAGTATGTAACAGAGCCTGATGTGAAAAGATCTAAATGCCCCCACCTTCTGTTGTGACAGTATGGCCAGATTATTAGCTGATGTAAGTTGGCAGTACTCCACTGGTATATTGCTGGCACCATGCTGGCTTGCATCAGCAGATGATCTCTCCCGTCAACTGCTAGCTTTCAGGATTGGGCTTGCAGTAAACAACTGAGTGATATAAGCAATGTTTTGGTTACCTTTTTCAGAATTACAGGTTTTCACAAATTCAAAGAAACAAACAAAAAACCCAACAGAGTGAACAGTAAATCATTACCCCATTCATTCTAAAGTTTATGTCAGCTGTCTTGGAGGATCAGGAAAGCTCCAAAACTAGTGCACCTAAATAGCAGGTGGATCTGTAAGTAATAAAGCTCATGAGATACAGAAGTTTTCAGCAGAGTTAGAACTTTTGTACTTTAGCCCATTATACAGATGTTTTAAATGTCTTTGTAGTGGGCTCAGAATTACTTTTGAGGCGTCACACTGCCTAGGCTTCCAGTTTGCTGGGGTTTCAGCACAACAGCTTGCTGAACTCACATGTGAATAATTCAAGCATGTGAACACAAAGCCCATTTGTGTTTAGGCAGCTGTCTTTCAGCTTTCCAGAATGCACTGTGAAGTTTTTGACTACTAAAATTCAGAATATTGTTTTAAATTTTCATAGGGAAGCTGATGTTGCTTACAGTGGAATGCACCCCTACTGAAGTTCTCCTGCCTCAATCCACTAGAAATTCAGAGTGCCTCTGTACTAAAAGGCTTGCTGCAATTTCCTCTTTCACTCAGCCTTCTCTGGCATGGCCTCAGCTGAATAGGCTCTCTTGCCTATTTTGGCAGTGACTTCGAGTTGCAGTGTGAGTTGTTGTTTTTAATATTTTAATAGTACAGTACTGTTAATTTCACTACTGATCTAGGCTCTCCAGGACCCTGTTATAGCAGGTGTTATGAAAATGCTAAATGCAGAACTTCTCCCTACAGACAAGTGTTAAAGATCAAATTTTTCCATTTTAGGAGCCTTATTTAAGGGCATTTAGGGTTGCTGTGATGCTTTTGAGTTCCATTAACTCCATTGACTTCAGTGGAGGCACACTGAAAACTTTGTAAATATAGAGACCAATAGGCTATACTCCTAGAATAGGCTTGAATCACTCTGGTTTGCAGAGTAGGAAGACGTGAGGCTTGTTCTTTTTTCATATTTTTTCATATTTTCAGTGCCCTATAGTCGATACCACAGGAGTAGTATTGTGCCAAACTTGTGTCCTACCACGTGATTCCAGTATTATCAGCTAAATCAGCTCGGGGGAGGCAGAGGGGGGGATGACGAGGACTTCACCCCATGGCAAAAGCTGTAGCACAAGATGGTGCTGTGCCTCACAGACATTTTCCTCATTTCTTTTAAGTCACTGATCCCAGTGCACACGGGGAAGAGCTGTGCTCCAGCACTTTGCTGGGAAGACAGACAGCGTGCCATCAGTCTGGGAAAGGGCGAAGAGGGTGGGGTTGGGCCAGGCCAGATCATGCACGGAGTCATAAAAAGTGTGTAAGACATACCGTGAGGTCAGTATCATAGTGGGTGGGTGGGAGGTTGGCAGGATGTAGATTTAGAGCTGCATACTTCTGAGGTAGCAGCTTATCATTCATTACTTTTACAGACCACTTAATCCGAGAGCGCTTCTCTCCTTCTGTCCGTTGTTGACCCTGTCACTATAGATAATAAATGCTGTGCATGTGCTTGCACCCAGTTGCCTAGGAGCCCTGGAGTTGCATGGAAATGCTTAGGTCTTACTGCAGGATGAATAATATTGAAAGATGAAATCTAGTCCCGTTATCGGAGTAATTCTGTATGCTGAGCAGATACTCCAGAGGACTGACATTGCTAGGGTGAGAGGCTACTGGGAAAGCAGTGAACAGTAAGGATTTGCTAGAGATTTCTTACAGCTCTATGAAAAGACAGTCTTGCTTACATCACAGCTACTGTTATTGGGGCAATCCCCAGAGTTTTAGACATCAAAAATGACCAAATTTTTGCCTTGTTCACAAGGGAGATGTGCAGAAACCACACTTGCTACAGGGGAAGAAAGGCCCAAGTACTCCTAAGTGCTGGGGGCTGAGCTTACCTACAGAGTAAGTTGGTGAGCTTAGCACTGGTGACACAGGGAGAACGTGCTGACTAGACCAACAACTGAAAGCACGAGATTTTTTGTTTTCCTGATAGATGTAAAACGATTCCCTTTGTGCACTGTAAATAGCTGTGGGACAAGACCTTTCCATTATATTACATCTTACCGGCTGCTTTCTTACTATGTATTTTTCCTCTTCTTATTGTTTTCCCAGTATTTACTTTTTTCTTTGAATTAGTCTATGCTTGCAACCAAGGGTAATGAAAATTATAAAAGAGGTCAAGCCAACTAGTTATATAATATGAAATTTTGTGTAGATACCCTTTTCGTATCATTTGGGTCTCCTATGTGCTTGGGTATCACTCAGTCTCACTGGTGTCCAAGCTCCCCTGCTTCACTAACCTTGTCTGCTGTCCTAAGTCCAGTGTCACTTGGTGGGTTTCCTGCCTCCTCCCTTGTACACTCCTCTTCTTCGGCGCAGTAAGGTGCCATTTCCGTGCTGCTGTACATCATCAATTTGCTTGTCCTCAATTGTTCTAAATCCATACTGCTGAGAACTGCAGCTCCCACTTACAGTCCTGGAGGGTGTTGATTCAGTAGGGTAGGGCTTGAGCTTTTCTAAAAACAAACTGGGTTGCAGTTGGAAACAAGCTGGGTGGCGATAGGCCAGGGGACAGCACCTGCTGTTCCTCCCTCCCTTGTCAGTGTGCCCCTGGGCTTGGCTCGAGCACACACCAAAACCTATGGTCAAATAACAGGGGTGGCTGGAACAGCTACTCTCCGTTTCAGGGAAAACATCCCTCTGGGTTACGTAGCTACCAACTGTTCCTTTTCCATCAAACATGATGGAGGGGGTGAAAAGAAAAAAAATAAAGAAAAAAAAAAAAGCAAGCCCAAACCAACCTCACAGCATTACAGTCTTATGAGTGGCAGCTCACAGGTCTCTCCAGGTGTCAGGTGTGTGTGTGGTTTTCTGGTGAGGTGGAGAGGTTTCTTAGCTAGTGCTTCAAGGTGCCTCCTGCCATTTTATACAGCTTGAGCTCAAAATACAAAAATGTTCCTTTGTTTTTTCCCCCTCTGAGCTTTCTTTCATGCAGCATTCTGAGGCAGGGAACCTCGCCCTGCAGTCTGTGGTGCTGCCCTTCTCTCTACCAGTTATTCAGTGCAAAGTATGCAGAAGAACATAAGAGACCTAAGGAACTGGAATTCAAGCTGTTACCAGCACTCCTGATGAAATGTTTTCCATGGTGTTGGAAGCTCCTGTTGGCACTGCTGGCAACTGGGTAACAGCAGTATGCTGTGCATTCCTCATCACAAAGTGATGCAGTGCTGTGATCGCTGCGGGGGTCGACACACAGGTAGTGTGTAGAGCATACTAGCAAGGGCCTGTAAGTTGCAAGAGGTTTTGATCCATGTTCTTTGGCCTATCAATGCAGTGTTGCATCACCTTAAGATTGCAGTCATCCTCTGAAGTGAACAAACCATTTAGTTTCCCTTCATGCTGAGGCTGAATCCTGAGCGTGCAGTAGGAGGAAGAGTGAACATCTTGATTCTCCTGAGAAGCTCTCTGCCACTTAGTTCACTTCTTTGTAGCTTGAGCTCACAACTTCTGGGAGTCCCACAGGACTTCCCACTTCACATATCCAGCACCGCATGGGGAGGTGAGAAAGGGGGAGCAGCTCCTGCCGCTTTAGGTAATGCGGCAGCATGTAGGAACTGTAGCTGGGAACGGCTGTATCTAGTGGGACTCTAGAGGGGTTGATGCCTCATTTGGAGATGTTTTCCCCTGCCTTTCCTATTGCTACAGCGCAGAGTGGAGTCATCTCATATGCTTAAGGACCCCCAAGGACACAGCTTTACTGACAGATCACAGCTCGTCCTTGCTACTGGTCCCTCTCTTGGGTGTACAGAAGGGCAGTTTTCATCCAGACTGCCATCTGGGCAGTTTGTACTGGAGAGTTGAAACCTCATGGTGAGTGATGTGAGTGAAAGGTTTGGCTTTTCACACTTGACCAGAATGATTGAAGAGTAGGAGAATGGGAGAAGAGGGGGCAGATGGCAGCCACAGCAGGGTTGGCAGGGGAAGTGGCTGAGTGCTGTAAGAAGAAAAAGTAAATGTTCTCACAAACAGAACCAGCTGTGCTGGAGTTTGCAAGACCACTTATTTTCAAAGCAGCCTTCAGCTGACCCAAGTTTGCATTCATGAGAATCTTAGTGGCTGGTCAATGTGCCATTAGTGTTTAGTATGAAAAAGTGTTTCCAAGAATGTTTTTGCTACAAGTATTCTTTTAGCCATCCTGAAAAGTTGTAGTTTTAATTATTCATACAATAGATTAATCTGACACTCACAGGTGGCCCTGGATAACTGGCAGGCAAGAAAGCTGAAAGGTGTGCTGCTGATTTATGCAACATAGGCCATCAGTCAGACTGGAAGCACCATCAGGTGACCATTCAGAGAAACAATGGATCAAAATCTCTCCAATTCTAAATGTCTCCATTTCAACTCCAAACCTTTAATTTAATCTCTTTTATTTCCATACATTCTACCCACCCCTACTCTTATTCACTAGTCATTAGAATTCCTTGTATAGCTCTTTTCTTCATCTACTGGAGACTTCTTGGACCACAGTGTGTGTGGGGAGAAGAGGAGAAACAATGAAGAAAGAGAGTGGGAATATAGCTGTTCATGGTGGTAAAAGAGGTGCATAATTAATCTTCTGGCTGCAGAGATTTTGTGATTTACATAAACGTTCCTGAGAGCTGAAGTATTCAGTTATTCTTTCATGGGAAGGCGTTTCTGTTATGATAGTTTGTTTTTTTGAAGTTGTCTGTGTCCGTCCTGAGCCCCCCACTGCCTCCTCCCCCCCCACCATGTGGCAAGTCATGAGACATTTTCTTCTTCAATCATCCTACACTTTGGTCCAGAACACCAGGGCAAAGAAGTCAGTAAGGCTATGGACAGGATTAAGAGATCTCTTGCAACAAGCCACAGTCTTCCTGATGTGATCGGATTTTAAAGGGTCTCAGAATATAAGAGTTCTCATCTGACCACCACTGGAATCACTATGACTCTTTCCAGTATCATCAGTAGACTTTGGATTATGCAGCTCAAGACAGCCCTTGCAGTTTAGTTGGTAGTCCCAAGGGAGGTATTCCTGTTTCAATGAGTAGTTTCCAGATTCATATCAATCAGCAAGGCCATACTGCTGTCATTGAGCTTTTGGGGAAAGGTTTGATGAGAAAATACACATCGGCCATTGGGCTGGTTGATTGGAGGTTTCAGAAATTTGGGAACTCCTGGTCTACATCTAGTTTGAATTGTATGGCCTCAGGGAAGTGTGAGTGAGGAGAAGACCCAAGCAGTGGACATCGCTTCTTCACTTGCACTTTTCAGCCTTTCTCCATGCTTACGTTGACAGGATGGTTTTTTTCCTACATTGATATCATCTAATAAATACTAAGTCCTTTGTTTATGAAGCTGCTAGCTGATATTGTCACCTGAATGTCTTCTAGTGATGTAACTAGGAGGCCCATTGACAGGATAGCGTGTCACATCAGGCGGGTTCTGTTTGGAAGTAGCATATTAACAGAAGGGAAGTTTCTGGTACGTTTGGTTCCGGTTCATCATGGGCAACTCCCTTTAGATGCTAAGGAACTATGAGATGCTGAAGTCTTGACAAAGCTGAGTGTTAAGAGTGTAGTATTTCAGTTATAGGTCCAGTGCATGTGTCTAAAGCAGTTGCATTTCAAACACAAATATATTTCCTCAAAATTAAAGAACCCCATCCCAGACAGTCAGTTGTCATGTAATAAAAGTTTCCAAAAGGAAGATTTTTTTGGATAGTGTAATGCTGTCAGGTTCTTGATTAGGAATGACTGATGATGGTTGTCAGGATCTGCAGACTATCCTGTACAGAAACGAGGTCATCTTGTAGGCTCTGTGTCTTTCAAGCATGACTTAACAGCTTTTGCCTGTACCTCTCCAATGTACACCTTTCTAGGTATGTACAGTCTTAATATTTTCTACTTATAATGAGTAAGTGATGAGAGTTTAAGGTTACAAATGAAGAACAGATTTTGTTTGGTTGTTTAAAATTCTCATTAACTTAGATTTTAAAGATACTAAAGCTTTATTTTCCTCAGACTTAGGTTTGTGTGGTCAGCTGGAAAGGAAGGTTGGGGGGAGCAGTCTTGTAGTAGAGAGACCAACTTGCATATCTCACCATTTTGGAGGCTGATACTGAGAGGTCATGACTGCTTTCTCTTCCCATTACAATCTGTAATATAAAAGGTATTTTCAAGGAAACTGTGTATTTGAAAAAGATGCAAAATGTGGCAAGTGCAGCACAAGTAACATGGCATTTCAGATCAAAATTTGTGTCCTGAATTTCCTGCCTTGTCCGTGTGGCAGCAGAACTGCTAGCAGCAGCTGAACTCAGCTTGCAGTGAAGTGCTTTCTTGTTTTATTCTTGTAAATTTTTTTAAGGGAAGTATCATTTTCTAAGGTTTAAAAACACTATACCAGAAAACTAAATGGTCATCCCTTGTAGGATGAAACTTTTATTACACGTTTCAGTGTACTTCTAGGATAGCATATGGTCAGTTGGTCCAACATTTGTATGTAAGGTGGTGTGACTGAGGTGTGCCAGAAGCAAAATACAGAAATAAGGCAGTGTCCTCTGCTAACCTTAAACCTCTGGAAATAGTTTGTGGTGGATGCTTAAAGCAAAACCAGAACTTTTCCCAAAACTGTGGCGTGCACCAAGGTCTGCTAATCTGACCTGTGCTCCTTTTGATGAGCATTTACTGTGATCACTGAAAGCCCATGTTTGAATGGCTCTCCTGTCACTTACAGGTAAGTCTTGTGAGATAATCTTAATGAGACAAGTATAGAAGAACCACTGATAAGTTTCAGTCTACCTCTTTTGCAGCTGGAAGAAGGTGAATACTTTGCTAAAATGGTGATAGACCTCGGTGAGGATGCTGGAGAGTCCCTAGCAAAAGGTTACCTGGCACTGGGCCTGACATACAGTCTTCAAGCTACTGATGGTGAGTTACCCTGTTTATCAAGCATGTCGTATAAAAACACCTGTTCAAAGACTTCAGTGCAAGCAATGGAAATGTATAAGAAACTCTGCTTTTAGTGCTGACTGGACATGGAAAGCGATCGGATTGCAAGACAAATGGGGACTGTTCACTTGCTCAGGGAACTGTCTTGTATGGTAATAAAAGTGAAGGCTTTAAGTAAAGGAAGAAATGCAAATCATTACTTAGGACGTGATAATCTGACTGTAGCCAGCAATACTTGATGTGCTTTACTTGGATATTTAGAATGCATTTCATTTGCTTATTTACACAATAAAAAGTCCAACTTTCCATCTGTTTTCATAGTTTTGTCACCCACTTATAAATCACATCAAGAAATACAGTCCAAGAATTGGAGTCAGACATGCCTGACTTCAGTTCCTGGCGTGATACCGATTCCCCACAGAGATTCAACCTCTCTGTGATGTCGTTTCTTTCTCTGCTTAGAAATAAACAAGATAAAAATACCTACCTCACTGGTACATGTGGATGCTGACTAGATACAGTCCCCTGAATGCACAAAGTATGGTTTTCTTTGGTTTTTTAATGCCACTTGGGTTTTGATCAACTGGAAAATGGGCTTCTGCATATTTGGTACTTGGTAGCCAGAAGGACTGGAAGTTCCAGTTTTGGAAGAGTTCTAGCTCTGCCCTTCATCAAGCTCACAGGTGGAAACAGACTTTATTCTATGACTTCTAGCACAGGTAGAAGGCTTTCTAACATAGTTTCTTTGAATAATGCCTGAGCTAGTGTGAATGAATTTGGCAGTCCTGCCCAAATGAAAGCAGTGACTTTTCTGTCAGATGGGTGTCATACAAATGAACCAACTTCTTCCAGCAAACAAGCCTGAAACAAAGTTTAAACAACAGTTTATGACATCATGGAAGTGCGGTGGCCTTGCAAGTGGCACCAGAATTCTGCAAGGCACATGTGTGAGGAAGTGGCTTGTGCTCATCAGTAGTGTAAATTGGTGTTATTTTTCAGCCAGCCATATTTGATAAGCTGTTCTGAGAACTGTTTTCCAGTGTGGAGGCTAACATACACTGTAGCTCTCTTCAGTTCCCCATTTCTCTGCCTCAGAATAGTTTCCTGTAGAAACTTCATGTCAAGAAACATATGTCCTTCCTAGCCTGAACTTTCTCACATATTTTTTTTAAAAGTTCATTAAACATTGAGTTCTGCTCAGCAGCCTAGCTTTTTAGGGCATTTTGCCTAGATTTTGTTTAAAATGTCCCTAAAGATACACAAGATCCCAGAGACTATTTTCAGAGATAGGTTTTCTATGTTAGGCCATTGCGATCTATTTGTTACCCTCAGTATGGAAAGAAGGTGGTTTCTAAAGAATGGGGTTGTAGAGGCATGTGCTGTACCCTGACTCTAAAAATACTTGGGTGCAGCAAAGTGCAAGTTGGAAACTTTTCTTTTGGAAGAGAAGTCCTCTCTCTCTTTTTGAGAGACCAGTTCAGATGATGTAAAATAATGTGAAGAAACAATCTTCACAAATGGCTTGGATCTTTTTTTTCCTGGTTAGCGTCTGATTTATGTTGTGAAACAGTGGGGTATCTGCCACCTTCTTGTATCTCTAGCATTTAAGTAATGGGGCCAGTCACTCAGTTGAGGGAAATCTGAAGAGTGTATTTCTGTCTTTCAGGTTATATTTTAGTAAAATAGATTAAGTCCTTCAAAAGCAAACTTACCATGAACATGAATACAGACCTGCATTCTATTAGAAAATGTCAAACTTGCACTAAGGAGACATTTTTCATTAGAATTGTTAAAATACAGCTCATCATAGTGAGGAAGCAAGAGTAGCACACGCTGAAAGGAAGATATCAACTCCCCTGTGTGATCTTGCCACATACGTCAGTCTTGTTTATCAGTGTGTTTGTACCAGTTCATAGTGACATTGGTGGAAATGCAAACACCTGTGTGTGAGTTCCAGAACTTTCCCCTTGAGATGGTTTTCATTGAGTCAGCATTTTCAAGGATAGCTAAGTGTTTCAGAGACGTTTGACCAATTGCCATATAAAGCTCACAAGCATTATATCAAGATGCCTTCCATCTAAGGTTGGACTTTCTCTTTTTAATATATCCTTTAAGCTATGATTTGTCCTCTTGTGTGACAAAGGCGCTGAGAGGTTGAATTAAAGCCTTTCCTTTGTGACCTGCAAAAGGCACTTGCTAAAAAGCAGAACCAGAAGAGAGAATCCTACTGAATGACAATTCAAAGAACTTGTGGGAGCATTTGATAAAAAGTCATTTTACAACTGTTAGGTTTATTCCTGGATGAAATAATCTTTCCTGAAACTTATGCTGTGTAACAGTATTTGTAGCTTCCTTGTTCTTAATGTCTAACTACATGTTTCATGAATTAACTCTCACTGAAGTAGCTGAAAGATGTGTCTTCAGAGGAAGTCATTGCCACCTTTGTCTCACTCTTAGAAGCACAAATCTCTTGTTTGTACCAAATGTCCACCTACGGCTGTGCTAAATTTGCTGCAGATCTGTGCCCAGTGGGTCAATGTCAACAGCAAACCTTTCTCTCCCTCTTGTAGTTCCAGTTTTGACATAAGCTGTATTGTCAACTTCGCCTCCCTTAGGTCTGGTGAAGAATCTGTTCAAGACAGGGGAAGGTGAGAGGAATTTAACAAAAGCTAAAGAGGAAAGACCAGTCTGAAAATGCATTGGGAAATACAAATTCTTTTTTTATCTAACATCACCACCTCACATCTTGTTAAATCTTTGTAGATTTAACAGACGCTCACCCTGAAAGAGATGAGCGTGTGCTGTATCTCTGTTTTCATTTAGAGTTTTGGTATAAGGCCATGGATCAGTGCTTGAATGGGATCAACACAAGAAGGTGATTCACATAATGGAACAGTTCTGCACTGAATTCTTTCCCATAAAATTAATGTACTATATGAATAGATCTCATTATGCCCTAGCTGCTAATGGGTGTTGAGTCCATGGGACGAGACTAGAACTAGACCTCAGTCCTTGTGTTTGTAGTGTTGATGCTGGTCCTCAGCATTGTGTTTCACTCCACACATTCACATCTACTGTGCTGCACCTGCTTACTAACACAGAACTTACCCTCCCCTGTTTTCAAATGTGACTCTAGAGATTCTTACTTAGGTACCAAATGTTTCTGAAGAGCCTGTTGACTTTTGGTAAGACTTAAGCTCCTTTAAAAACCCAGAGTGGTTTAGAAAATAAATTTTGTGGTCCTACAGTGGGATTTGCAATTGTAGTGTGTCTTAGAGAAATAACTGCTGAAGTTTCAGCAAATTAAACTCCCTTGTGCTCTCTGCCTTACTTAGGTCAGACTTTGCTTTCTGTTATTTAGTCTAATTAGTGAGTCATACTGTATTTTAATTGGTAGTACTGCAGCAGCCATGCTCAGAGTGGGTAAAGTTGCATAGAGACTGAAGAATCCGTTGGTCCCTGTCAACCTCGGAGAATAGAGCTCAGCTTTTAGAAATTTCATAAGACCCACCTAATTCTGTCCCCTTGGTGCAAGCTTTTCTTTGTCTGAAGTGAGAGCTTTTCAGTGAAACAAGAGGGTTGCAGTGATGACAACTTCACAGAATGGTGGGGGTTGGAAGGAGCCTCTGGAGGTCATTTAGTCCAACTTTTTTGAACAATTTTAGGGGCATGGCAACCACAACTCTGAGCAGCCTGTGCCAGTGTCTCACTACCTTTCTAGTGAAGAATTTCTTCTTAATGTCTAATCTAAATTTACCCTCCTTCAGCTGAAAGCCCCTTGTCCTGTCACTACTTGTCCTTGTAAACAGCCCCTCTCCAGCTGTGGGCCTCTTTAGGTACTGGAAGACTGCAATAAGGTCTTCTAGGAGCCTTCTCTTTTCCAGGCTGAACAAGCCCAACTCTTTCGCCCTGTCCTCATAGGAGAGGTGCTCCAGCCCTCTAATCATCTTCATGGCCTCCTCTGGACTAGCTCCAACAGTTCCATGTCTGTGTGGTACTGAGGACCTCAGAGCTGGATGCAGTACTCCATGTGTGGTCTTACAAGAGATGGTGAGAATCACCTCCTACCTGCTGGCCAACCTTTTATGCAGTCCTCCCCAAACCACTTTTTTTTTGGGGAGTGGGTGGGTGGGTTGGGGGAAATGTTCCTAACTTATCTCATTTAGCTGTAATGGCCCATAAATGGCATGGTTTGCTTGCAGTATCAGTCCTTAGTTTTGTCAAACATGAATTTCAACATGGTTATCCAAGGCAGACACAAATGTAGGGACAGACAACCGAATTTCCAGCTTAGTTGTAGGTGAAGATGCAGCTCACATTGTCAGAGGTGGACTCGTATGCAGTTTCTCAGTAGAGCAGAGGCAAAGCTGACTTAGTTGTAGAATAATCACTTCATTTCCATAACACTTTATGCCTTTTCTGTTTACAGAGTATCAGTCAAATGTCTTACCAAGTGGAACCTAAAAGTTCTTTTCTGCTTGGTGTTTCTTTTGGGGGACAAATAGTAAAATTTCTTTCAGTGTTCCTCATTGTGTGGCATCTCCAGAACTGCTCTGCAACTTGCATAAGGAATCTTGTATATTCCATGAGAAACAGAATATGACATATTTTTCTGGATGAAGGCTTATAGCTGTAAACAAATCCTTTCAAAAGTCTTCTCAAACATTTTTATGTTTACATCAGTCTTGATTCTTTTAATTTTTTGATCTGACTTTTCCACTTCTGTTAACTTTTTCAACTTTCACCCACTAGTGTGTTGCAGAGTCCAAAGAAACTAATTACTGTTGTATATCTTGTAGAAGAACATATCTTTTTTTCCTCCTAAATTTAAGAATACTTGTTTTGCCTTTAAGAATACTGATTTTGTTGCTTAAGTATATACTATATATTAAGGCTTCTGTTCTGGAGCTCACACTGACTTGAGGTATGAAGTTAAAAAATTCCTAGATGGATGTTTGCTGACGGTACTGTTGATCAGTAGTTCTCAAATTGAGGATAGATAGATGGCCAAGGTACTTCTGAAAATTATCACTAGCTTTCCAGATAGTTTTGGATCTGAGAGAGTCTTGCTTCTCTAAGTTCTTCCTCCATTTCTCTGGCATAAGAAGATACCCTGACAATACCCTGGCATAAGAAGAACTTAATTCTTCTTCTATGGTTTTGGCTGGGAATGAATTCATACATTGAAAAGTGAGCATCGTGGGCAGGATCCTTTAGTCAAGCAATTAAGAGGCACCAAGGAGGGTATTCGTGGCTAACGCCACACCTGAAGTAGCCTAAAAGTCTCTCAAGGGGGGTGGTATGTTGTCTTGGGACTTGTCATAGAGCTATAAATTTGGCTCCTAGTGTTCCCTCTGCAACCTGCAACACCCTCCTACATGAAGATGGTGGTGGATATGGTCTGTATCTGAGTCAGAATATGCTGCTAGTTACTGCTTTTAGCATATTCATAGAGGCCTGTTACGCTCTTAATATCTGGTCCCCTTCTTCTCCCAGACACCTTTAGTGGCATATGTAAAGAAAAGGTGCATCAGCATTTCAGACAAGGGAGTTGGAAGAATCTTTAATAAAAATGAGTCAGAGAATTCAGGTTAAAATACTTTTTTGTGCTGTTCTTTAAAAACAAAATGGCATCGTTTCCAGCCACGAGCACACGCGCCACCAGATTTCTACACCTTCTCTGCTCCCGGTTTGAAATACTCTGCATGTGTAGCTATTTATTGGTTTACTCTGAAACATAGAGTTTAACTCTTACATGGCATTGTATCTCACCCTACAGCTACTCTGAGAGGCACTCAGGATGAATTAAACAAGAAAGCACTTCAAACGTTGGAGAGGTAAGTTGGAATCTTGTGGAGATGTGCCTTATGTAATGCTTTGGACAAATTCAGAACAATTGTTGAGTTTAAGTTGGGGTTTTTTTTGGTTGGGGTTTTCTGTTGCTCTGTGTAAGGCTTCCTTGCCTGAAAGTTTGAAAATATCTCAGTAGATTTCAGCAATAGCCTGTCAAAACCAGTCCTGGGATGGCTAAACGCAGTGATTGTTTATTGGAATATCTAAGGTAAGAGTACCTGTCCTGCCACTAAACAGAAACAGCCCAAAATTAGCTGCAGTGAGCTCTCTTGTGCTGGAAGGTGCAGCTTCTTCACACAATGCCAGCAGGCAAACATGCAAAGTTAGGTTTGTCTCTGTTGCTGTGTGAAGCAGGCTTCAATTCCTTTTTTATTTTGTGGAGGGAGAGTACCTTCACCACCAGGGTGTGGGCTGCTATGGGGTGACCTGGCATCAGTGCGCTTACCAGAGAGGGGATGCTGCTGTCCTAATGAGTCCTCATGTGAGTAGTGTGAAAAGGGAGCTGTGGAGCTACTAGTACCAAGTAGTCACCACTGACCAGTTCTTCAGTGCTGAGTCTGATCCAATGGCTCTGCCCTGAAAGTAGCTGTGAATTAAAGTCCTTTGCAACTACAGTTACCTCAGAGGAAAACTACTTGGATTAAAAAACATTCTTTTTGGCCAATTCTGTTGTTGTAGAGAGGTGGTGTGAGTTTCCTGATCCTATTATGAGTAGGTTGCACCACCCAAAATACACTAGGTGGTGTTTGGGCACTTAATGTTGTATGTGTAGAGATGCCTGTAGATGTCAGATGGCAACTAAATGGAAGCTTATATGGTATAAGTCTTGGGCTGAAGCATCTAATTCTGGGTTTGGCATGGCTGTGAATACATTACAAAAATGAAATTTGAGGAGTCTGGTATCTCAAAGTACACTTGTAGCAGGTTGAACGTTTTACTGAACCTTAGCTGCTGAGCAAGAAGTTCAGCATGTCTGTCTTGCGTTGTTTTGCAGTGACTGCAAGAGCATGTAGTAAACTGAAATTGCAGATGTAGTTCTGGATATTTACCCTATAGAGAACTGAAAGATAAAACTTTAAAAAGCCATTTATTTGGTAACTTTTTAGACTAGGAGTATACTTAAGTTGCACTAGTTCCTAGACTACAATGTAAGGCTTTCACTTCTGCTCAGTTTTGATGTAATTGTTGTGCTGCCGTGCTTTTAGACTGCATTGATTTTTATCCTGTGACCTTTCCTTTCTGTGGCTTGTTTTCATGGTATCTTAACTCTCAATAGAAAGCAGAGAAGCTTCTAGGTACTCAAACTTCACCCAACTGCGATGTTGTGACAGTGAGCTGTTTACTAGTGTCTTCCTAAATGCTTGAGTTTGGTTTCTCTAGGGTTAGTTTGTTTGTTTGGTTTTTTCATCTTCCTTGTTTTTTACCTCTTTTTAAAGTACATGTATGATCTCTCAGGTCATAGTTTGGCCTGTAACCATCTTTGTAAGTGACCTTTTCAGCTGGAAGCTTGGATAGAATATTTTTAAATACCTTTTGAGGAAAATGAACAATAGAGTAAAAACCTTTTGTTTCTTTCCAAAAGCACCATTAATCTCTTCTCCCATACACCCTTGTGAACTTTCCCCTATTATTTATTGTTGGAGAAGCTACTGAAGATTTCACAGGAGCTGCTTGCTAAAGAGGCAGCTTACCCTGCTTTTCAACAGCTTAGAGCAAAGCTGAGTTATCTTGTGGAGTCATCTTCTTGTTTTGTTTTTCTTTGGGTTTGTTGTTGGATTTGTTTGGGGGCTTTTTATGTGAAGAGAGTAATTAGTGACTTGCCTGGGATAATTGCACTTCGATGTCTTTGGCATTGAGCACTACCTTGACTTGCAGAGTTACAGGATACATCCAGTCCATATTAAATTAATTAGTTCTAGGGACATTAGTTACAAAAGTCAACTCCAACAGTTTCTTGCTCACCAGCCAAGACAGCATTTGAGAGGTGGCTGCCATTAAAATGGTGCATGGCTGGTTTCCTGAAGTAATTCTTTGATTTGTGTTTGTTTATTTGTTTATTATTAGCAAGTGAATAGTTTTGGCAGGGTTTTTAACCACCAGCCTTGTCAGCGCATCATTTCTCCCTCATAAGGACATTCATCGTGCTTGCTTTGGGCAGGGCGATGCAGGTGCAGGCTTCCCTGGTGTCCTGGAACGCAGCCCAGAAGGAGGTCAGGAACATCGATCAGTTGGCTACAAGGGACTCCTCTTCCCCTACTCTTCCCTGCGAAATAGCTTCCCTGTGCCGCAGAGCTAGGGTGAGCTCAGTGGGTCAGTGGGGATAACCCACTGTTCCCTGGGCTGGGCTGCCAATGTGGCATGAGCCAGTGCCCCACACTGCTCCTAGGTTAGGTCCCCAAAGCACTATCTTCACATTACCTTGGTTAGTGGCTTCTCCACAGGCTAGCAAGCTCAGACTGCAGTGGCGTGCTTAGCATAGTCTGAGAGGGACAGTTCTGCCCTGGTTGCTCATCCCTGTTCCCTGCCTTGCACAAACCAGTGTGAAGCACCTCCACACCTGGTTCTGGAGACACTGCAGCCTTCACTAGCCAAGGAATCAGTGCAGCGCGTGCTGTTGTCTGCTGTGGACTAGAAGGTAATACCAAAGAGGCCCAAGCTTGAGAAGCAAGCTTGAGAACCATAACCTTGGTTATGGTCCAGGCTGAGCTCCTGCCATCAAATCCTCATTCCTCCCTCAGTGTCTTCCCTTTCCAAATTAGGAATCTACTGTCAACGATTAGACTAGAAGCTTGAGGGTGGAAGATGTTTTGTTGTTTGAGCACCCGCTCATGTCATGCGCTCCTGATCTTTAGTCCTCTACATGCTTGTGGTCACAATAACAGCAGCAACAATTGCTACTTTCTCAGTGCTAACCTCACCCTCTCCTATTGTTTGAAAAGTGGCAGTATAGGAATAGGCTGGACAACTATCTTCCTCATGTAAATTACTTAAAGCATTAATTGATTTGTCATGAGTTAAAAACTATTTTCTCCATAGCAGTTATCCAAGTTCCAAAACATTAAGTGGCTTTTAATGAAGGAGAATGCACATTGTATAACATCTTTCAGTTGTGTGTCTCATACCTGTGCCTGTGAGCTTGCTTTAGCTAGGCCAGCATTGATCTGCCTTTTGTCTAATTTTGGCGTGCTCCCCCGTTACTGGATGAGTGTTCTGTAGGAGAGGACTGGGTGTTGTTCTGTGCTTGTCCGTGATGCATGTTAACGCGGTTCTGCAAGGTACAATCTAACATTCACTTTTCTTTTTGCATTGTGTGGTCATCCTTAAAGAGCACGTGACCTGGCCCCAGAAGATCACCAGATCATCCTCTACCTATCCCTGCAGCTGGCTCTTGTCAGACAGGTATGTACAGTAAGTGACAACCTCTGGGCCGTGAGAGGGTGGGAGAAGGATGGTCCAACCAAACAAGATGCAGCCTTGTGTTAAACAGGTTTCCTCCCTCCCTACGTTGGAATCAATAATAATCAGAATATGTTTGTGTAAGATGTTTTATTATTACTATTGTTTTAAACAGTAATTCTGTAGCACAGGGAATGACCTTCCCTGGGGCATGCGTTCAGCTCTAACTCCTGTGTGGTGCTGTTCCCAGTTGGAGCAGCTTTGTCCGGGTGGGGCGAGCGAGGTGTGTTTATTCCTGTTCCCTGGGTATCACGCTGTGTCCTGCTGCGGGCCGCTCCAGAGGCTCTCGTGTTACCGCCTCGTTGTGTATCACGCCAGATCGCAGGCTCTCTGCGCTGGGGATTGGTTTATTCCATACTTGGGCACGTTTGGCGTTCGGCTTTGACGGGTGCTGGAGCGCTGCAGCGAGTGGGATTAGTTGGCATTTGAATGCTGCTGCAGGTGTTAACTCATAAAAATTAAGCTGATCAGAAAATACGCTGCACTGCCTTTCAGAACAAAAAACAACCCCACTTTTGGGCTGTGCTTTATTTTTCTGTCCCTTCTCTTTATAACTGGGATGTGTTTTATTTCTCTGTCCCTTCAGTTTAAAAGCCAAAGTCTTTATTGGAGCACCCCTATTTTTTTAAATGCTCCTCCAGCTAGATTTGAAATTTCATCATCATCGTTTCCTATTTTGGCAGGCTTTCTGCTTGCTGCAGTTTCCTCTCCTTAGTCTACACTACAGAGTCAAACAGTTAGATCCTTCTTACTTTCCTGAGTTAATTAGGGGAGCTGTGTTCATTAGGTTAAACTAATTGTTCCAAGAGAGCACACTCTTGATAATGTCAATTTTGTAACCCTTTCATAATGAGAGCAGTGTGTTGTAAGGAAGCCTGCAATAAGCAAGGATAATTAAAATGGCTTTATTTAACTTCCTCATCTGCTTACTGGCTGCTTTAGGATGCAGTTTGCTCAGGGTCTTCTGTTAAAAAATAGCCAGTTACCTTTCTTTCTCTCACAACTTTTGCCTCTTAGGGAGGTTGTCTCATCTGCTGCCTCTTCTGTTTCTTGCCATGAGTAAAAGCATTACAGCTTTTTTTTTAAGATGCTATCATTAAAAATAAAACCAAGATTTCTGTGGGATTTCTTCTTGTTTTCACTGGTACTGCTCCACTGCATTTTAACGCATTAGTCTTTCTTTTTCTCCAGTTTTAGCCTGCTTTTGCAGTGTTATTTCACAGATATCATTTCATCAACTCCCTTCCCTCCTGTTCTTTCCATTCAGTCTCTTGTCCTCGTGTTCACTTTCTCTTTTGTCTAGCTCACCTGTGTACTTTAATCCTTGATGTTCTGTCAGTTGCCCTTGCTACCATAGATGTGTGATCTAACTGTTATGTAGTGCCAGCCTGACCCCTGCGATGCTGCTCCTGTTCTTCTCCATCTAGTGAGATATAAATCTTTAACGCGTGCTTGGAGAGAGAGGAGATACCTGAGACATCTTTATTTTTAGACTGCTGTAAAATATCCTACTCTTCTTTTGCCAGTTTACTTAATGATAAACATTTGGTAATGCATTTTTAATATCCTTAATTTTTTAAAGTATCTAATATATTCTCTTTCTGATTAACTGAAAGATAAATGATACCTATTTTTGATAGATTGCATTAACTATTGAATGTCACATTTAGGGCTTTCATCAGGCGATGCTACAGTACCAACAAATCAGGCTGTTTCTACACAGTAGGTTATAATATAATACCCAAATGTTATTCTTAACAAATAGGCCTTTTTGTTTCCATAGTCAAGGTTAATAAATGAGGTAACCTTACCCAACACTGAAAAACCTAGTATCAGCTTGCATAGGTAACAAAGCGTTTTCGTGGAACAAAGCAAGAGAGGCAGCTGACCGGTGAAGTGCCAAGCAAACTTAGAGCAATTCATCTTCCTTGGAAGACTCTGTAAAATATTTCCAATAGCACTTGTCTCTGTCAGCACTGGGCAGGGAGAGAGGAAATGGAAAAGCTTAAGCTTCCCACTGACATGCGATGAGGACGTGACAAGAGGAGGAATGGTTAGAAAAGGTTTTTGCAGAGCTGGCAGTTGAAAACCACCAGCCACCAAAATGAAAGATGATGATAGTGATGTGCTTCCTGCTTGTGTTTGTGTGTGGCTCTGTCTTAAAGACCACCGGAGTCACTGCGAGGACTCCACAGACTCCTGGAAGCTGTAGGTCAGCCCCACAACATTTTAGGATGGATTTTTCAGCACAATACAGAGTAGAATGAATAGCCTTTTCTGTAAGGAGAAACTGTTCTCTCTCAATCTGGTTCCCCCGAAGTGGAGGTGTCGCCAGGCCAAGGTCAGCACTTGCTGTGGCAGTGATCTCCACCTGCAGCGCCTGGCTGCCAGCCGGCCGGGCCGATGGACAAATGAGACTCGTAACTCCCAACTCCTGGCGGCTGGTTCGGCTGCTTCTCCTGTTTCTGTGGTAACAGCATTCGGATCAGCAAAAACAAGGTAGAATGAACATTTTAAAGCTCACTGATTTTAATGCCTCGCCTTGTTTTTTAGCAGGGCTGTTTCTATGGAAATGACTCCAGACAGTCAGCGCTCTTTTTAAGTGCTGGTTTTCTTCTCGGTTTGGGTGGTAGTAGTGTTTTTGACCTTGAAGGCCATGTAAATCAGGTCAGGTACATAAAAAACAACATATGGGGGCTTCGTACAATTTTAATACTTGATTTGACCTTTCTTTGCATGAAAATAGGAAGGGAAAGACAGCCAGGGGCCAGCAGCTGAGAATTAGAGGTCTCGCTTATCAATTTCATCCGTGGGCTGCCAACAGACCTGAAGTTTCAAGTGGTGATATCCAAAAAACACCTACTGCCTTCCTCAGTGTCTGGATGTAAAAATAATATAAACATTGTCTTAAGACACCAGAGAAAATATTTCAGCTGTCCTCTCAACGGTTTTTATTCTGATTTCAAGAACGTGAGACTGCTGTCTTTTCTTTGCCTCAGGAGGGGAGCTCTATATCGGTAGAGGTATCAAGAGCTGCTTCCTTCAGCAGCTGCTGGATATGGGCAGTTCTGGTCTGTGTTTCTCCTGAGACCAACTAGTGCCTCCTCTGATAAGCAGCAACATACTGGGTCTGGCCAGCAACAAATGTAGGGTCTGGCCTAGATTTTTCTGGTGATAAAGCCATCAAGTAGTAAGAATTAAGTAGTAACTCACAGATATGTCCACGTTTGCTTTTCTGAAGTTCTGGTGGACTGTAGCAAGTCTGTTTTCAATTGAAGGTTTTGCCAGTCAATAAAGGTTTCTCCTTTCTGTAATCCCTGTGCTGTTAAAAGCAATGGGGAGGGTAGTTTTAATGGTTAATTAACTGTAACTCAGAACTGATGTGAAATTATAAACCCTAAAAACTCCTGTTATGTGTTTCTGCTTCATTAACTATTCGAAATATGTAAATGTAGTCTACTGTTGGGAATTATTTTTAACAGACATACTGGTTTCCTTTTTACACGTACAACTGCAACATCCCAGCATTGTTTTAAAGGAAGGATACAGCATTTTTAAAATAAATCCTATTATATAAAAGGCAGCCTAAACAATCCATATTGTGGCATTATTTTGATAGTGCTGCAAGATGCTATTTCTGGCTTACTGCAGTATCTTTGCTGCTTAATCAGTGTGATCTGAATATACCTGTGTGCCATGCAGAACACGTGTGGTATGTTTATTAACAGCAAGATGAATCAGAGGAGGGTAGCATCTTCTGATCGCAGGCCCCAGTCAGACTTGCAGTTCAGCTGAAATAAGACTGCTTTAAAGCACAGCACTTGTTGGGAATTTAAACTGGCAGCCTACCTCTGCTACAGCCATGAAGTTTCAAGGTGCCATCTGGGCTGCCAGCTTCCATCTTTCTCATATTACATAGTTACTTAAATAAATAAGCTGTGGCATCTGTCAATAGATTGATGATCTCTGTTTTTCAAAAAAGTTTGTGTTGACTACTGCCAAATAACCTGCTTTTATTGTTCTAGAAATTTAGGTTTTATCTTGTTGCAGCTGGTCTGTTGCAGATTGTTGTTTTGTATGATGCTTTCCATAAAGGAATCGAGTTCATGTTATTAGAGGATATTTTCTTCTGTGTTTTGTCCACTGTTTCTAATTATGCAGTAGCACTGTGTAGGTTACTAATAGTGTTACAGCAGTAAGGAATGCTTTGGGGCTCAAGTTAATCAGGTGTCAGGGTAGCATGATTAACTTCCAAAAGCAGCCATTGCCAGTGACTCTGATGGTACTAGAGAGAAGCACTGAAATGAAATGCAACCATCGCAAGCCCTGTGCTACAGAACAGGGGAAAATTATTTTATATTACATCTGTTTTGACAGTATGTGACTGCCTGTTCAGCAGGCACAGGTTTGCAGGAGTGACTACAACCCACTTTTGTGCTGACGTATTTCATATATGTTGCAGCAGAGTCAGAGAGCTTTTTTGATCTCTGGCCTCTGTTAGGGTATGAACTTGCCGTTGTGTGACAGTTGAACACGTGCAGGTAAGGTCAAGTATCCTTACAATTTCAATGCCCTTCAGTAAATGTGCTGGTGCCAAGTATTCGTCTTTGTCTGACTCATACTAGCAAATTAGGATCATCTTCCCAAGTCTTTGAAAAGAATCACAGAATAGTTGAGTTTGGAGAGCACCCCTGGAGATCACCCAGGTCAACCCCTGCTCAAAGCAGCATCAGCTGGAACAGGGTGCTCAAAGTCCCCTCCAGTTGTTTGGTTTTACAGGTTTTTCTTCTAATGAACTTCTTTTTCCCAAAAAGCTTGGAATTATTTTATAGCTACTCATGCAGTTCTGAGATGGAGAAATAGGGGAAAAAAGAGAAAGAAACAGAAGGTTTTCATCCTGAAGAGTCTTGATAGCAGCTTTGCTTTTGCAAGTCAAATTTATTTGCCTCTGGGATACCTTCAGATGAACTTTGTGGGTGATCAGGAGGTGGTGGGCCTACCACAGTCTCAGGTCTGTTGACCTGGTTCCAAGTTGTCTTGTTGCTAGTGTTTTTCCATTGTCAGAAGATGTCTTAGCTAGCTGCTGAGGGGACATTGGTGATTTAAACCAATGTGTTTACCTTTGCAGTAGGCTGCAATAACACATGTGGTTAAAGTAGCTCCACTGACAAGCAGTAATTGATTAAAGCTGGGCACTCAGTCATATATCCCAACCTGAACCTAAGCCAGGATATTCAGCAGTTTTGAAGCTGTGGCCAGATGCCAGTTTGGGGTTATGTCTGTGGAGCAGCCATACTGATCTCCAGACTCGCATGGAGTCACCAGTAATGCAGTAGTGAAGTGCTTTGGATTGGGTACGCGCACTGAGTGAAATGGCACTTGGATGTCAGGATGAAGTTGACCCATGAACAGAGTATGTGCCACACCCCTAGAAGTATACCTGAGATCCAGATAATCAGCAACCTCTGCTGTAACTGCAGGCAGAGTAATTGTTGCTTTTCTTTGTCATGTACTACCTGTTGTCCTGACTGATCTGTGGAGGTGGTGGGGATTTAACACCAGTGGTATGCCAGGACAGGGGAACAACTGCAGAGCTTTGTTGAGGTGGGAAGTTCTCATGACAGGAAAGAAGGAACTATGTTCAACATCTCCTAAGGGAAGGAGATGGAAGGCAATATGAGGAGAAGAAATGTGTACAATTTTCTGCTGTATTTGCTGCAGGCTTTCAGGGTCAAACGCAGATCTGAAATAATTTAAGTAGCTGTAATTTCAGACACTAGAGAACCTTAAAGAAAATCTTCCACACAAAACTTACTAGTAGTCAAAAGAAAGAAAATCTACTAAGAGATTTCCTTTTAAATGGATAGCCTAAAATAAGAGTATTGGATCGCACAGAGCATGTGATATACTTGTATTCATTATAGATGTTAAGCTTGCTGCCAAGTGCGGCTTGATTCTAGTGCCATGCTGCTGCTGTGAGTGTCAGGCCTGCTCTTTGCATCGCTGCTTACAAAGATACTTATTTCTGACAGAATTTTGAATCTTGGCTTTTACCCTTGAACATTCAAACTTCTTTTTGTGTTCTTGATTGCCATCACAAAAGACAAAATGTCACAGAGATGTGTAGTGCTCTGGCCAAGGTGAAGAGCTAGCCACCCATCCTAGAAAATGGAGTTGAGAATTGGGCCTCCGTAGTGATCTGTTTACAGCATAAAAGCACCATGCCAAAGTAAGAGGGGGTTGATTGAATCAGGTCTGCTGCTCCTGTTTACAAGCAGAGATTTAGTAATGCTGCAGACTTCTTTCTCTAGAATGTATGGGTTTTTTCAAGCAGTGCAGCCTGTTAATTTTGGCAGACTGTTCAGATAGTGGGAAGTCTTTCTCACAATGTGCCTAAGTAGGTTTTCTTAAGAATTTCTAATGGCTGTAGTTGTTCTTACCTTTGGGATAGAACGTAGGACTGAAGGAGAAATGTGTTTTCTTTTTATTTCTACCCCATCTCCTCCCAGATTTCTGATGCTATAGAACATCTTCAAGAAGCACTGCAGCTGTGCAAAGATGACATGAATTCACTTCATCTACTGGCCCTCCTCTTCTCAGCTCAGAAGCACTATCAGCATGCACTGGATGTCATCAACATGGCTGTTGTTGAATACCCAGAAAGCTTTAGGTAAGAGTTATTGCACGATGTGATATATCCAGTCAGGAATGATCTGATCACTAGCCCTGTTGTCCTCAGTTATTCACAAGGATCCTGTTAAATCAGGTGTGCTGCTGGTATGTTACTCTCCTCCTAGGTGTACTGAGAAGCTAAACCATGTGAGGCTCAAGGTATTCTTTTGATTTTCTGTCTTCATGGTTTTCCTGGTTTTAAAACTACTCCATGTGCTTGTTTGCTTTTCCAGCATTTGTCTCTGTATTGTGTTTTCTCTTACCTCTCTGTACTTTTTTGTACGTAACTTTACACATGGAGGAGTAAGTGTGAGACAACTATGATGTCTATCTTTATCACAGATAGTTTTATCTTTGGTAAATTTCCTGGTTAAAGAGAAACAAATTCTTCATGTATTGACTATTCTTTTGATGCTCTCATATGACATGATTTGCTACAATAGCGCAGCTGAGGGAAAAGATGAGTTGAAGCTCACAAACTCTAATAATGTGTAGCTGAAAGGAGGGCTTGGCTGCCTAAGAGCAGGTTTGAACCTGCGCAGACTTCTTGGAGCCAGAGGTTCTCACTGTTCTATGTTTGACTCAGTCCTTCATCCATCTGAGGGAGATAAATTGAATGCCTTGTGATTTACTGTTGTGACCTTTCAAAAGAATGAATTTGTCTGTTCTGTGTAAGAATTGAGGCTACTGTAATACTTTCGGGTAGCCGCGCACGAGCTGTTTCTCAGCTGAAGAGCAGAAAATGCTGTTGCATTGCTGGAAGCCCAACTCCCATTCAGAATTGCCCATGTTTAACGGATGTTTTAAACCCACGCCGACAGCCTGCTTTCTCAGCAGAAAGAGGGAGCGGCCTCTGAAGGTGTAGGCCAGCAGCTGAGTGGGTCATTGTCTAATCCAGAGCAAAGGAAGGTCACAAGTGAGATTGAGGCTACTGAAATGTGTGCTCAAATGCTCTAGGGCCTTTTAGAACCAGTGCTGTATCAGCATGTGCTGCTTTTCATTGTATGGTGCGTGTTGCCAGTTAAAATAGCTCTGCTGCCTGTATTTTTGAGGTTAGTTACTTTATATATGTAAAGAGCTAAGGCTGTTGGTGCACATCTTTAAGAAGGAAGTGAAAATTACTAATAGAAAAGCTCGTAATGTGATGCCAACATCTCTTCAGAGTGTGAACATGGGAATGCTTGAAACAGGAAATAATCCCATGTCTGCTAAATTTTGTTTTGTGGTTTGAATGTAATAAGGATAGGAAAAAAACCCTCATCGTACAGACAATGGTGACATCGTACAGTAAAAGGTCAGATGTTCATTCAGGACTACAACCAGTCAAAGATAGGTAAGACAGAGCTGGAAGAGGAAGAAGAATCTGGTTGTTTATGTGAGGACCAGAGTATTTGCCATGTCAGATCAACTAACTGGTCCAAAAAGTTTGGATCTTTCCTTCAGCACTTACTGATAATTTATGTTTCAGGGAAGGACAAACCAGAGAAAACATAGTGTGTGAAGTAGCTTGGAGGGTTGTTGGGTGGGTTCCTTTGTGCTGTCTGGCAACCTGATTTCCCCAAAGCAGGAAAGTTTATTATGCCCTGTATTTCTATCAGTGCCAATCTTCATGTGTGGAAAGACCTGGCAAGGAGTAGCAGAACAGGTTGTTTCTGCTGGAAATGATTAATACTGTTAGTGGCCACAGGTTCATGCTTACACCTAGACATAGCCTTGCTAGGTTGTGCACCCTTTGCTCCCTGCGTGCACTGTGGCACATAACACAGCTGGCAGTGAGGTTCATTCACAGGTACGCTGGGATGCAGGAGTAGGGCCTGGCTTCTTCCTGCTGCTGCGATGACTAGCCTGTCTTGGTGTGGGTCTTTCTCTAAACCAGCCAGCAAATAACTGATGTGTGAGGGGGTGGAAAAAAAGTATCAGGAGTTGCAAGACAGGGGAAAAAAAAAAAAAAAGAAAAAGGAAAAAAATTCTGAAGAAAAACAACAAGAGGAATCCTATGTGGGGAGGAGCAAGATGAGTACCAGAATATACCTATAGTGTGTACCAAATGTGAAACTGTACCAGGCTTTATAGAGGTCTAAAGTGTAGTCTATGCCAAGAGGGATTTACTCCCTTCTATGAAGGGAGAAAGACCTGATGCTAATGGATATCCCCAGTTGTTATTATTGCCTTCTAGAACAATTGTAGTAAACTTTAATACTGCATGGAATGACTACAGAATACTTCATGTAAATAGTATAGGCATGATTTCAAAGCTGTGTTTAAAAGTGGTTGATTATTTTTCCCAATTCGCATTGATATGAACCAGGCAACTGTGTAATGTGGTGCCTGGGGGCTCCCTTCCTAATGACAACTCTTTTTGGAAGCATAGTTTGATGGCATATATCAAGAAAAAAATATGAAAGCTGCATTAAAGGACTGTAGGTTTCTGTAGATGGGCAAAAAAAAATGTAAGGATTAACTGGATGTATATCCTAAACAAAAGAAAGAACAATGCATAAAAAAATAAGGTTTTAGCTAGCCCAAACTACAGCTATTTCATACTGTTTCATTGATCTCTTGCTGTATGTAATTGAGTTTGCTCCTGCTCTTTTTATTTTCACATTAAATTGTTTCATTATATATTTTAACAAAGTAATCATTCAGGATGTCACATAGTTGGTTAGTGGTTGAAGCAACTGGAAAAACATGCTACAGTGCTCAGCTATTACACAGTGTCCTTTGGCATGAGCCCCATAAGACTGGCACAAATGGGTCTAGAAGTCCCCCTTCTTGGAGCATTAAAGCTTACACATTTACTTGACATTTCAGTGGTCTGTGAGGTTGAAAAGGAGGGGTAATATGAAAGCTAGGCACCAAATACAGAGAGATATGAACTGGAATGATTTGGATGTAGCTGTTGGAGAGCAACCACCACTGGCTATCCAAAAGCACAAATTGTTCAGAAAAATGAACTTGGAAAGATCACTTCTCAAAAGGCATTACATTACAGTCAGTGAATGACTATGTTTGAGCACTTGTGTCAGGCAATATCAAAGGAAGACTGGATAGAGGAAGAATGAGCTATGCTGGACATGAGAGAAAAAATAGCAACCTTTACAGGGGAGGTATCGCCTGAAAAATCGTTGTCTCCTATGGAAGCAGAGTACCCAGGATAAAACTTAGTGGTTTGCACCCTGTCAGTGTTGATATGCTTTTAAAACAAACTAATGAATGCAGTACCGACAGTTGTGTTTTTCATATTTTGAAGCATGATCTCCAGCACATCTGGGAGAGAAGACTGCTGATAGCTCAGGTATCTCCCCTCCAGATCAATGATGCTGACCATAAGACTTTCTTAAGATGGATTTCTGTAGTTATTTGCAACTCAAAGACCAGCCTTTTGGCCAGTGTTCTACCTGGGACCAGCTGTGATAACATCCCCACGCTTGTCTTAGTGATAGATCTTTTACATGGAAGAAATAGTATTAGAGAGCATCCCTCTTGCCCCCACCCACAGGTGAACTACTTCAAATAATCCGTTGTTTATTTAGAAAGACAGTATTTCCCTTTTTGAAGTCTGTGTTTGCACCTCTCAAAGTCTTTCATACAGAAGTCCTGTAGGTCTGTCAGCCTGCAGACCCCACCTCAGAACCTGGTCGATGTGGTCCTTTATCTTCAGGTGATAATATTTCCTCCTTGCTGTTTTGCTCATGTAAAATTGACTTTGTCCTCCTGACTCACCCACTCTTCCATAGGCTGTTTTGTGCTCTGGTCATCTTTTAGCTCTAATTGGTTAGCTCCCAGCACTGGAAAGAAATTAAGGTCTATACCTAGCCTGAGGTTGGAAAGAAGATATCAATTTTATGGATACTGTATTGCTCTATAATTGCTCTCAGACTGCTTATCAAAACCCATTCTGTTGTTTGCCAGCTTGGTTTTTGTCTCCTGGACAGGCCCCCATTAAGTTAGAACAATACATACTTCGGGCATGGTGCACAACTTCTAATCACTGCCCAATGAGACGGCAAATGTTTTGTTAAAGGATCATGTCTTGATATCTGTAGCGGTTCTGCGTCTGGCAAAGGAGTCATAACACTTCTAAATGAATAGCTGCTAATATTCCTTCTCTTCCTAAGCTGTAAGTCACTATTCTGTTACCTTCAGGATCTCAAAAGTAGTTCTAAAGAGAAGTAACAGAAAGCTTTGGGGAAGCACTGCTATTTTACACATAAAGACTCAAAAAGAAGCAGGTGGGTTGGTGGTTGGAGCAGTGTAGCTATCAAATGCAGATGCTTTTGGACTATCCAGATATTTGCTATCACAAAAGTAATTACTGTAAATGTAGTGCAGAAAAGCTCAGAACGCCAAGAAATATCAAATGTGTATCTTGGGAGACTGTCAATAAAGAGGAAAGCAAATTTCACATGGGGGATTGTGTGTGTCATCTTGGTGGTGTTTGGGCAGAACGTTGTTTGGATTTTTTTTTTTTGCTACAGCCAGTCCTCAAAATGCAAAGTCCTCTTAATCTTGAAGTGGTTTACTGACAACAAATGTCTTTGACTTCATTATTAGTTTCAATAAGCAATGTCGTTTCTCAGGTGCTTCCACTTGCTACGAGAAAATACCAATGTTAAACCATGATCTCAAAATGCATGATCAGACTGGCATTCTCCATTTGAATTCTTTGTCCATTATTTGTCAGGCCACTTCTTGTAGGTTGAAAATAAGCAACTCGGGCATTCTTTGAGCAATATCTTTATGGGCACTAGTGGAGTGCTGCAATGTGCCTGTTACGATACCTTCTTGGTCATATAAAATGAACCTAAAAAACCCCTTGGTGATATATTGCAATAATCAGGACTATACCCAGTGGAATTGGTAATGGCATTGAGTATTTGAATACCAAATATATGAAGAAAAAGCTTCAAGCTAGTCTGCTGACTCGTATTAATGATAACACAGATACTCAAAGCCAGAAGAATTTTAGAAATAGATATCTAAGGGTTGTTTTCTACTTGGGATTTATTTCCACATTTTCAGCTCTTTCTTTTTAGTTGTTGTTTTCTGGGTTGTTTTTTTTTCTTTTTTTTGCCCTGGATATTAGGGAAACAGAATGAATTGTTGAGTTGTGGTATCCAAGATCAGGTTCCTGTTTTGGGAGGTTCAAACAGATGTCTGCACCACTTTCTAAGGATCGCCATCTGATCTAAGACAAAAATTCAGCAGATGAGCATGATAGCCTACCCTCCACCATCTTAATGCAGTGGGAAGAAATGTCCCCCTAGCTGGTTCATGTCTGTTTGTGCCAGGAACAGATTTGTGCTAGTGTGCGTATCAGTTCATCTTAAAACTACATGGGTGGATTCAGTGGGACCTGGGGAGAAATCTGTTCCTCGTAGCCAGGGTTCTGAATATGAATAAAAGGACTTAAACAGAGCCCAGAGAGGAAACCTACTGCAGGCTTGCTTTCTTGGTATGGTATGAAAGAAGGAACAACCATGTGGTTTTCCAACCTTAGCAATGATGGTTCAAGTCTTTCCTCTGGATGAAAGATCAGTTTTATTTCATTACAACTTTTTTTCCTACCATCTGAGTAGATGACTACTTCCTCTAGTCATTTAAGACCTCTATTATGGGTAGCAGTGCTTCTAGATGCTGGTTTTGGTATTGGAGAGGTAATGTAAGTTCTCCAAATGCATGGGCTTCACTTTAGAAATTTAGGAATAAATTCCAAAATGCAGGAATAGCACAGCTGCTTTGAAACGAGATTGTTACCACCCACAGGTTCTATACTTCAGAGCAATTTATTGGTGTAAAAGTGGGAAGTTTCATAAGGGAACATCAGTAACTGTGTTTGAGGCTTCAAGCTCAGATTTTGCAGGTTTTCCTGTCATTTCCTGCTGCGTGTTTGTTGGGGCTGCTAGCTTGGCTTTGACATGACGTTTAAGTCTTAGTGACTACTGATAAGACAGAGGAAAAGGAAACCTGCAAAGCACCTTGTGGTAGTAATAACTGGCTAAGTTACTTATTGATCTTTAAAATCTGTGTTTCTTTGATGTGTCAGACCTTGATAGAATAAACTCTGGCTGTTCAGCACAGCTGCTTATTGAAACAACAAAATGTCGATTTTACATTCTTCTACTTGCATTGATCTCACACAATTAACTTCTTGCCAGTACTTTCTCACCTGCATGGAGAAAGGGATGCTTTTTGGTTCCTTCTGGCTCACTTCAGTGCATTGTATACATCTGCCATATGAGTGAGTTAGTCACCCCATCACATGCTTCTCTCCCTTCCAAGTGTCTTTTGAACAGCTGCAGGGTGTTCTGCTTCATCCTCAGAAGAAGTGTTTAGGAGCACTGATGGTGAATGCCAAAATGTATTGAAAAATAGCATGTGTGTATTATCTGGGCAGCAGAGTCAAGTTGGTAGTAGAAACTTTGCGGGTTGGATTTTAGCTGTAGTACATGCATGTGGGGATTATCCAAGGTGAGGAGGAACTTACTGGGACCACTGTGTTTCTACCAGACAGTTTTCTGAACTCCAAAGGCAGACCAGGTCGTGGAGTTCAGAAGGAGGATGCGAGGTATGCTTGCTGCCTGGAGATAAAAGAGAAGCAAGGGGGAAAGGTGGTGTCAGTGTGGAAAGCCCAGCTCTAAACTTCTTTCCAGCTTTGAGGCTCCATGCATATCAAATGTGGCTGCACAGGGTGACACTATTTCTTGGCAGCTTCAGACATTGTTTTCTGCTGGAAAATATGGCTAGAACATTATTGAACTCAACTCCTTCAAGGCTCTTATTATATGGATGAAGGAGGAACAAAATGCCCTGCTTGGCTGTTTTTTATCTTTGTACATCTAGTGAAGGTTCAAAAAGAAGAGGCAAGGCAAAGTGTTCAGACTTTCTGAAAAACCCACCAGGAACAGAAACAGAGTTTGGCAGTTTTGTAACTGCCTGTGTGGGTCTTTTGTTCTGAAAGCAGGGAAAGCCCTGGCCCTTCACTCTCAGAAACACTGGTAATAATTGTCTTAGATGGTAAGTCTGTCACAGAAAAGTTGACCCAGAACTATGTAAGTATGACAAAGAATTGTGTTTCACAGCACTGTGGCTGGAAATGGGAACTGTTGAACATCTAGCAGGTTAGGAATTTAACATAGTGAGTTCTACTCTGTATGTCTCTCTTAGCTGGAGAAGTAGCAGGAGGCTGATAACTAGCACCTTGAATGAAGATCATACAAGTAAGAAGTTGCACTGAAATTCATAGTGAAAAGTCTCCTGGACGTACTTTTTTTCCTGGAATCTTGCCATTGGCATTTACTGTCTGAGCCTTTAGGATGATTTAAGATAATTTTGTAGCTTTCCTTGTATTTTCTCAGGACAAGGTCAATGTTTTCCCCATGTTAGTAGAATATATAGCACAGCAGGGCACTGAATCCAGCTGAGAAGACAGCATGGCACTGCAGTCCATATGAACTGGGGAGATGGCCAGTCAGTCCTTCCACAGGAGCTGCAAGGAGCTGTGCTACTGAGTGGAGGAGAGAGCCATACCTCCCACCCACAAGTTCCAGCAGTCCTTTGGTCTGATTCTTCAAATATTAGGCATTTTCTCTGTTGTGGAGGAAAAAAAATCTTTTACTTGGCTTAGTAAATTTCAGTAATGTTTAAGTGGGAAAAATAACAAAGTGGGAATGATATAACTCAGCATTAAAGGGATATAATACAGACATGAGGATCATCTTTAGAGTCTTCTCCCACCCTCCCCAAACCATTGTGGTGGAAGTGCTTGGACAGTGTTTCAAAGAACAGCACTTGAGGAATGTGCAGCATCTGCCCACCCCACCATGCTGGATGGTGCTCCCTGCCAAATAAGGGTGCAGGACCGGCAGATAGATGGGAGCAGCTATCCTGTCCTCACCAAGAGAAAGAAACAGCTGGTGCTTGCAGGGGAGCACCAGTTGCAAAGAGTATGTCCATGCTGGTGGGGCTGTGTCTTGCAGGGATGTGGGTGGGCCAGCTTCAGCGCAGCTCCTTGGAGTGCTGCTGGCAGTTTCCATAAAGATTGGGATCCGTGTGGGCGAGCTGCCCGGCTGTTGGCACTCATGCTCTTGAGCCCTGTGGACCCGTGGGCTGCCTTGAACGGCACAGCAGCTTCTCAGCTAGGCATCGACTAGCCTGAGTGTATCAAGCTGCAGCAACTGCCCGCAAGGCGGGCAAAGCATTGGTGGTAACTAATGCTAGGTAGCAGGCAGAGACTCTGGGAGCAAAAGGGTCAGAGATGTTCCTGGCCTGCACAAGCCAAGCACATGCTAATGCACGGTGCAGATCCCAAGGCTTCGATGTCCCATGTACTGGGTTAAAACAAGACTACCAGTAACGCACACCTCAGGAAAACACTGGTAAGCAGCATGGGCCAGTTTTCATTCAGGGTAGTTCATGCCACTGCCAGTCAGCTGCACTGTTCTCACTCAGGGGGGATTTTTAATCTACCTGGGATTGCTTTGATCTGCGCTCTTCCTACATCCCCAGAAGGAATGGCTCCTGAAAGGGGGAAGCACACAGACTTCCTCTGCCTTTCTGAGCCCCTGCTGTAGTGCTGTTCTGTGGAAAGACTTCTTCAGAGCTGCACACAGAAGTATTGGGAGTTTGTCTGGAGGGGTTTTCTTGCATCCAAAGTGCTTGTGTGAATTAACACATTTTCTTACACAATTGCATGTAGGAGTCTAGATGCATATAAGTTATCTTTCAGTCAAAACCATTCTTCTGAAACTAAACTGGGTGATAAGTTCCCTTTTTCACTGCTCCAGTGTTAAAGCAGACGGAAATGCTTGGAGTCTCCTTTGTTGCCAAGGATATAAACTATGTCACATCTTAATCAAGAGGCTGCATGTTGTCAGTCTGGAAAGGCCAAGTGGAAAAAAGGCTTTATTTTTCAAGTCCATTGAAAAAAAAAATTAATATATATACACTCTTTGGAACCTTCACACCAGATGATTTTCAAATATAACAGGGCTGGAAGCCTGCTCTACCAGCAATTCTGGGATTATGTTGCTTCTTGCTCAGTGGCAACCAGCCTGTTGCTTCCCTGGCCACCTGCCAGTGTCAAACCCTGCATAGCAGGGACATTGTCCTGGGCAGAATATTTGGGGGGGGAGAAGGGAGAGCCTGTAGAGTAACGATGTCCATGTGTGTGTCTGGGTGGTGTGTGCTGCCTGTGGTTCTGCAGGGCAGGAGAACGTGCATCTGAAAGCCGATGGTCTTACTTCTCTCTGTGCCACTCTGGACAGTGTGTATTTCTTAGTTTTGGTAGCCATATTTTGCCCCACATATGTAAGACTGATTTTGAGCAAAGCCCCTTTACATTTCTTACCAAAAAAAAAAAGAATTGAAGAGGCAAAATGCATCTGAATCAAACCTTCGCTGTTTTAAAAAAGTTAGGCTGATACGTAGAGAGAAAGGAAGAGAGCAAAGCAAGCTGGACTTAAGACTTGCTCTTTCAGTTCATCTGGGGGTGGGGATGTAGAAACAAACACATTAAACTTCTACCGTGTTAGTTTATCATTTAAGCCCTATGATGATATTGTGAAGGGCAGTATCTAAATAAGCTGCTGCAGGGGTATTTTATGCAGCCCATTAGCTGCGATAATAATGTTGGAAAGCATGCAGAGAATTCTAGTGCAGATTTTTTGATGTTCTAGAGGTCAAGCTGGTCTTAAGAGAATGAAATAACTTCTTCAGATGCCTTACTGACTCAGTTTATACCTAATACTTGCAATACTGTAATATTTTTTTCATCAGATGTGCATCAGGTATTAATTTAGACTTTGCTCATTTCTCCACCTACACCTCCTGCAAAACCTCTATTTTTTTAGATATGGCAATCTCTTTTTCTGATCTCATCTAATTGGCCCCTGCACGTGGCAGAGTCAGTGTCTCATTTTACAAAGTATGGCAAGATGTGCCCTGAATCTGGATGTAAGCAGCATTGTAGCTGAAGAACAGTTTATTTTTTCTCTAACACTGTACAAGCAACAGTACCCTGTAAAGTTGCAGTGCTGCGAGAAGCCAGAATCAGCGCTTACAAATTGCATATTCCAGCAGGTACTCATTATTGGCCTATGTAGGCTAGGCCATTAGTCTGGGATTAGTTTCAAGACATGGGAGAGGCAGAAATCATGGTTTTAGGTGTCGCTGTGAGCACTGTTATTACAGGGAAGAACCGATGAAGCACTTCTGTATCTAAACAGCACCTTAAGGAAATCATGTTTCTTACAGGGTAGGGCAGATTTGCTCTTCAGCACTTAAGAGACTGTAACAAGCTGTAAGACTGGCTGCAAATAATGTCACAGCTAAAAAAAAATAATGTGTTGCTCTGTCGTTAAGGACAGAGCCATATATACAGGCTCTCACAAATGAATGAATAAATTCCAAATGCTTCCTCTGATGTGTGAACTCTGAAATTAACACCACTGATTTCTGCGCACTAAAAATAGTACAGGGTATCAGCACCAAGGGAGGAAAGGAAAGGAGAGAGAAAAAGATATCCTTCCACTCTTCTGTAGCATTCAAAGTGCTTAAAGCTTAAGCTGCATAGCCATTTCGGAAGTTAACTAAATTGCCCTGTATCAGAGCTGTAGTAGAAAAATCCCTTGTCATTGATTTGGCCCCGACCTGGGCGATGCTTACAGCTGTTTGTGCACTAGTTTTCCTGGCATCTTTTCTGACCTTGGCACTTGTAAGTACTTATGTTTGCTTGCAAGCAGGTTCTGGTTGGGCTGTTGACCTTTAAAGAAAAAGCGTAGTGTCTAGATCTCAAGCTGAAGAGCAGGAAAGCCTGAGAACAGCACAGAGATGGCCTGAGTCACTGGCACATAGTGTTGGAGCATTGGCTGACTAACTTAAAAAGTGAGGTCCTGGCATCTCCCTGTTTTTGTTGGGCATCTCATAAGCCACTTTTCCAAGATATGAATAATAGGAGTTTGTCTGGCTGAAAATATCCCACAGGAGAACAAGGAAAAAATCTCTGTGAAACCAGAATACGTTAAAGGCCAAGGCAGTGAGGATATTTATTTTTAATTTTTTTTTTCCTAACTGATGTTAAACTTTATTAAACGAAGGTGATTAAAGCAACAAAACACCAAATTGCAGCACTGCAGGATGTGTGTTTTCTACCTGGTGCTCCTCTAACTGGCTGCATGTGGTTTTTTTCAATCGCATTCAACAGCCTCTCAGGAAATGAGACTGAACTTGATTGCCGGCTTCTCTTGTAGGTGACATCCACAGCTAACAGTGCAACTGTCTGGGGAGGAACTCACTGCTCCTCGTCCTCAGTGCACAGTCTGTCTAAATTCCTTCATGGTTTCAGTGTTTGGTTATGTTTTCAGCGCTTAAATAGTGCCATTAAACCACAGCTCAAGGGTAGGCCCCAATCGGCGTGAAAACATTTGGAGTTTGGGCCTGGAATAGAATTTGCAAGTGGGACTGAGCCCAGAGCTGGGCCTTTCTGAAGTTAAAGGCTGCAGTTGCGATGAGGTTTTATGTAACAAATACCTCATGCCTTAGTCAGGGCCGCTTGTAGTGAGAGTAGCTATAGTAACAAAACAAAGTTTCTAGCTAGTGAAGGAACGTTTCCAGCGAGCAGGACATCGGTCTCTGCCCCAGTTCCCCGAACATGCTTATTTATCAGTTTTGTGTGCAACGCGATTTTAATAGCTACTACTGTATTTTCAAACCTATTTAGGAATTTTCATTTGTTTGCTTTTGGTGTGGCTTTTGGGTGGTTTGGTGGTTTGTTGTTGGGGGTTTTTTTGGCCTAAAGCCTGTGGGGGGACTTGCTCCTTTTGCATTCAAATGGAAACATTCTAATGTTGCTTTTTAAACTTGTTTTCATAAAGAAATTAGGATTATGCAGTTAAACTTTTTATACCTTAAGCATTTTTTAAAACACTGGCTGATTTGAAGTAGGTTGTGACTGTGTTGTAAATCCTGGAGAGAATGAAATTCCTGCAAATTTTGTAAAAAGCAGCTGAGTTGAGGCCAGAGGGGGCAGGCAGGGCCAAGCCGGGTTTTGCAGCCACCAGTGGGACAGTGGGCACACGTGCAGTGGATACGACCCACAGGGATGTGGCAGCAGCTCTGTCACAAGGTCTCACAGAGAGCTCTGGAGAAGGGCTGGCAGAGGGGGGAACAGATTGCAATGGAGGACGGGGGCAGAGGATGCAAACCTGTAGGATGTCATGCACCACCTGGGAAGGGACAGTTTGTGGCATTTAAGTGAAGGGTATAAATACATACAGTTTGTTTCTGCATCTGATATGCTCCTTTGTGTGTGGAACAAGCGATAGCAGAATGAGTAAGAAAGGCAATAGAAAATGCTGCAAGTGGTAACCAACACAGCTTAACCAAATTCGTGCATGTTGGAGGTGCAAGAGCAGGCTGGGGGGTCTCAGCATGGCCCACAGGAACCAAATCCCCTTGGAAATCAGAGAATCACACTTACTTTGCGTTTTCATAGGATTCTTAACCTAAAAGTGACAAACTGGTTAAATAACAGCAGAAGGAATTGTTATACCATTAATAAGAAGGTCTCATAAAACTTCAGTGGAGAGCTCTTCTGTTGCCAGACCAGTGTTTTATGAGGAGCAGGAAGACGCGTTTAAAGGAAGCGTGGCATTTGCTGGAGCGAGCTGAAAGTGCAGTGCTGGGCCCTGGCTCTGTCTCCCCAAAGCTGTGACTTGTGTTTGGACAGCCTACGTGTGAGTTTTCTTATCCTGGCTTCATAAAACAACCTCTTTTCTATTGTCTGTGAATAATATTCTTTTCTAAAGTTCAGTAACATTCTGCTCAAATGGATGAGACATAAATTCACATTATGAGCCTCCAATAAAACGAAGTGCATTACTGCGCTGGAGTGGATTCTCCTATTCTGCATGTTTCCTCTTGTGAGCAACTGCTGCTCACTCCTGGTGCTTCTCTCGCCCTTTGGTGGTGGAGTGTTTGGAGCACAAGGCAAGGAAATGGAGGTGTGGAAAACAGAAGGGAAAACAGAGTGACAGAAAGCCAAAATTTGTCCTTTTGGACCGGAGAGAAGGTAGAAAAAACATTTGAACCTTTTATGTAGTTTTTATGGAGCGGTTCTTGCAAATCAGAAAATCTAGTAGTTCACCACTTCTCCATAGCAAGACACTGTTTGTCCACCAGTAGACAGGAAGCAAATAGCTGTTCTTTTGCAAAAGCCTATTTCCTACAGGCGCAGCACTGCAGTAAACCATTTCAGCTTCAGACTCCTTGCAATGATACTCTGAACTTCCCAGCAGCCCTGAGATGCACCCAACATTTTGTAATCACTTTGTACATCAGTGAAATGACACTGTGACTGGAGAAGAGTAAGAACAGCTTTTTAAAAGGGAATAGCAAAAGCATGTATCAGATTAGGCTGGGAGCTTGGGAAAAATAATCTGCCTGGTTAAATTGGCAAGGTGGTTGTAATGAGGCACAGTGTAGAGCCCAGAGCTAGAGTTTTACTGTATCATGTGAGCCAACACGGGTGTTCAAGTAAAAATGTGACTTCATCTCCTTAATATCTTCAGTTAATTCAAACTTGGGGTTTACATTTCATTTAAAATGAATTAATGATCCTAACAAGGGATGGAACAGGTATTAAGAAGGATGGATCTTAAGGGGACAAGACCCAAATAAAAGCAATTTATTTCAATGTGTTAATGAAAGCTGGGCAGATATGACTGGATCAATCTCCTTCATTTGATGGTTGGAAAGATTTTCTTTTTTTTTTTTTTTTTACTCCCCCTAAATCAACCACAGCACTAAATCCCATAATAGAAATGTTCTATAATTAGTAGAACTGGCTGGGTTTTCCATCTTTGCACAGTTCTGGTTGGATTATTAATGAAAAATTCAACGTTTGCCTTTCTCTCTGTTTTAATAAATTAGTAACAGGATGAAGTAATGTAGGCAGTAAGTTTCAGGCTTCATTCTACACCACATCAGTTTGTGGTGTTTTCCCAAGAGCGTTTAACTTTGTGTTGTGGTACAGCAGCTGTAAGAGTACAGCAGTTTCTGCCTGGTGTCTCCTGCCAGAACCATGCTTGTGATTTGTGGTCCACAAACTAATGTTTGTGCATTGGACAGGTTTGTCCCTTGGATTTTCTAGAACAAAATTCCCAGAACCATAGGTTGCAATACCATGCAGGATGGTGGCAGTGTTCAAAACAGATTGCAGTACAGCAGACAGCATAGCTCGGTTCCATGGATACAGGGGCCTGAGACACAGCTGTAATCACTGCTGCTAAGGTTGTCCCTTCCTTCTGCCATTTCCCCATGCTTATCAAAAGTGATCATAGGTGCTTGGGGATGGAGCTGAGCCCTAAAACATCAGAAAGCGGAGACAAGAGCAAAGTATTTGTTTCACCCTTGTAATTTAGTCAGGCTTCCTGACTAGCAGCAATAATAAACCACAGAATGACTCGCCTGATAAGGTAAGTTGCAGTTTAGTATTTATTTATGGCAGAAAAAGAGAAATTTGCCACATGGCTGTGTCTTGAGTCACAGCCCCTAAGAGAGGAGAGGGATGAGTCCAGTGCCCTGGCTGTGTTTTCTCAGTTACACAGGGTAGGCAGGGGAGGCTGGTATATCTGAATCACAGAATCACAGGGGTTGGAAGGGACCTCGAGAGATCATCAGGTCCAACTCCCCTGCCAAAGCAGGCTCCTTAGGAGAGCTCGCACAGATAGGCGTCCAGATGGGTCTTGAATATCTCCAGAGAAGGAGACTCCACAAGCCCCTGGGGAGCCTGTGCCAGGGCTCTGTCACCCTCACTGTGAGAAAGTTCTTCTGCATGTTGGTGCAGAACTTCCTGTGCTCCAAAAACAGAGCCTCTCATGTCTGCTGCTCCTGCTGCAAGTGCTGCCCCCAGTGAAGTGCGGTATCTGAAATCAGGGTGGAGCGGTTTGCAGTGGTGCAGAGCTGTACGGAGCCCTGGCAGGCTGTACCCCATCAGCACGATTAGCTGGCTTAACAAGTGGGAGCACAAAGCTTACACAGAGATGGGAAGTGTTTCAGTAGTTTAATCCATTTCCTAGGGTACACTTTGCTGGGTTAACTCCTGCAGAATTGTAGCACGGAGCAAACCAAGTAGATGATGTGTTTCACACCTTAAGTAGTGTCTGTAGGGTAGTTTTTATGGACTCGGGTATTTGTGCTCTACGGTTGTTGTGATGCAGTGGCTTTGCAAAGGTGGTGGTTTTGTACTCGAGGCTTCAATTGTCTGTTGGCTGTAATCCTGAATATAAATATCAGAACTTGTATCCATTGGAAACAGCAAGCTGCTCAGAAGAGATGGCAGTCTGCAGGGTTTACTGAAGCAGATTTTACCAGGTTTGAGTGAACTGGGCACATTACAGTAATATTTACAGCTTTCAGTAGAGAAATTAAACTGTTTGAGTAACTGGAATCACAGTAAAAATTCTGCATTGAGTGCACTGAGGCTGACTGAATGGCAGGTATTACCTGAAAAATAAATTTATACCTGGAGAGACCTGACAGCTGTGATCGTGGTGTAGAGTGGGAGGAGAAGGCGATATGGGAAAATTTAATGGAAAGACCTGTATCTATATCAATTCTCCCAAATTCAACTACTGTAGAACATCATTATAAATAGGCAATAAAGTGGAAGAAAAACACACGGGGGGAAAAAAATTAGTCATGCCATAAGCAAACACAAATCTGATGTATTAAGGAATCTGTCAGCTTCTAGCAGAGCTGATGTTTCTCCAAATTAATTAAATCTGTCTCATTCATGCTAAAAGTGCACTGCAGCCCCTGTGCTTTCACTAACTTATCTAGGGCTTCCAGTAAAAAGATGCCCAGTTTATTGACTGCTGTCCTGCTTACTCCATACAGGAATTGACCTCAAGGATGTAATTTACAATACTATTTAGTCAGCATGTTGGATTTTATGTTGCCATTTCTCTTGGAGAGAATCATTTGTGCAAACCGATGCAGGATTTCCTTGAGCACTGGGTAGCAAACCCTGTAGATACCCTGAGTAAGGTTATGGTTGCACTATCCCAGAATTGCACAAGTGAAATATTTGTATGTGCCTCCTGAGGCGAGGTAGCACATAAGCTGTGCCAGCTCTTAGGTCAGCCACTGACTTTCCCTTCTCTGCAAGCTGGGTAGCCACACAGGGCAGCTCGTGGCTGAGTCAAAACCACAGGTTATGTGTGTGAAAGCATTCATTCACCGCTGTAGCTCTGAGGAGCTACCTCACCCACTCAGCATCCCTCCCCATGCTCCCTATGGCTTTTCTCCAAAGACCCTTTTATATGGTAGATGGACTTGATGCTTTCAGGTCTTCTTGCCCTTCCGTGGCAGTTCTAATTTTACCGTAACTCAGGCCTGTGACTTTGCAAGTGCCCGCAAAGTGCTCTCGTCACCATTCAGCATGGAACGTGTACATACTGAGCCTTTCACAGGCAGTTTCTCTTCTGCATGGAGTCATCTTGTGCTGAAGCCTGATGAACAGGATAATTATTTGAAAAAGGATTACAGCTCTGAATCTTCCACTCAGGCTGAAGGAAGCTATTACTTCATCTTATATTAAATGGCACATGGTAATTTTAAACACCTTCTGGATTTCTAATGAATTAAATCAAATCTGTTCAAGAACAAAGAACACTGATTTTTATCTGTCTGTTTCAACAGTTTTTAAGCCAGGCTCTTTATGGCAGGATTTCTTTTATGCCACGTATCTGCAGTCGAGGAACATAAAAATGCCCTGTCATCCATGGATGCATCTTGGTGTTGGGAATCTGATTCCAAATGTCAAATTTCAGGTGCACGCTGTGTATCTGAACCACACTTACGTTGGATGTCACTCCCTGAGGGAATTAATTACGGTAGGATATATCACATAGATAATGACAGGCTCTGTTAAGCCTTCTGGAGGCAAAACTACCAATCAGGTCAGCAGAGAGCCTGAGCACTTTTGGTTGCCTTGGGAGTAAGGAGTTCTGCACAGCGACTTTGGATGTCCTTTCAGCAAGGTGCTCCGGGAAAGGTGTGGGCATAACAATGCAAATACAGTGCCTACAGTGTGGTGGAAAGAGAGGAATGCTATACTCATGTTTGGTTATATTGGTTTAGAAAGAAAGGGAAATAGAAATTAGACTGTGTGCTCTGACTTACATCTGGTTTGCACAGTGGCCTTCTAAGAGTGAAAGGAGAGGCACTTGTAAAATGCAAAGGGTTTTATGCTTAATGGTAAAACACAAGACAGTCATAATACTCTTATGCTTTCAAGTTGACATCTGTTCCTCCCCTTCAGACTTATTTCAAGGAAAGACTGGTACATGCTGCTAACTTATCAGGAGCCAGAGATTATAAATACACACTTCTGATTTATCCTAGTGGTGCTCTCATCTCTCATTCTGCAGAGAGCTCTGGGCTGAATTAACAAGATACGTGAAACAGAACAAACACAGGGATTTCATTGTCCCCTGTCAGCAGGGGTGGTGTGAAGGAGTTCAGTCCAGCCTCTTCTGTCCCCTCCTCTACTGAGATGGGAGGGATGCAGACTCTGACCTTGGGCACCTCGCAGCTCCACTGCAGGGCTGCTCTGCCAGCCCGAGCTAGCAGTCCAGCACAACTGGCAGCCCTGCAGAGCCAGGTGCTTCCACACGGGGTTTCTCTCCACAAAGGAGAAGAGAAAGAATAAAGCTTTTCCTTATGAAAGGCTGGGGTTGGCTATTGGTCATCACTTGTGTTCATTTTTCAGTTGCAGGACCCTTACGGAAGAACTGAATGGGGTTGGGTTTTTTTTTTAAATGTGCAGCTTAGAAATCTGAATGGTTTATTTAAAGGGATAAAGTAGGAAGTCAGCTGGTACAAGCTGATCAAACTGCACCGACCCTGCACTTCATTTCTGTTCATTTCTTCACATCTGATGCATACTCATTTTTAGGGAGTTGAAGACAGCCTGCCTGAGATCTTTTGACTGGAAGCTCGAGTGCCAGCTCCCCAGCTGGTTTAAAAAGGTGAAAATCCATTAATTTCATCTGAACAGAGCTGATTCCTTTCGGCTGACTGTCAGGCCCTGAATACTTAGTTCCTTTTACCTGTTTCATTACAGCTGTTAGCTCTAAATTTTGGAACAGAGTCCAGTTTTCTAAAGCACTGTGGTGTTAAAAATAGGTAAAGGTCAGTCGTTGCTAAGTGCTGGACTGTTTCTAAAAAAAAAAAAAAGAAAAAAGAAAAAAAAGCCTTCCCTTCCAGTAATCTGTGGGTGAAGAACCCAAAAATAAATCTAACAGCACTAATCCTATCACCTGTGCTGTACTGTATGAATGAGACTGCTTTTCAACAAGCCTGTTTTACTGTATCCAGCATTTAAATTGTATTTGCAGTTTTACACTGAGGTGTGTTTTCAGGCTATTATTGCCAGAAGGCCAAATATTGCTATTTTTGAACACTGAAAATGTAATAACTATGCATGTTTTCCCAAGGGATTTTCTTTAATCACACATGCAGTGCTTGGAATCTGTAATATTGTGTCATCTTTTTCTCAGCACATCTGGAAGATCTGTCACATTGGGGTGTAATAGATATTGCAGAAAAATAATCCATTAATCTGATTTTAGGCTCAATCTGCCATGGATTCTCTTTTTAGCTTTCTTTTTTAACCATGCATATATTTCTCACCTTTCTCTCAAGGCTTTTCATTTTTGTTGGCAGTTCTAATTGACGTTTGTTAGGTGTTTCTGACAGGTTGAGAGACTGCTGATTTTTCTTTGTTACTCATGAGCAGTGACTCAGCTTATTTGTACAGTGTAAGGTGCACCTGCTGGACTCCTACGTGCAACAGTGAAGTTACCATTTCCAGCAAGGCTAAGAAATGAAGCTTCACCTTCAAAATATAGCCAGCAAGATCCTGGGCTGCGTTAGTGTTCAGCTGAGCTGGACACAGCTCTCTGCTAGGAAAACCTTGTGCTAACATAGTGGTCAAGGGTTCGAGCTGTGGAACTGGGTTCTGTAAGCTGGCAGCATCCTTGGGTTGATGTGTCAGGTTGGGAAATGTGTATGAAGAAAATCTAAAGAGTTTTTCAAATTATTTTTTTGCCAAGAAAACAAAGACTGTTTATGTTAAACTGAAATGTGTAAGTGGCTGCACGTGTACTTGAACTCAGAGCTCAAAGATGAACTGAGAGGAGGAACCCAGGAACTATTGAGTTGTCAACCTCACCCCTGTCCCTAGGAAGGTTATGGAATAGATCCTTCTAGAAGCTATGCTAAGGCACATGGAGGACAGAGAGGTCATTCAAGACAGTCAGTATGGCTTCACCAAGGGCAAGTCCTGCCTGACTAACCTAATGGCTTTCTGCAATGGGGTGACTACATCAGTGAACAGGGAAAGGCAATGGATATCATCTATCTGGACTTCTGCAAGGCCTTTGACATGGTCCCGCACATACTTCTCTCTAAATTGAAGAAATACGAAATTGATGGGTGGATAAGGAATTGGCTGGATGGTCACATCCAGAGGGTAAGTGGTCAATGACTCATGTTCAGATGGAGAGGGGTGACAAGTGGTGTCTCTCAGGGATCCATAGTGGGACGAGTGATGTTTAATAGCTTCATCAGTGACGTAGTGGGATCCGGTGCACCCTCAGCAAGCTTGCAGGTGACACCGAACTGAGTGGTACAGTTGACATGTCAGAGCGATGGGATGTCATCCAGAGGGATCTGGACCAGCTAGAATGGTGGGCCTGTGCAAACCTCATGAAGCTCAATAAGGACAAGTGCAAAGTCCTGCACTTTGATTGGGACCGTCCTCGTTATCTATTCAGGCTGGGGGATGCTGTGATAGAGAGCAGCCCTGCAGAAAAAGACTTGGAGGTATTGATGGATGAAAAGCTGGATGTGAGCCAACAATGCATACTCCCAGATGAGAAGGCCAATTGCATCCTGAGTTGCATCTAAAGATGTGTGATTCTGCCCCTCTACTCTGCTCTGGTGAGACTTCACCTGGAGTACTGCGTCCAGCTCTGGAGCCCTCAGCACAAGAAGGATGTGGACCTGTTGGAGTGTGTCCAGAGGCGGTCATGAGGATGATCAGAGAGCTGGAGCACCTCTCCTATGAAGACCGGTTGAGAGAGTTGGCCTTGTTCAGCCTGGAGAAGAGAAGGCTCAGGGGAGACCTTACAGCAGCCTTCCAGTACCTGAAGAGGCCTACAGGAAAGCTGGGGAAGGACTGTTTGGAAGGGCATGTAGTGATAGGATGAGGGGCAGTGGTTTTCAACTAGAGCAGGGTAGGTTTAAATTAGACATTAGGAAGAAATTCTTTACTCTGAGAGTGGTGAGACACTGGAACAGGTTGCCCAGAGAGGTAACGGAGGTCCCATCCCTGGAGACATTCAAGGTCAGGCTTGATGAAGCTCTGAGCAACCTGATCTAGTGACAATGTCCCTGCTTACTGCAAGGGGGTTGGACTAGATGGCCTTTAAAGGTCCCTTCTAAAGCAATCTATGAATGTGTGTTTCTATGATGTTAAAGAAGCTGGGTTTATTAAAAAATACAGTCTCTTGGACTGTGCTTCCAGTGTGTATATTTAAATCATGGTAAACCCCTTTCAACATGACTGGAAACACAGAGCTGTTCACTGTGACATCCTGAGTCTGATTTTGTCTCAGAGTCACGGTTAAGGAGCGCTGTCATGATATCAGTTCAGCTGGCTGGCCTGAGGTCTGTGGGAGGGTAGCAACAGGATGAGAAGTGCTGTTGCTGCCAAAGTCAATCTGTGTGGTCTCAAACCTGTAGGGATTAAGGGCTACAAACCCTGACCCTGCAACTAGCTTTGTGCAGGATGAAGGAACTATAAAAGGACTTCATAAGGTAATTTAGTGCATCTCCAAAAAACACGTATAAAAAAGCTACCCAGCGCTACCACGAATGCAGCTTTGTCCGGGTGTTTTTCTAAGCCAGCGTGCTGTGTGTGGAGCCAAGCGGCAAGCCCGGGTTTTGTTAGGGTAACTTGGGCATGTCAGCCAAGGATCGAGTGAAACTGCAGTGGCGCGATCTTTAGCACATCGAGCTGCTGAAGTTCAGAGCCGGGGCTGTCCGCTGATTGCTAGCTCTGCATTAAAGGTCATGCTGTGTCTTCCTGCTGCTGTTACTGCGCTGTCGTGTTCAGCTGGCGCTGGCGCTAACACAGACTGCAATTACATCATGGCTTTGCTTTGCAGACTTAGACAAATACGATTCCTGCTGGTAGCAAAATACCCGTTTCTTTCTCTAGGATTTTCTTTGGTGAAGCTAGCAGTTTTCTGTCTGCTTATCACAACACAGCATTTTTTCTAGATCATGTGAGGGGTTTTTTTTCTAGATTATGTGTTTTTCTTCTGAAATAAAGGAGCTTTTGTCTTTCCTTACTTCTGGCACTTCTTTCACCTTGTAAGCATGTATTTCCCCACTTTTCAGGGTGGCACGGAAACCTGCTCCTCATACTTCACCAAACAAGCTCATCTTATAAAAAGCACTGCCTTTGAACTGTCAGATATAACTGTATGGTGGGTTGTCTCAGCCAGAACAGAGGCTGAAACATGCCCACATGTGCCCTAGAACTGGTATCCTGTAGTGAAATTCAGTGGCATTTGGCAGAAGGATTTTTGTCTTTCACCTCTGCTGAGATGCAGAAAGCACTAAGTACTGGCAGGCTCTGCCCCTTCACATGCTGCTCACACTGATGCTTTGTCCTCTGCAAAATTAAGCAGTTAGAGACTCTCCTAATCCTTCTCCTCATAAAGAGATGGGTCTACCAAGCTTCCTAAGCACGCGCTTAGTTTTAAGTAGAGGAATAATTGACTGCTTGTTGACTTCAGCAAGACTGCTCATATGCTTAAAGATGAAGACCTTTTGTAAGTGCTTTGCTGGAGTAGTGCCAAAGTGGCATAAATCATATTGCCCCAAAATAAAATGATAGAAAGAGCGAGTTCTGTTTAAAAGCATGATGTAATGCATTTCAAAAAAGAAAAGCTTCTTTTGCCCTAAGCCTATTGTTTCTATACCAATGCCAAATTCTGCTTGGTTCTAATTTACTAATACAGCAAGAGTGGGATACAGTTTCACCCCGTTGGCTCCAGCATCGGTAACACGCAAGATTTCCTAAATGTGTCATGTTGGGTAGAAATGTTTTATTAATTGGGGGGAGGGGGGAGAGGTCTACTGTATTTTTTTGCATAGTTTATAGAACAGTAATATGAGTATGCTGTCACTTTTTATTACCTTGACACTGGGTTAATTAGAAGGAATTTCACTCTGTTTTAAAAACGCGAATCAGGATTCGGATATATCTTTCCAGACAGGTGTGTTCTTGGTTGCAGATTGAGGTGACTTGGAGGTTGATGCCAAATGTTACTTTATTAGCCAGAGTCCTGTCCTCTAACACCTGCCTAAACTTCATGTTCTAGAAGCTTTTCTGAAAAGCACAAGTTTAGATGTGTAAGTGAAGCATCTGGTTCTGCAGTCTTTGGGGATAGGAAGTATTGGCAACATTTTAAGTACTTCAGCTTCGCCCTGTTAATGCTCTTTTCGTGTGTGGCAGGATTTCAGCTCAGCAATTAGAGACCCTAGGCATGGTTTCCTTTTCCATTTCTGTAAATCGAGAGTTAATCTAGTGGTTGTGAAGAGCATGATAGTTCTCGGCTCTGCCTTTCTGAATGAATTCCCATTTAATCAGGGCTGGCTGGATTTACCCAGGGGCACATCTGATGAAATTCTGAAGAATCAGGCCCAACAGATGAGAAAATGTTTTAAAAGTGATGTTGGTTACAGAGGAGCTCAACCTGTTTTCATTCCTGTCCACAAATAACTCTGAAGTTGAAAGCACCCGTATTAAACGTAAAGGATATGGGAAAGGTGATGGTGAAGAATCTAGTTCTCTGAATGCTTCGCAAAGGTCATTCCTGTTATCTGCAGTTAGAAGAATTGAAGCACAGGGAGATAAAGTGATTTACCCAAGAGTGACCAAGAGGCCGTGTAAAAGCAAGAAATGGAGCATGGCTCTCCCATGTTCACAGCCCAACCTTTAGGATATCTGCCATGGGTGAAAGAGTGGACCACAGTTTATAGTACACTCCTGAGATTGTGTGTTGCCACATAAGTGTCCACTTCCACCCATTAATGAGATACTGTATCACAGCACCACCTGAGCACCAGGGCTCGGTTCTGCTGGAGAAGCTATGCACCAATCTACCAAGTTCATGATTGCTGTTAGACAGGAGGTAGTCCTCTGAGCTCCTGGCCTTAGATGCTTCAGACCTGGCTGCCCTGGACTTCAAATGTGCTTGTGCAGGGTCCAGTGCAATGGGGAGTACTCTGTGTAGTCAGAGCCTGTCAGAGGAAAAACAATTCAGAAAACAATGTGGGCAGGAAACTCAGAATTCAAACTGCAGTTTAACATCTTCTGAAGTGTTGCAAGGAAAAGTCTAATGCACTGTCCTGACAGAGGGAAATTTTGTATAAAAGTTGATGGAAGTACTCTGCATAGAAAAACTCAAAACTCTTTCCAGATTTTGCTGTAAAACTTAGAAATGTGAAAATTACTTTTGTCTTTCTTCAGGCAGTGTATGGTCTGAAATACATATGATTTGTGATGTCACAAAATCATTTTGTTGCCAGTTCCTTCAGCAGGGTGAGAAGAACATAAAACCTCTTTTTGGGTGTATCACCCAAAGGAAAATACCATAAGTCTGGAATTCAGAATGAATGATCTAACTAAAAGGAAAGGAGACAGTAATTCTTATCGCCCTTTTTTGATGCCTTCTTTTCTTAGGTATGACTAGATGTGGCTTGATTCTGAAGGGAGGTGAAGACAAGGAAGAATTTCAGTGCTTCCCCCCCCCCCCAGCAAAGCTGTGTGCTTTTACTTTCAGTGGACTATTACCTTCAAGTGACAACCTGCCTGGTTTTAGTAGATAAAAGCAGGTTTGTTCCTTGAATGTAAGTGGCACTTTCTGGATGGGCCACATGAATATTGACTCATATTTGCCCTCTGCATGACAGTTGAATCTGGTGGAACTGTGTAATGAAATAGATGTATGAGGTTGCTGGCTGCCTGCAGCCAAGCAGTGTGACGTTTGGGTCATAATGTAGTCCATTGGCAGGGCCTTCACCTGACTGTCAGGAGGCCCTGCTGCCTTCAGGTGCATGCTGCTGCTGACAGAAGGAGCCAGTCCAAGAAAAAACACCCAGCGCTGAGCCTTGCTGGTGGCTGCCTGTTCGGTTTTATTGTGCAGTTTCTGCAATATTAGCTTTTCTGTTCACCTCTTCTGTTTCCCTCCTCCTCCATGTGCAGGAACCTTCTAGATGCCTTGTGTCGTGAGGCAAAGCCTAGCAGATTGCCTTCATCATGTTAACTTAAACAGCCTGGACTCTACCTTTCTGAAAGCTGTTCTCAGCCCGTGTTGTGCTGGTGCAGTCATAGTTCAGGGAGCAACATCAGCTGAATTGCTGTTGTCGTGCAGGACAGGGCTCTGAGCAGTACGTGTTTATAATGGAGATGTCAGCCCTGAGTCTGCTAGTTTTCCTGGGCTGGGAAGATGAAGTTGATGGTTCTTTTGGACACACTGCAGGCTGCTTGTTTTTATTTTTTGTTCATATTGGGGGATAAATGGGCAGAGAGCCATTAAAAAAAAACCAAACACGGTATGTCTGTAAAAGAATATGATCAATTTATTTTCGTAGGGAAAGTGATAGATAACATGGCACAGCATGAAGTTATAAAAGGAGGTTGCAGTCAGCGCTGCTGGCAGTAATTTAACTAGAGACTGTGCCCTTAAATGTCAGGAGACTGCATGAAGCACTGAGTTATTGGAGAAGACAGCAACTTTGATGCTGTTTTTTTTCCGACAAAAATGCAGGCAATTAAAAGCAGCTTTCCAGTTTTGCCAGCTTTCCTATTGATCACGTTAGGCTTATACCAGGTCCTCTGGGAAGGTCGCTGAAACAAGAGTGGTTATGGTGAAAGAGTATACGTGAAGTAATTGGCTTGTACAGGTGACTCACCACTGAAGCTAAACTCAGGAACTGATAAACTGAGCAGCTAATTTGCTGTGAAGATACTATAGTTCTGGATACACCGTCCTCTTGTACTGGCAGATAAATAAAACAAGACCAGACAATCTGGGTTATAAAAAGACCATGGGCTGCAATCATATTTCTGCTGTATCAAAATATAAGAATGGCCATTCTTGATCAAACTAAGGGCTTGTCTGTCTTCAGCAGGGCGTCTGGTGGGTGCATAGAGAAAAGCATGTACAAACATGACAGTAGGATGATCCTACCCCTCCTATGTCATCTTCTCTTCTATCAGCTGAATGGTTCAGAGGCTTTTGGAGCCAGAGGCTGCATTAGGTTTTGTTTAATGCCCCTGATGGGCCTGTCATCTGTGAATTTATCTAATCCCTTTTTGAACCTATTTATGTGTCTGCTCCAGAACATCCTGTAGCAATGGGTTTTGCACTTTACTTCTGTGTTGTATGAAAAAGCACTTCATTTGCTCATTTTAAATCCACTGCTCAATTGCTTTATTGGATATACCCTTACTTCTTTCATTTGAAACAACGCAGACTGCTTTGATTTCCTGATCTTCTTCATGCTATTCATGATTTTATAAATCTGTCATCTCTTTTCTCAGCCTCTTTTGCAGGTTGAGAAGTCTACTTACTATCTCCATATATCAAAAGTGTTCAAAAACTTCGATGATTCTTCTTATCTCTGCTATCCCCTTTCCAGCTCTGTGAGATCAGTCTATATCCTGTATCGACCTCTATCCTCCTCTTGCATATTACCTTTAAGGGGAAGAAACTAATGCAAGACTTCAGTGATCAAAGTGTTGGGGGTGGGAATTTGTGCCTCCCAGTTCCTCAGAGAGCATCCTTGGGCTGTCTACCTATCCAGGTCGTGACATTCCCCTGCTTTTCATCAGAGCTGATGTGGAATATTTATCTGGGCTTGAAAGAAGTAACAGGGTGGGCTGGACTCTGCTGTCCAGTGGCACTCAGATGCTGCCAACACCCCATCAATCTGTCCTTGGAGCTGCAACTAGGATTCTGGCTGGTTTCCTTCTCCAGGCAAATGTCTGTAAACCCACAGACAAACAGGTGTGTGTGCCCTGTCATTTAATGAATGCAAGAAACTAAGTACAAATATTAGTTGCAGAAGTTCAGTATCTCTGTGCTAACCTACATAATGGTCTTTGTTAATTGGGACATATTGCTGCTGGTTGTGGTGTTTTGTTTTGTTTTCTTTTGTATTCAAAGTCCAAAATAACCCAGCAGCTGTGTGTGCAGGTAGGCAAATCTGGGTCAATAATTAAAGACTTTGGGGAATGATGACCCTGATTTCATAAAGCTTGAAGACACATGGATCTCTGAGCAGCTGCTGACAAGCTCTGAAAAAGCAGAGGGGTTATAAACAGCCAGTGAATGGCAAAACATACAGATAAATGACCACATAATACTCACCGTTCCTAACTTAGTTTCTCAACCTTGAAATGAGTGGAATGTGTTATTGTTTGTTATAGTACTAGTGTTATTTATTGCTTGTCAAATGATAGGACACAGAGATCCCATTGTGATGCTCTATAAATATGTACTTGAGGGGCTACATTTGAGACAAAAACCCTTCCTTTTAAAGCAGCTTTAAAAAGTTCCGATAATTAACTGACTAATAAATCTTTAAACATACCTATAGCTTCCATAAAGTAGTCAACAGGTTAGTGCTAAACATAGCAACTTAGAACTTCTTGCACAGGTGTGCTTATAAATCTTTATAGTATACCACATGCACATAGTGAAACTTTTGATAATAAATATTAACTATTAAGCCTCGGTAATTATATTGTCAGGGATAGGAAAGAACTGCCTTTTTTTCCTCACAGATAGTATGAAAGAACTTAAAGGCCAAGCATTTAGCCATGTAGGATTAGAGGACTTTCAGGAGGGCTAGGTAGCCTGGTCTTGGGGCCGAAACGATCTCAACCTATTCTCAAACTTTCAATGGGTAAGGGGGCCGGCTCGCTGGCGTGGAGCCGCGCCGTGGAATGCGAGCACTCAGTGGGCCACTTTTGGGAAGCAGAACTGGCGCTGCAGGATGAACAAGCTTTTGGCCAGGCTTTGAGATGTGGTGAGTAGCAGCAGCTGAAGTCAGTCTTTATGGAGAAAAAATGTTAAATAACTCCTCAAATCAACCAAAGTAACTTGCTTTCTGCTGAAAAATTTCACTGACCTTCCAGTGTTCCAGTCCCTAATTTTTTGGTCAATGAAGGGCATATTCTAGAGATATTGATGTCATTTGTACTACTGGAATATTAATGCATGGGAAACCCAATTTTGAGTTTGCAGCAAAGTCAACTGTATACGGATTTTAATTTTCCAGAGTTAATGTTGTTGGAATAGGTATATGTATGTGTTAACTTGAGGCAGTAACCTGATGTACATCAGGGAATAGAAGCCTTTGCGTACTATCCATGTAGAAGATAAGGGAGCTTGGAGTCCAGTATCAAGAATAAGCGCTGGTTATTTTCCATTGTTACTGTCCCTAAAATTATGCATGTTACAAGAATGATTTGTGGATTTTTTGCTCTTTTCCTATGCTTGCATAGTAGCAATTTATACATTTACTTTAGCACAAATCAGTTTGATTTCATTTTCAGAGGCTAACAGAATTACCAATGACTGTATTGATAATCTAGAGGCTATTTTTATATGCTGAATCTCTTTAAGAGTCTGCTCTGCTTAATATTACAAACATCATACAAAAGTACAGTAATACGGTATTAAGAAAATATAATAAGGTGAGATCTGTGCGTATGTAATTTTTCTTTATGCCCTGGGAGTTGTGCACAGACACTGATATGACACAATGCCCATTAGATTTATTTGTAGCAACAGTTTTATCTCAGTAATAAAATTATAAGGTCGAGAATAAGTGATACTGTCACCTACTTCAGTGTTTTCCCTATATATTTATTTACCTGGTTTTGCTGTCATAAAACTTATTTGAAGGTGAAAAATCCAAACAACATATAGCTTGTACAGCCTAATGTACTGATTTTATTTCCACTTTTTAATTAACATATTTAATTACATTGTTTACGACTGTTGACAGTGGGATTTAATTCCTTTTGCCACTCCCTTTCTCCCATTTGCCCTTTGGTTTCCTTCATTGTTTTCTTGCACAGTAACATGAATAGCACTATTCCAAGGGTGAATTACCACAACTAACAGCGCATGGTATCTCTGAGATCTGGTGATATTGCACTGCACACAGTTGCTAAAGTTGCTTTATGACTGTTGAGACTGTTAGTTTTTTGTGAGAGATTTGCTCTTTTCCTGTGTTTCACTAGTTATTCTCTCCTCTGAGAGAGAGCGAGCATTGCATCTTCATCCAAACTCTCTGTTAGCAGTAGGCATCAGAGTGATGGACAGAAGAACCTATTGAGTTTGTCTCTTTAATGTGTAACTGCAGTGTTTAAATATACTGTGCAAAGATTGTAATTGCCTGCAGATAACTAAGTTATCTATATCCCTACTAATGAGAAAGGGAGAAAGAAACCTTAATAGATCTCTCCTGTATAGTAGCTTGACTTGTTAACAGATTCTTCGTTCTTCAGTTTCATTAAGAGTGGTACCTTACAGCATTATAAAGCAGGGAGTCATTCAGGGACTTAATACAGCTGTTTTCTTCTCTAAGCCTTATTCCTTGACCACCATTCTTCTGCTGCAAGGAAGGTCATACGCTGCTTTAGAAGTTCTTTCCTATTGAAAACTTGTAGTGGTTTACAAAATACCACAAATACATCAGACAGCACAGATTGTGGTGGTTTCTTGGACTAGGAGAACATTTTTAATAGACTGATTGCCAAAAGGGAGGTGATGTTGCAGTCTCAGCCCTCTGCACAGCGCAGTCCAAAGAAGCTCGCTCACAAGCCTGTGCATCAAACCCAGAGCTTCTATTTGTGCATTAGCATTGCTTTCCAGATGTTACCCTGTCTTGTGGAAAAGGCTTCAGCTACTACAGAATTTACTGTGCACACACGGTAGCTGCTGCAAAAATTATTTGCTTTGATAGTTATGTGTCTGCATTTACTTACAAATCTCCATTTGCCTAGTTTCAGCTTCCAACAAAACCTTGGGTTTTCTGATACCTTTCCTTTTAGATCAAAGGCTCACAATGAAATACTTCTCCATGTAGGTGCTTGCAGGCTGGGGAAAAATAATTTCTTGGCTGCTTCTCGGTTAAACCAAATAAACTGAGCTTCTGAAACCTCTGATGAAATACAATTTTCTAGCCCACAGATCACTGGCATAACCTTTTTCTAAGCCTCATCCCATTTTTAGTCTTCTTTTGGAGTTAAAGAACAAGAACTAGAAACAGGATTGTAGTAAGTGCCTTGATGCTGTGTACAGGAATAACCACATCTTCCAGCTCCGACTTGATTGTGCTTCCGTATATGGATGCTAAGGATTGCTTGACCTCTTGACTGCACTGTTGTTCAGGGACTTCACATTCATGAAGCTATCTTTCATAATACCATGGCGCCCCAGGGTATAACCTCCCATCTTTCTAGTGCAATATATATTCCTTGCTCCTGAGTGATTGATTCTGTATTCTGTTGTATTAAAACAAGCTTTGTTCTTCCAAGCCCAGTTAATTAAGAGATACAGAGCAGCATGCATCGCTGCCCACTGCCCATTGTTAACCACTCCTTCAAATTCTGTCTCATTTTTATTTTCTTTAGAGTGTGCCCACTGTCATACTCTTTGTCCCAGCAAAAATTTTGATCAGTCCATGGATCTTTCACAAACATAACTACTTGAATCATGAGGGTACTTCCTCTCAGTTAGGGGATCAGCATCTCCAAGAGCAGAAAATGTTTTTATTACCTTTTGTTTGCTCAGATCAGTTACAAGAAAATCAAAGTTAAACATAGACTAGGGATACAAAATAATAAAGGGCAAAGATAAACCCCCTTGATTATGAATCTTGATCTTCCTTTCCTAGTCCAAGTTTGTACCTGGGGAATTTAGTTGGATGCTGGTCCTGTGAGGTCAAACTGTAGCAGCAGCCATGCGCAGGCTTCCCTGTAACAGTTGACACAGTTGGGCTGCATTTTGGTGACTTCCCCCACACCCCACACACACACACTCCCCCCAAAACCCAGTACTGCAGAAAGGGACTGCCATTTCAGCATGTTACTGTAGATACCTACCACTTGGTCTTGGCAGCAAATTTCTAATTACTGCAAGTGAAGGCTCTCTTACTCAGCTGCAAAGTCTTCTCTGACATCGCCTGTGCAGTTGCTCTTGTCTCTTTCTGAAGTTGTCTGGATTCCCCAGGAGCATCCAGGCCACATTCACAAAAGCTGGTTTTAGGGGTTTTAACATTCAGCTGCTAACGTGTGCATGCACATGCCTATATGTGCATCCAGTGGATTAATCGCTGGCTGTATCAAGCTAAATCAAAATATCTAGATCTTAGGCTTTATGGAAACATTGAAAGCAGAGAAATAAATTTACATTAGTAAATAAGAAATAAATTCAACCATCTTGGCAATTAATACCAAATAAAATGGGTGTTGTGAGGGCTGGTGTTAAAAGCCATGCTAGCAGCAAGTGGTAGGTTGTGTCATTGCCGAGTCTGGCTTCTAACCTCTGCTTGACCTAATTCCGCTGAATTCCAGTTGTCTGTGAGAGTTAGGTATTCTCTAGGTATAAGAACAGCAGCAGCAGTTACACTACCTAGAACAAGAGTGTACAAGGACTATCAGCTGTCTTGCCTAGGGGCACAAGGTGATCAACAGCCGGGGTTAAGAAAAAGCGTTTTCTTCCTGTGAGGCATTACATAATAGTCTGCGTGTATTAAGCATGTTGGGTTCTTTTGTCTGAAATTTATTATATAAAGCAGTGCTATAGGAAGATGCCAGCCTGTGAAAAGACTGGCATAAGTGTTATGTCAATTCCCTTTCATTCTGTTTTTCATTCTGTCCGAAAAAACATGAGACTCACTGCACGTTTCACCTTGTTAACTCTGCATTGCTTTTAACACTGTCCTGCCAGCTCTGTGACGCAAATCGGACTGCAGCTGAGGAATATTGTTAATCCTCTCATCTCCTTGTGGGGAATCAAAGTTGAGCCAAATGAAATGTTTTGTGCTATGGTGTTTTCGTTTATTGCTGCACATACAAAGCAAGTAAAAATGCTGGCTGCCAGGATCTCGCTAGAGTGATACTGGTTCTCCGCGTTTATGAGATGCCAATAAAACAGAAGTTATTATTTTTCATCTTGCAGCTTACTCTTCACCAAAGTAAAACTGGAATGGATACATAAAGGACCTGAAGAGGCTCTGGTGACATGCAGACATATGTTGCAGATGTGGCAGATGGTATATAACGTTTTACAGCACAGGTAGGCTTTCTCCGCTCTCTGACAAGTTCAGATTTCATAATGGAGATGCAGTTCTCTTCTTTAATTGTCTAGATACTTATTGTGCAAAAAGGGTAATAAACAGTAGTGTTTAAAAAGAAACATAAATAATATTTCTAACTGTAATCTTTTTAAAAAGCAAGATTTTAGTAAATTATTTTAAAAGCATTTTAAAAACACCATTGACAGAGAAACAAAACAAAATCTCAAGATTTTAAGAATGAAGAAGCAGTTTAAGCCAAGATTTTCTAATCTGAATGTCTAAACACCTCCTTCCATATCCAGAATGCAGGACAGATTTTTTTTTTCCCAAGTAGTCTGAACCTCCATCAGCTACTGTTCCCAGTGTGCAGTAGTTGGTACCTCCCAAGAATATGTGTGGGTGACACAATCCTGAACTGGGTAAGCCAAGGAAAGGCACATGGCCAGGACTCTATCATATGCTTTGGTTGCATGCCTGATGCGTAGCCTGGTGCTACCTGGGCAAGGAAAGAAGTGAAGGATGTAACATCTTTCTCCCTTCCCTTCTCCTAGTAAATCTGGGTTCCCTGTTTGTTCCCTCCCTCTCATCTGCTTCCCCTCCAAAAGGCATAGCTTAGAAAGTGTGAAAGTTACCAGGTTGAGTTTTCTTCCTTTCCCACACCCTTTGGGTATTGTCCCAGCCATGCTAACACTGCACAACTGCCTTGGGAATGTTATCCCAGGGCTGTACTTAACTCTCACTTGTAATGTCCATAGAGGCTGTGTTTGATGGGAAGGAGAGCATGCTTGACGGCAATGTCATGACAGCAGACTGCTGAAGCTTGTATTGTTCCCCGATCTCTGTATGCATTTACATAAGCTTTATAAACACCAGAAGTGTAGGTACAGAATGATGCATGTCTGTACACAAGTTGTCCTTGAGGGATTATCAGTAATTCCTTGTTGGTTTAGCTTATGAGTAGCAGACCAAACACAAAAATCAAGATCCTTACATAGCAGCAGAGAAACGGTCTCTTACAGGCAGGAATTATTGATTTCCTTAGGCCTTAGTCGCTTTAGCTAAGGATTCAATCATGTGCCTCTCACATGAATAATCTTTATACCCATGAGTAGTCCTCATGAAGCTGATCAAATCCATGCTGAACAATTAGGAATGAGTAAGATTTACTTTTGCAAGGGAGGGCTGCAAGCCTGAAACTGAAGAGAGTACACTGAAAAACAGACAAATAAATTTGGCCTGCCTGTGGATCCCAAGCTGTGCTTTGGCTGTTACACTTAAAAACCCAAGATGCGATAGCTTTAGAGGCTTTTGATAAGCTTTAGCCATAGAAGCCTGAACAAAACAAATTGCTTTGCTTTTGCTCTTAGGAACTCTAATGTGTATTTTACTGCTATTCCCAGTGGGGCTTTTTTGGCTTTCTCAAAAAAATACTTCGTAAAGCATTTTGTATTGGGAAGTACTGCTCGAACAGTAACAAGAATGAACTTGGCACCTGCAGTTTTAAACTGGATTTAGTGACCCAGGAAGCCCCTTATATTAAGCAAATTGCAGCAGCGTCAGCTAACAAATATGTAAAATATTCTGGGATGGGCTTGCAGAGGAACTTAAGGGGAATTCTTATCAGTGAGACTTGGACACAGACATTTTTAGAGCCTCTGGGAAAAAAGTAGCCTGTATTTACATGAAGTTGAGAACTGCTCCACCCCATACTCTTTGCTAGTTGAATCAGTAGCTAATCACTCACACAATTAAATTGCATTTTTCTGACCCAAGTTTCCCAGCTCTGCAGTGCAGCTATGAGTCTGCTACACTAAAGAGTCTCTCAGGGCCCACCATTTTCTACTCAGGCAGCCATTGATATGCTATGTTCGAGTCCCCTCTTGTCTTTTCTCTGCTAAACAAGTGCCTCTGCAAGTTTCTCACAATCAGGTGTTTCTTTTGGCAATTTTGGTGGCCATTTTATGCACTGCTCACCCTCCCTTTAAAAACATGCGCAGTGGAGTGGCAGCATGTCCCTCTGCCAGCCTTTCCAGTGTCGTATGCAGAAGGCAAATCATCTGGCTGCTGTCCCTTCCGTTGTGCAGGGAAAAGCTTTCTTGGCGGAAGGCCTTGCACTGCAGCTTGGAAGGAGCGGTTCATTTTCACCCTCCTCCAGCACAGCAAGTAAAGCCTTTGAAAGTGGCTGTTTCACACAACACAGCCCGCTTGGCTTTCAGACTGGGAATTTAGTTTCTTCTCACAGTTAAAAGGCCATGCTGTTGATGCATTTTTGTTAACTGAGGCCACCTCATCAGCCCTTCTCTGAATGCTGCTCTCCTGTGGTCAGCTTTTACTGTGGCCAAGCTTATGCTGTCCACCAATCTCCTCACCTGCCCTTTGTGTAGGAGTATAGCGTAGAAGTCAGAGTTCAGCTGTGCACCTAAACAGTGACTTTGTGGTGATGGCTACTGCATCAAAGCAGTGCTTACCTCATGGGAGTAATATTTTGAAGTGCAGCTGCATGTTCCTGCATACACTGTGCACCAGCAAGACAGAAATGCCCCTACAGTTCCAGCAGCAGCTCCCAGTCAAGGCAGAATCACAGAATCATAGAATGCGTTAGGTTGGAAGGGACCTTTAAAGGCCACCTAGTCCAACGCCCCTGCAGTAAGCAGGGACATTGTCACTAGATCAGGTTGCTCAGAGCTTCATCAGAGCCTGACCTTGAATGCCTCCGGGGATGGGGCCTCCACTACCTCTCTGTGCAACCTGTTCCAGTGATCTGCCAGCCTCGTATTGAAGAATTTTTTCCTAATATCCAACTTAAATCTACCCTTTTCTACTTTAAAACCATTACCTCTCATCCTACTGCTACATGCCCTTGTGAACTGTTCTTCCCCAATTTTCTTACAGGCGCCTTTCAGGTACTGGAAGGTTGCTATAAGGTCTCCCTGGAGCATTCTCTTCTCCAGGCTGAACAAGCCCAACTCTCTGTGTCTGTCTTCATAGAATAATTTGATAATTTTTGATAATTTTGTAGCCCTCCTCTGGACGTGCTCCAACAGGTTCATGTCCTTTTGTGTTGACAGTTCAAAAACTGGACGCGGTACTCCAGGTGAGGTCTCACCAGAGCAGAGCAGAGGGGCAGAATCACCTCTCTCAACCTGCTGACCATACTTCCTTTGATGCAGCCCAGGATGCGGTTGGCCTTCTGGGCTAGAGGCGCACTCTGGTGGCTCACATCCAGCTTTTCATCCATGAGTACCCCCAAGTCCTTTTCCTGAGGGCTGCTTTCCAGCACATCATCTCCTAACCTGTAACTATAACAGGGATTGTCCCAACCCAGGTGCAGGACTGGCTTCACTTGGCTTTGTTGAACCTCATGAGGTTCACCTGGGCTCACTTCTCCAGCCTGTCCAGATCCTTCTGGATGACATCCCATCCCTCTGGGACATTAACAGTAAGGACATTTGGGCTAATCCTGGCTAGTCAAGGCAGAGGCATGGGACAGAGCATTTAGTTTTCCCTTCTATCTGTACCATAGGATAGTTTCAGATGAGATCTGTGTGGAAACCAGTATGGATGGCAGGGAGGTCCAGTCACGGGCAGAGATTTCTGCAGTCATGTGCCCAAGAATTCAAGGTCCATTAGCAGAAACTGTAAGGTTTGGTCCTAAAGCTATTAGCTATTGTAAATATGATAACCACTATGATAAACAACCGTAAGTGGCTTTCAGTCCTAGATTGTTAGCTGGGAAGCACAAGACTTGATTTATCTTTTGCTACTGTTTTCTGTGATAACAGAATAATCATGTTTAAAACCAAATAGCAGTCCCAAGCTAATTCTTCTGCTAGATTAATGTAAATTCAATGGAATCCTGTGCAATCCCTCCCAAAGGACAGATCATACTGGAAGATGGGGCATCCACAGCAATCGTGACTCTGTGACAGCTTGTTTCCTGGGAGGGATGTTGTCCAAAGGCCAAGCTGCAGGCTTGGAAGTGTGCCAGAAAAAGTAGCCAGGGCAGTCGCTTTTCCTTTTGATATTTGGCCCTTAATGGATGATGAGAGGAGATATCATCACCATCTGATCCTGGGGGAAAGGCAGACTATGTGGTGACAGGAAGGCTCAGGAGAGCTGTGTTAAGTGCTTCTTTTGTTAGGCGCATGAGGATTTTTTTTATTATTATTTTTTGGAGTTTCCCTTTGGAAGACCTCTCCTGTGAGGACAGAAGTCTAGCAGAAGAGCAGACTAGATAGCACTGCTTTATGAAAGGGGGAGACTACGTGGTAGCTTTTAGCTTCCTCCTCTGTTTGAATATAATGAAGGTGGAAGAGGAGAAAAGAATTCCTTTTAAATGATTAAATTAGTGCCTGGGTGGAAGGTGGTAATTGGCCTGTTTCAAAAGGAGCAGTGTAGCACACCTGTGAAAAAATCCTTCTGCAGACAAGCCCAAGGGATGGTCTTTCTTCCTGGGTGGGAGGCTGCTGGTTGACCTCCTCTGGTCTGGCGTCTTCCTGCCAACATGTTCCTCATACAAGAGTTTGCTGCAAAGACTCCCAACAGCCAAATAAACTGATACCAGCGTGTGCCCCTGAGCCCTTGCCCAGCACTGTGTCTCTGGGCTTCCTCTCCATTGGCAGGGTGCAGGTGTTGAAACAACACATGCAAGAAGCTGATCGCCCGCAACTGGAAAGCTGAAGTTTCATACCAGTGGTAGCTAATGAGACTATTGCCTGCTCCAAGGGGAATGTTGTTTCTCTGCTGAAAGGTGGCCGGGTAACATGGTTTTATTTCTTCACAGTGGCTCTGAGAAAGGAAGTAGTGTGACTGAAACACCGGTGATCAAAAAGCATAACGGACTGCATCTCACGCTTCCAGATGCCCATGATACAGATTCTGGTGAGGAATCAAAACTTGTGCTTTCCCATCCTAAATGCATGCTTTTGTGAGAGAGGAGTGTTTTGGTGAGCTGGGGGAACTGGGGCTGCATGTGCACACATTGCTGGGCCCGTGGTCAGGAGATCCAGATCTGCCTCCAGGGCCATCTCTGCTGTAGAACGTGTTGCTCTCATTTGCCTGGACCTTGGCTTTCCTGTCTATAAAACAAAGATACAGGTTTGTGCTTGCTCTTACAAAGGTCTCGAAGACAAGCATGAAGGTATCACTATATTTCTGCAAGAACTGTGTTACTCTGTTCTCTTTTTTCTTCCTTCTTCACCCACCTCCTCACCCCCCCAGATTTAATCCTTTTTATATATCCTGATCAAGCCAGCTATTATTGTGGTTTTGGAAAGCTGAGTGAGTCTGTCAATTCCTATTAGAAGGTGATTTGGTTTGGGATTTGTACATAAACCTTGTGATACTTTATTATATGGTAAATACACATTCACTGTAACGTAAAATCAGATGGAAATAACTGAGACATCAAAGCTAATCTTGGCAGGAAGGGGAAAGGAGGTTTTCAGAGAGTGCTGCTGACTTGTGATTTTATCATAAGTCTCATGATAGTTGGGTCTTCCTTTAAAACTCTCTCAAAATCAGATGATTATGTGAGAAACTTGCGTTTTAATTTGTTTTTCTTTTTTTAGGGAAGCAACTTTCTACCCTTGTGTATGTAAAAAAAAACTTGCAAAAAATAAACCTCACAGACTCAGAAATTGGGCCAGAAGAATATAAGAGCTTATTTTTTAAACCTAACACTGAAAAAAGCCCTGTGCTTTCAGGGTAGGGAATTAGGGTTTGTCTGAATCTTAATCTTGAACATTGCAAATTGGTATAAACAGAAGTCATGTGCTCAGCACATGGGGCTGAGATGGAGAATGAGTTCTTATGTGTCAAGTACATGATTTGTATTAAATTATGTGTGTTTAACCCCCATTCACACCCACCAATGGTTAAAAAGCATTGCAAGGGTAGGTCTTGAGCATGCAAACATTCAAACATCAAAACATTATGCAGCATGTCTGCTCTTTTTGTTTGTGACTTTAAACCCTTAGGGTCTATATTTATGACGTTGCAATCTTACTGAATCTATATACACACATATTTATGTAATTTCTAACCTGTTTATTCCATTTCTCTTTTATTACCCTTTGTTGAGATGAGTCTCTGAGTTTTGTATAGGTCCTTTTACTCATTGCTTATATTACAGTGTTCTATAGTCTCCACCTTAATTAAAGAGAACAGGCCAAATTCAGCACAGATCCATGAAGAGGATATACTAAAGGAGTATGTGCTATTTGGCAAGTGACAAATTTTCTGGAAAAGGGAGTGGCTGTGACATGAAAGCTTCCTGGTAATAGCAAATCATTTATTATAGCCATCACTCTGATAATTGTGAAGATCTGTGGAATATCCCCTAACATTCCTGATGCTGGGCAGCAAAATGGACTTTCAGCTTCAGTGAACACATGAACATGGCTTGGAAAACAGTGTAGGTACTTTGCAGAATCCATCAGCCACTAGGCATTACTGGAAATAGCAATAAAACACACACACACACAAAATGTGCCACAGTGCTTCTGTTATCCATCCAATTCCCACTCTGCTGCTGAAACAGCTGAGTCCCTTACGGTGGGGCTTAGCCTGGGACTGATCCCTGTCCCCTCAGATCTAGCTGGTGCTTAATGGGATGTAAAAGGCACTCTGGGTGCGGATCCCATGCTCTTGTGGAGACCTCTTGCCTTGCTTTCTAACTGCTTGGTGAAAGGAGCGTGGCCAGGTTTGGGCTACACCCACTTCACAGCATGGTTTGAGATTTTGAGACGGAACTGGCACCAGCACAGCTTGTAATACCTTGCTGTGCTGAGGTGCCAGCCTTCTAAGACCTCGCTCCTGCCTCCTGCTCGCTCCTCCACTGCAGACCTGAGCCCCTCCCCCAGAGGCACAGCAAAGCCCCGGTGCTTTCTGTGAGGTGCCCTTCCCTCAGAAAGCACCTGGGTTGGGTACCTGTTCCAGCCTGCTCAAAGCCCAGCTCTAGCAGCCAGCATGCAAGGAAGCAGCTGGAGTTCAGCAGAAGGTGCTGTATGCCATGGTACTGCCTGCCAGCAAGAGAAAATTAATGTAAAGTACAAGCTTCAAACCAGCTTTTCATGCACTTAAAGTGATTTCCACTGAATGCAGCTTGGTTTTAGCCAGGAAATGTATTTCTCCTCCACTTCAAGAATCTAGGTTCCCATGCTAACATGGTTGCATTTACAATGGACATAAGGATGGTGCTTGTACTGAATTCACACCGTTGCCTCGGCACAGGGCTGGTGCTGGCTGTTTCCAGCAAGGGTCTGTGGCTCATTGCTCTGCAGGCTCTAGGTGCTGCTCTTCTCCATCTGCAGCAAGGTGGCAGCTGGGTCTACTGTCCCAGCTGGGAGCCTCTTTAAAGACAGCAGAAGGTGAGATTGGAGGGTAGAGCTCTAGCCCTTCTCATCTCTGTGCCTCTAGCTGAGGTTGGCTGCTTTGAAGGGGGGAGGAGGTCTGAATTTTTTTGTTATTTTTATTTTTTCTCATCACTCTGGAACAGGCTCCGGTTTCCATCCTGAAATCCCCCGGGAGCATGCGGCAGTATCACTGTAATGCACAAGCACTCTGTGATCTCTGGGCTCATCACTGAAGGGGGAGATTACTGCAGCCGAGTTTGACACTGGCCTCTCCCTCAGTTGCACCACAATGAGATTATTTGCTGTGCCAGAATTTGAGGTTTGCTGCCAGGAAGATTAATTCCTCTTTATTTTCTTCATCTTCTCCTAACTGAAACAGTGTTCCTAACTAAATTCACTAATATCAGTCAGCTGCCTCACTGTTTCATTCTTTTTCTGATTTAGTCTTATCTTATAATGCTCTTGCCTGAAGTGATTTAGGCTAGGGAATTCTGTGTTTCTTATAAGCCTAGTAAATCTACTGAGGTACATTTCTATTTTGATAGCAGTTTTTCATAGACGCAAAATATTAAACTTGGTTCTTCTTGGTCTTATAACAACCCTAGAATGGTGCCTCAAAATTATTTAGATGTATTTTGTATGGCTTATATGCAAAGCTCATCATGACAAAACCAATTTTGTTATTTTTATGATTTCTTTCCAAAATGTGTGGAGGGCTTTATTGTAAAATGTGAAGTTTATATTCTGTCTAGTGGAGCTGTTAAAAAGAGGAGACTGCACTAAAATAACAAATTGATGTGATATCTTCTTATGCCAACATTTGCATGTATTTTGAGGCATGACATTAAAGTTCTGTGAGACAGGTTTTGTGGGGTTTTTTTAGCATATGACAATCTACATTTCTTTAGGAAGAGAGATTTTATAGTGAGACATTCAGAGACATCTTTTGGATGTTGCTTGAAGTTTTTCTGGCTCCTCCTGACACCCTGAGGTCAGAGTGGTGCCAGTGTGATAGATACCTACCTCCTCCCTTGGGAGACAGTGTGTTAGGTTTTCTGGCCTCAGTAGTCCTCAGCCCACCCCAGGCTCTCACTGTATTGCTTGCAAGAGGTTCAGATCTGGGGCTGAGCCCGTTTCCAAAAGGGTCAGGCTGGCAAAGACCTCTTACGGAGTGTGTTTGGTCAGACAAGTCTTGAGGAGCATTCCTGTGAGCGGTCCAGCAGAGGTGGGTAAGAACAGCAGTAGCAAACACCTGGGTATAGGCTGGGGTGGAGAGCACCTTAGCATCTGGCTGAGCATATCTGTGTCTGAGGCTGGGCAACGATAGGAAGGGATCAGCTGGTCTCTGCCCAGTGTGGTTTGCTTCCTTGTGTAGGCTGGAATGGAAAAGAAAATAAATATCAAAGGACTGGAATGCCAAAGGCTGTTAAATGCGAAGAGCCTCTACTGTAAACTGCTAAATAACTTGAGTTCCCTTTTTATGGCTGTGCTCACAGCACTGGGCAAGATCAGTCTCAAATCACAGGCTTTCCCCTCTTGGCAACTACCCGGCTACTAAACAGAAGAGGAGCAGCTCACTCGCATGCCTGCCCGTGCAGCTAGCTCGTAGTGATATTCCTGTAAAGCATGCTTTGTGAGGGAAGGATGTTCTAGTAGATCATAAGTGGCTGTCCAGCCTCACAGCACCGTGTGAACCTCTCCAAAATGCAGAAAGGTGCCTTAGAGTGACACAGTCTCCTTCGATTGAGTCACAAGGAAAAGAGGATTTCCCCGAGCTCTGTGACTATGTGAACCGAACACCAGCCCATCTGCCCAGCCCAAGCAGTCAGATCAGCATTACGTGTGGGTGCCTGCAAGAAACACAGCTCAAGAAAGCCTCTCCTAATGAGGGCAGTAATGCTGGAAGTTGCTTTCAAAGTGTACTAACGCGATGAGGAGTGCTAATGTGAGAATCTGGTTAGGCTGACTGCAAAATGCCCAAAGCCCATGCAGTTTTTCCCAGGTTTGCCCATCTAGAAGGCAGGAGGTCTGCCCCAGCTTCAAAGTGTTCCTGATAACATCTCTGGCCATTCATGTGGCTGTTTTCTTGCTGCCTCTGTGCTGCAAAAAAGCTGTTGGTGTTTGGGTGGCTGGGGGTGAATGCCTGGTTGTGTTTTTCCTGCATTAAACAACCCTTCTCTGACTTGAATTCCTGGGATTTTTGATGAAATTTCTCCCAGGTGGAGGGATGGGGGGGAGGAGTGTGAGTGGGCAGGGCCGGGGGAGGAATCCCGTGCAGTGAAATAGGCTGAAGATGGATCTGTTAAATAAACTGCTAAATATAATAAATTCTCTGTGCAGAGCAGAATGGCTTTTACCATACCATTAAAGCTGTAATTGCTACATTACTGCACTGTCATCTCTTGGAACATTAGATCAGGAATGTCTTTGAAAATATGTAGGAATTCAAGAAATGCATCTAGGAAGAGCACATTTGCATTTTCCAAGGGAGCCGTGGGAGGCGCCTGTGCTGCAGGGCGGCTTTGAACTTCTCCTGCTTAAAATGAATGGCATTAGTGAGCGGTGAGATAATAGGACAGATATCTCCCATAGCGGTTTTAGGCTTGAGCTGCTCTTGTGGCCTCTCCCTCGCCACGGCAGTCTGAGACACTTCGGTAAAAGCTGTGGGATGTCTCCTGCCCCGTGCGGAACAGGCGCCAAAGGAGCCTGGGGTGGGAATGTGCCTCCCCTCCTTCCTGGAAGAAGGCTGGGTCCAGACCTAGCGTTAGTTAGAGAGAGGAGCGCCAGCCAGGGAACCACAGCCAGAGGACCATGCTGCTATGTCTGCCTGCACCCTTGCCCCAGGTGATGGTCTGCTAGCGAGGAGCTGTGGTTTGGCAGCCTCTCTGCAGCACACTCCAGCTGGAGGAGCACGCCGTCCACTTCAGAGAGACCACTCTGGGACACACACCCTGTGACAGGTTTTTTGCCCTTCTGTCCCTTCACTTCCCCAAAGCCATCCTGACTACTGTAAATACCTGTTCCTAGGCTCTGCTGCTCCCTCAGGGTGATTGGTGAAAGTGGGATTTTAACTCTGGGATCTTGCGGTCTACAAGGTCAGACTGTAAGGATAGATTGAAGGTGATGCTGATCAGCACAAGTGCTTCGGTTGCAGCAGCTCTTCAAAGAAATTTATCAACCTTCAAGTCATATTAAAGCTATGTATATTAAAAACTTATTTCCCAAAGCTTTAGTAAACCAACTCTGAAATCTCATTTTGTGGCTACTTATTTTGTTACCATCCTTTTTGGTACCCCTCTGAGAGGGTGGCTCACCAGTACAATCCCCCTTGCTGTACTGGAGAGCATGGCCTCTGCCCATGCATTCTTCCTGGGAGTAGCTTTTGATGTGATGTTTTGTCCCAGAGATGTGGGTGCCAAATACTTCATTCTTGCATAAATGTTAACAGCGCACACTAAAGGTTGATATATTCAAAGCACTGAGCTCTCTGCTCCCCAAGGTTAAATGAAAAACCACACTGTCTCTAAACCAGTAGGACAATATTGATGTCTCTTGAAATGTGTGTGCTGCATGCATGGTGCCAAGCTCCTCTGTAAGGCTGTGCAAAGACTGTGCATCAGTGGGCCATGTTTTGTAACTGTGTGGTGACAGTTTGCTTATAAAACGGGTTGCTAATAAGTATTTGTGGGAAATATTTGATGGTAGAGTTATGCTTTCCAAATGAGCAAAATATGGTTGCTTCCTTGATGAATGCTAAGCAGACCTTTATATAATGACTGTCTGTCTCTTAATTTGCTTGTTTGAGATGCAGCCCTGGGTAATTTAGTGGTGGTGGTGGGGAGGGGGTGTTTCAGTAAATTAACCTTTTCTGATATGTGGCTTTCCAGTTGGTCACAGCAGAATTCAGTGGAGTTCTTATTACATAAAGCTGATGCAGTGAGTGATCAGACCTACTGTCTTAATTAGTCAAAGAAAGATCCCAAAGTAGTATAAAATGGTTTATTGCTCTTGTTTGTTTGGTCCATAGGATCCCAGCGAGCCTCTTCCCTTGCTGCATCAAGACTGGAACAGGCCATGTCCGAGATAACTATGCAGAGCAGTGCAATGAAGCAAGGACCTATGCAGCTGTGGACAGCTCTTGAGCAAATTTGGCTCCAAGCTGGTAAGGCCTGGACACCACCTGGAGGTCCTTTTTCCCTCCAGTGGTGAATGAGATAACATAAATATTAATGGAGCGGTTGAAATTAATAGTTGAAAATCACCTTATTGAAGCAGAAAATCTGCCTATCTATCCCAACCAGGTACCATTATTTGATTTGATATTTTAAAACAAACAAACCAACCTCCTCCCCCCCACCCCTCCAGAATCCAACCTGGAGTAGTTCAGTTTTCCAGTTCACCTCTATTTTCCCATAACACTCAGAATACTTCAGTCATCCCTAAAATACGCTTTTAAAAAGAAGTGGGTAGGTAGTTGTTCATTAACAAATGGTAGTTGGTAGTGACAATTCTTTTCCTTCCACTTTTCCTAGTGCTTCCCTGTAATAAGTCTAGGCAAACCCTGAATTAAATGCTATTTAGACTGGGAGCTTTCCAATCCTTGCTGAGGTTTAAGTGAAGATTATTAAAAAGAGCAAGCCCTCCATTCATTTTATCCTTGCCTGTTTGAATCTCCCAAGGACTTGTAGGTTGCATGTCAGTTTGAGACACTCATGCAGAGATCCTACTGCAGAGCATATAAAGGGAAAGGAACAGCGAGAAGGAGCTCTACCCAGAGGCGATCTCCAAACTCATGAAAGGGTTTTATGTAGGACACTCGGTGAGGAACGCAGTTGTACAGCACGTTCTACCATTTGCAATCCAGGACTGCTAGAAAAAGTTCTTGCCCTGCAACTTTGCTCTTCAGAGACAGCTGTTCTTCCACAACTGGGCCCACAGTTGTGCACCTGAAATTACATTTCAGTGCTATGATTGCTTCTTGGTTGTCTCTGCTACCATTTGCAATGGGGAAAAAAAAGCAGACCCCACTGGAACCTTGCTGATAATTTGCTCTTCTGTATGCAGGAGTACCTTTCAAATTCTCATTTAGCTAATCTGTACAATTGACAATTCTCACATAAAACGTGGCAGTCTCACCCTACTTCTCAGCAAAGATTTTTATAGCCGTTTTTGTGGGCCATTTCCTACCAATTAGACTTCAGTTCTGGTACAAAAATATATGGCATTCTTTTTGTTGCAATTTGACTAACTATTAAAAAAAAAAAGAAGTTACCTCATGGAATGCATCACCCTTTAAGTTAATCACACATGTTCACTTAATGGGTTGTGTATGTAAATTTCAGTGATGTGCTGTGGGCTTCAAAATCACTAGCAAAATTCTGTTTTACTCGGTTTATGCTCTTGATTTAAAGCTGCAGAGGAGGCTGGTGGGGAGCAGAAAAAAAATGAGTTTATTGTGATGAGAAGTCAGGTATCTGTTGTCCATCATCCTGCAGATAGCTCTAGGCAGTTTACATTTTTGCTACTGTGCGAAAAGCAATAAAGCAAGAAAAAAAAAAGCAATAAAGAGCTAGTGCTTGCTGTGACCTGGCTGTGAATTGCTATGATTACTTTGCAGTGTAAATCCAGTGCCTTTCTCAAAGGTGTTAATTAATTCTGTCCCATCGCTTTTAAAATCTTTGTTTTGTTTCATACTTTTAACTCAAATCAGGATTGATATTCTGCAAATACATAGTGTGACTGCTTTGTAATTTCCTTACTGCAGTCAGCTACTGTTATGGATGCAGCTTAATGAGCTCTTGGTGAGCTTCTGCCCATTCTCTTCTTGTTGTAGTGAGGAAGTCACTATGTTCTGATATCCTGAGGGATGAGGAGACATGTGGGTATTTTTGGGTAGTCTTCACTCTCTGCAGAGAAGGGCACAGCACTTGAGTAATTAGAGGACTTGAAGTGGGTCAAGTCTCTGGACTCAGTGAATGGAATGGTCCAAAAAACTGTTATTGACCCTTTGCACCAGAATCTTTCCCACCTGGAAGGACAGGAAAGGAGGAACATGTATTCTCTATTCCAAAATAGAAATAGTTCATAAATAACAAATTAAACAGAAATGTGTGGTTAAAAACAGTTGAGGTAGTCACATGCTTTTGTGTTACACCTCACCCCAAAATTAACAGCGGTGGAAAGCAACAGGCAATAAGCGTGACACTGATGTCTGCATCCGGAGTCCCTCCACATTCCTGATAGAGCTACACCGGTATGCTCTAGATTTCTATCAGGTTTAGCCTGGACTTGTCAGTGATTCTAGGGAAGTTGCCTAACTTTTTCATACCTTGGTCTCCTATCCATCCCCAAAGGAAGAAAATGTTCATCTGCCTTTGGGAAATGACTTGTTTATTGTTGTTTTTGTTGTTGTTAATGCTTTAACCTTTATAGCATGAATCATAAATCCGTAGGAAAAAATATCTCTGTTTCCTAACCTCATACTACAGTACATTTATAACAAAGCATCTGTCCTTTTCAGATGCTAACAGGATGCAGCTGGCCATGTCTCTGTGTGGGTATGGATTTAGAGCGCCAGGCTGCAATCATGTCTGGGTTCCATTAGAGCCATTACAGGTCCCGTGCTTCTTCATACCCCAAGGCATGAAAACTAATGGTACCAAACAACTGATCCGGTTAGAGCTTTCTGCACTTAGACTGGAAAGAGGCATACAAAGCCAGCTATCCCAGAACTGCGTGAGGATGTTCTTAGGGCCCTCTGCAGACAGGCTACGCGGCCAGCAGCACATCATGCTTGCAATGAGGCAGATAGCAGGCGGTAGCTATCTTAGGTAGGGGAATTGTTACTGTATCACCCTCCACCTGCAGCTGGAGCAGGCGTTCCTGCCTTGTGCAGAAGCATCCTTGGTTCCTCAGAGCTGGAGAGTCCTTGTCGTGCTCCTACAGGTCTCACAATGAGTGCATGAGAACATGCACATTCTTTTAACAGTGGCTGAAGGTGAGCAGGGCCATGAACCCTGTGCAAAAAGTTGAGCTCTTCTGTCCTGTGATAAAGATACTCATCTAACATATAAGAACGCATAGACTTAGTGGTTTTATCTGTAGCTTTTCTGGGTTTATGGCCAGCCCAGTGATGTAGGGAAGATAATAAAGCAGCAGCTTTGCATGTGCAGCCGCTAAGTCCAAATGTGCTACTTTATAATCAATGCTGCACCTTCGCTCTCCTCACAGCAGTGTACTTGGGCAAGCTAATTTTTTGTAGCCTAATGTAAGCAACTAAAGAGGTACTTGATGCATCCATGGTCTGTAGAAAGAGCCTTCTTCTATTTCACATGTCCATATAAAACTAAATTCTCACTGTTAATCTTATGTCCAGCGTCTCTTGTAGGATCAGACAGGAGTACAGCCATCTGCAGCAGGGAAATTAGCAGATTTCTTCAGTGGGCTTCCATATCTTCCTGTTTTCCCTGCAGGTAGTCACAATTAGGTTTGGAAGAGTACAAGGTCTGCTGTCCCCAAAGACTAGAGAGGTTGTCCACTCCCTGCGGCAGGCGTGCAAAGAGGAATACTAATAGGCATACTCTGTTTTCAAGTGTTCTGCAGCAAAGACTGTGATTAGCACAGCTAGCCTGGTCCCTTTTAACAATAACATACCAGCCCTCTTGAAATGTAATGGCTTCTTAAAAGGAGAGAGTTGTCTCATTAGGCTTTAACATTAATAAGCCTAAACATTATTGCTGGGCCCCAAGTCTGAGAGACAAGTCATTTCAAGGAGTACTCAGGAAGGGTGCTGCAGCGCACATGCTGCTGCAGTGCGGCTCCAGGAGGAGGTGGTCTGTATGCAATCTGTATGCCTGTTTTTCCTCATTGTTCTACTTCTCAAGACTGAGAGCTTGAATCCAACTTTGAGAGAAGGAACTCATACAGCTTTGGCAAAGCTTGCTAACTCCTTCCACCTCTTGTTGCAGGAGGAGCTGCAGAGGGAACCCTGGAGATTACTGGTGATAATACTGAGTGTGTTACCAAGAGAAATGTCTGACCTAGGAACTATTTCTACCTCATATTTCCTTTTTGAAGTCATGCCAACACTCCTCCTTTCTGCTTAGAAAATACATATGTGTTTGGCTAAGGAAAATGTACCCAAAACAGTTCAAATTAATGACAAAAATTTACGACAAAAATTTACCCTTGTTTGAAATTTTTATAATACTTTTGACTCGGGAGAGCAAACCGTGTCAGTACTGAAAATAAATAGTTTTAATAGTTTTAAGGTCTTTGGGTAACTGGACTGATTTCTTATCTGAAGTATGTGTGATTATATTTCCAGGCAGTAATAACTGTATGCTCTATTTATACGGAGCATTTTAGAATGCTGCAAGCCAGTTTTAATAAGAGTTCTAATATTCCAGCTCCTGTTGCTATATTATTTTAAGCTTTACTTTTAACTACAATGTCCACTTTGTTTGTCTTTACTAGCGCTTTATATCTGACAATTTAGCTTCTTGACTAACCCAGTACTTTACCAAATATGGCCACTCACAGCAAAGTAGGTCTGGTAATTTGATCTAAAATTGGCTAAATGCCTGCTAAGCACAGTCTGCGAACCTCACCAGGTAGACTTAAGGGCAATTTAAAGGAGCATTTAAAGAAAAATTACTAGGATAACTATTCCATGTGCTCACAGTGGGGCCGGAGTGGGCTACCTGCTGTCTCAGTAACACACCAAAGCTTATATTATAATGAACATGCCATGAACAAGGAACGTAAAGAGAGCCAGTGTAGCAGAGAACAGTGAGCTAATGGAAAAACATCTGCTCCCCAGGGTCATGGACAGCAGGAACTTTGGTTTGTTGGGTTTTTTTTCTCCTTCACAAAACGTTTGCAATTTATTTATTTTACTCTGTATGGGCCAATTCCTGGGAAAAAGCTGTGTTAGAGGAGATGGGCTCTGTTCCACGAGAGCGTGTCTTTGGGGGCAGTGGGCTAGCCTGAGCCGCGCAGCCCATGCCTGGCAGTGCGGAGGGCACAGCTGAGCCCTTCCCTGCTGCCCCTCAGCTCACCCACTGCAGCTTGTATTCACACGGCTTACACACGGGTATTAAATGCTCTTCCTTCCTGAAGCCTTCCGCTACCTTAAGCCCCCTCAAGTATTAGCTCTGATATTAAAGGTGTTTGTCAGGTTTGGGAGACATCTCTACTAACATTGTCAGAACTGCTGGGATCAGATACTGTCCTGTTATGCAGCACTGGTTGTTGAAGCAATTCTAATATTGTTTTTTCCTTTTTTCTCTTTTTTTTTTTTTTGTTTCTAAAAAAATTGCTTTCAAATTTTAGAATTTCAAATTTAGAACTTCCCTATTCACTGCTTGAGTTCTTCAGCGCCATAAGCTCTGCTGATTTTGTGGCTATGGTGACACAAAGCAGTATGAAAAGCTGGAGCCTGGTGAGGGGGAGGTGGGAGTCCTTTATATACAGCTGTTACTGAGGAGAATGAAGGTGTGCTGCAATGATGGCTGCCCTGCAGTGTTTACTTACTGGGAGGGATAAGGAACACTTCACACTGGAGATAGAAATGGCAAAGCAAGCTGGTTTGGGCCCCTTTGAAATGTTACTAGTGAGGTTAAGAAGCCAGCACTGGTTCTGCTAAGCCTCCTGATTTAGCAGCCTCTGTCCTAGGCTTTTCTGGTATAGGCTAAAGGTCATAAAATTTTCCATTTTTCTTCATCTGAATGTCCACAGTGGAATACTAGGTTTTGTTCTACTCTAGAGTAGCTCTTTCCAGCTTGGCTTATTTTATGTTCTATCAGTAATTAATTTAAAAAGTCAAAAGGAGTCTTGGCCTTATTGGACATTTTGCATTGCTTCCCCTATTCCTGAGTCTTCCAGGTATTTCTTATTGCTGGAGCAGGATCTTGGAGGTCTTTTCCAACCTTAATGATTCTATGATTCTATGACATGAAACGTTCTGGACTGATAATCTAATGGCATAGACAGTCTTCAAAGAAGAGCACATGCCATTTCTCTAAATCTGGGATGTGTGAACGTGCACGGGAATGTGAACACTTGCTTGTGAAGGATACCAGGAGGAGCTAGCAGTGTCTCTGATAAACAGTCTAGAGCTCCTTTACTGATAGATAGAGAGAAACCAGTTATCTTGCAGTATTTCAAGTAATGTTTTGGCTGTGCCATCTAGTACAGAAGGTAGCTTCTCTTAGGTCTTCGTTGCTTCCAGAAACTTTCACTCTGATCCTGCATTTATCAATAAGCTTAGTGGACGTTTATGCCCCTGTGAGAGCAGAATTTGGAAATTCAAAGAAGGTCCTTGGACTCCAGTTAACTACCAGTTTGCATGCAAAGACAGCCTTTGCGAATGTAAATCTGTTGCCTCAATCAAAAGAGCAAGGGGCTCAGCTCAGGTGGATGGGAACAAGTGGCAATTTCTGTTCTCCATTTCTGTACGAAGGCTTTACATCAACTGAAATTACTGCAGTCAGCGTACGGCTTGAGGAACCTTCCATCTAATCTGCCCACGAATTGTCAAGCTACTGTGTGCAGGGTTGTGTTGTAATATAGAACAATGACTAAACGTCACCTTCCAGAAAGGAAAGGCTGGGGGGGTGGGGGGGAGCCCTTTGTCACGGTAATAGCTCTGTGTTCACTGCTGTAGGCAGAGCTGTCTCAGAGGAGTGGGTCTTTCCAGCTGGCTATGGGCTGCTGCAGCAATGAGCATTAATAGCTCCTGAGGGCAGATGACGTAAAGCCAAAATCGCCTCCCTACATATCCTTGCAGGTGCTATCACCTTCTTAAAGAGTGAAGGGCTGCTCCCCACTGTACCACCCTGGTGATCACCTGGCTGCGTTGGGCTGTCTGTGTCACTCTGCAGTGGCATTTCTGGGGTAGATGAGAGTAGGCAAGTGCTTTAGATCCAGCGGGCACACACAGCCGAGTGATGGGAGCAGCCTGCTTGTGGGAGTTATGTGCTGCCTCTTGGATAATGCTGAGTGTGATTCACAAGTTTAACTCTTGGGTTGTTCACACCACGGGAATACATTTTAAATCCATTTTATTTTTTTGGCTAGGATTACAGTTGTTGCTGCTTCTGTGGTGACAAGCACAATCACTCTTGACGCTGCTATGAAACACTTAGGAAGTGGGGAATGGAGTCAGTGCTTGAGGTGATGGCAGGCAACTGTGTTCCTCAGACCAGCACCGTAACACAGACACGACTAGATGACACTGTTGTTACTCCTCTGATGGACTCCCTAACCAGAGGTCTGTCAAATCATTTATCTTAGAGATGGAAAAAGGAAGCTGACCGCAGGAGGCCCAGCTTTGTAGCGTTCTGGGAGTGCTCTCAGTCTGTGCATTTGTAACTGGTCTTTGGAGAGTGAATAGCTGCTGGCAATTCTCATATGAATTGAGAAGGATCTTCACTACAGATGAACTTAACAGCTGGAAGAACAAGGAGCTTATATTATGGGTTAATGATAATTGGAGTGGAGGGACGTGCTGCTCTCAGGGACTGAGCCCAGCATTAAGACTGGTGTATCTGTGTAAGTCTAGTTGCAAGTCAAGACAGAGATGGCCATAGCCACTGGAGGTGATACCAGAGTAGGCTGGACAGTACTGCAAGAGAGCACGGGTGGGAGCAGAAGGTTGCTACGGGGAAGAAATGAATTGAGCTAGGCTGGACCTTGGAGTGAGCTGAATGGCTGCCCGTGGTTTCATTGGGCGCCAGCTCATGGTTCAGTTACCGAATGGAATGAGGCAGTGCATGGCTCATCCTGTCTTTGCCGGTCCATGCAGTGCACGGTCTCCGCCCATACGTACAGGTAAAAATGCTGAAATAGTTCCTAATAAACATTCGTGCTCAAAACCTCTAGCATTACTCCAGAGATGCTAATAGAGGAGATGGTACACCCAGGGCGGTCATCTCTCTCTGCTCAGTAGCATTCAGAGAGCCTTTTGTGGTACTTAGTCCAAAACAGAATGTAAATTTTATGAAGATGGTGTTAAGTGACAGAGAGCAAGGGAGCTTGTAGATATGGCCTTTGGACTCAAAGCTGCAAAGGATGTCAGTGCCAGGAACAATGCAGTCCAATTGTTGGAGGGTCATAAATGGTTTCCTGGAAGCATGGAACCTTCCACAGGGTAAGCATTACAGATCTTCTCTACCTGTTTCAACCTGAGGAATACCCTCTTCTTTGGAGTGGAATTGGGTGCCATGTGTCTATAATAGAACGTTCTTGTGAGGGCTGTTAATTTGGTTAGATACTTACTTAACAGCATGATTAGGTGATGTAAGGAGATATGCTGACTTAATCCAGTGCCGGGAAGGCGCTAACCCAGGTAACGCAGAGGCAGGTGTTTCGGTACTTTCAGTACCATTGAGGAGGCAGTAGTATTGCCATGACAAATTTAATGAGTCCTTGTTTTTTGGGTTTGTTTTCTGCCTCTAGCTGTGTTTTTATTCCATGTTGCGTAAGCATATCTTGTTAATCTGTAAATAAAATGAGTATGTAATAGAAGTGAAAAACGAGTTTACAGAAAACACCTTTTAATGCAGGCCTAAACGATTTCCCTTAACATCTATTTTTAGCTGGGTGGGGGCACTCCTTTCCTTTCGGAACCCAAAGGCACCTCTCGTTTCTTTTTTTAATGCAAATGAGGCCTCCCACAGCATTAAATCATTTTTTATTGACTATTGCGCCTGCAAAGAAATGGACTGAACTTTAACACGCTACATTACCATACCATAAAGCACAATTTGTAGATCTTATTTAGATTCTGCGTTGCTGCGCTTCCTCTAAATAATTGTTATTACCGAAGAAGATTTACCGGCCCCGTTGAAAGAAAGAATAAGCACTCTCTATTTGGTATGCATTGGAACACCGGCTGTGCGTGATTTCACATCTAAACCCCCCTGCTCCCCATTCTTTTCTGAAATTAAACAAGTTGCATTATGCTGCTAGTTGCTAATAGAGCTTTTAATACGGCAGCATCCAGAACTTCTGCTGACTTCAAACAGCACTGGGATTTCGCCCCTTCTTTTGTGCCACTAAGTCTGTGCTAACTTTGCAAATGGAGTGTTTATCTTCAGGCTGTGAGTCCTCACTTCGTGCAGCCTCATCCTCATTACTGCCACATGCACAGCGTCAGCTGCTATGCAGCACTTGGCAGGGAAATGCTCTGTTCCTTGGGAAGTGCAAGTAAAATGCTGTCCTCCCACAAACTTTTGAATAAGGCTGTGCACATACTCAGCTTGACAAGATACATGGCCTTTCTTTCTGTTGTTATAGATAGCTGCAGCCTCGTGGAGCCAAGGGAAAGGATGCATACCGAGATTTCATAATGATTAACCAGAGAGAAATGCATATGAGTCACTCTCTTTGAGTATAGCTCTCACTGAGGAACTAATGTTTTGCTCATGTTGACAGCCTTGGAGAATGACAACCTAGGGATGGCTAAGGAATATTCAAGCATTTTCTTGACGATGTCTCACCTTCCTTCTAGAAGGACGGCTTCAGAAGTGGAAGGGTGTTCAGTCATGCTGTCGTTTTCAGTACATGAACGCTTCCAGTGTGCCAAGAGAAGTGCTGTTTGTGCTCCCAGTCTCAAGGGAGAGCCCTTCCATGGTCAAGGTGGACTGCCTTTGAGGTGCTCTCCTGCTCACCTCTACCAAGCAAGCTCCACGTCAGTGTGTCAAGTACTCCATGGTCATCTGGGTCTCCCAGCATTTTGAAAGCTGTTTAAGAGGAATTTTCAGTCTAATTTCCACCGTCACATAAACTTCCTGAGAATATTCACTACCTTCAAAAGTCAGGGTATTTAAGGTTGTGTATAATTTCAGACTTACTTATCTGGATCTGAACCTGAATTAGTCATTTTGAATTGGACTTTCAAACTATCGATACTTACAGCATTATCACAGCAATTTAAAAATAAAAAAAGCTTTGGGCTTTTGCAGTGATGATGTGTAGAACACAAGCAGGTTATGGACCAAAAAGCAATGGCTGCTGCATGAAAAGAAATGATTTTATATACATCTAGCCATACATACATATATATAGATATATCTCTAAACCCAGATTTCCTTTCCAGTTATGCACAGCAGTGAAAACTGAGTATCACTTTTGAAGCATTTGCAAGGATTTCATGCATAAATCTGGAGTCAGAATACACTATTTCAGTCAGAAGGGACCTGCAATGATCTAGTCCAACACAATGATCCTCTAGTCCAACAGTGATTTAGTCCAAATCCTGAGAAATAACCATGACATATGTTATGAAATTTATATTTAAGATTAGAAATTTATTAACAAATTGGCAGTCAAGCACATTAGCATGCCTGTTACATATATTTTTTTCCTAAGAAAGCCTCTAAGGGAATTGCTGATAGTTGAAGAAATGACTGAGCAGTCTCTTCTAAGAGCTCTCTTATTTTTCTGTAGAGTATGTACAAGGAAGTAAATGTGTGAATATACAGTATAAATATGTCTCTATGATAAAGGCCTACTCTGAAAAGTTAAGAGACAGCTATCTCATAAGCTAGGCAAATAAGCGGAGAGAAACACTTTTAATCATGTTTCAAAATGTGGAAATACTCTTTTTAAATAAGTTACCTAATGTCCAGCTCAGTCAGATGTATCCTATTACTCTGACATGTTTAAAGTTCTGAGTAGACAGTGATGGCTTATTCTGTTCTTTTTTCTCCCATATTATTTGGAAATACGTGTAATGGCTCCAAGTGGCTACCAGCCCTGCTTCCTTAGGGCTCCATTCAGTACTGTTTACATTCCTGATCAAGGAATCCTTCAGGCAGTCCTCTGTCGGGAGAACACTTAAAGATGTCCAAACTTCTATACAGACCCCTTTGCATTAAAAAGGATCCATTCGGTCAATCCACTTATGATAATAAGCACTACCTATAGTAGCAAACATTGTGCAGGATTGTGGCCTCATGATTTAATATGCTTAAGGGAGATAATGTTAATGTAAAGAAAGGTTTCTGACTTATTTCAACTAATGGTAGAGTGTTTTTTTGATTTTTTGTTTCTGTTGTTTTTGGTTGGTTTGTTTTTATAGCTGAACTCTTCATGGAACAACGGCATCTCAAAGAAGCAGGCTTTTGTATCCAGGAGGCAGCTAGTCTTTTCCCCACATCTCATGCTGTACTGTACATGCGTGGGAGGCTTGCAGAGATGAAAGGCAATTTGGAGGAGGCTAGGCAATTGTATGATGAAGCGCTCACAGTGAATCCAGCTGGAGTGGAAATTATGCACAGCCTGGTGAGTTTGCAGGGGCTCAGCTCCATTATAGTATTTATGTTCCTGATTAACTGTAATAAGAGGGGAGAGGGCTCATGCTTGCTCTGGATGCCATTGTCTTCCTAATCCTGAGAGCAAGCGAATGTTCCAAGAATAAATTGGGTAGCTTGAACCTCTATTTTAAGACTGGATTGAATGTTTTTAACTAATTAGGACTTGTGTCAAAAGTAAATATTTTAATTGACAAAGGCTGATAGCTTTGGAAGTCAATTCACTGCTTTGTCTTTGCTGCTCTTCCTACTAACCATTACGCATTTTCAATGAGCACTATAGTGATGTGTGAAAGATTTGAACTAAATAACTATAGAATATCAATATATGCAGGGTTTGTAAACCTTGGCCTGGAGTCTTGTGTCTACTCAAATCAAGATAAACTATGAGTTTACAATAAAAATTAATTTCCCCCTTGTGCAGGGGAAGGGACTCTACCTTTGTGGGGCTTATATGGTAACATCCTATCTAGCAAGGTTTTTGTTTTTTTTTTTTTCCACCACCCCCAAAACAACTTTATCTACAGACACAGGGCCTAGAGCATAACAACAACAATAACACTACAGGGAACTTTATGGAAGACCAAAACCCAGTTCTCTTCTGAAATCAGGGCAGTTAATCATATTTCATCAATGATGTGTCTTGTCAAATGTGGCCCTTCCTAGGTCTCTCTGGGATTTTAGAAGTCTTTATTGACTATTTAATTATTACAGGAATTCTATATCTATGTGACCACCTTGTGTCTTTGGTAGCCGATTTCTGTTTCCAGGCATAAATTTGGTCCCAATGAGGTTCGCAGGCAACTCCAAAATGGAAGGGGGTATCCGTGCAGAAGAGGACAAATCTGATGTGAAGTTATAAGTGAGAGTAAAAAGTAGAATTTACAGGCAAGGGATGAGTTATTTGGTAATCATGGTTCAGTGCAAAACCAGCAAATGAATAGCTGGTGCGTATGTCAGGAGAAGGGTACAAAACAGCTATGCACATATCTGAATTATACAGGGCAGTAAGATTGCTTCTGTGCTGTGATCCAACCTCCACAAAACACGCCGGTAAAAACTTGGCAATGCAGAACGGCATTCTTTGCTCAGTTACTGTCATGACTGCAGACAAGTCACTGATACCAGAGCAGCCATCAAGTTAGATGCCAACATGATACTAATAGCTTTCATTTTTGTCTTATTTTGTGGGCAGAACCGCATACTGTGTCTTCCCATTTCAGTTGCTTGCAATTTTCTGAAACTACAGTCATTTGGAATAAAATTTTCTGAGATGCACATCTGCTCTGGCCCAGTTTACTTTGGAAAATGTCACCCAATATGGCTTAACTGTTTCTGAAAATGAGGCTAAAGGAGAGACCTTAAAGGTTTCTGTGACATTTTCTGCACTCTGCTTTAGTGTCTCCAGGTTTTGTCAGGATTGGGTCATCTTTGTAACATACCAATATGCTTTTGACCATCCTTACGAAAATCCTTCCTGTGTTATCTAAGTCATAACCTTTAAAAAACATGTTTTATATGTGCTTAGTAGATATGTATTTTTGAAACCTCTAAGGAAGTCTGTGAATGCTCATTTCCCTCAAACCCCAGTAAGGTCTATCATCTGTTAGTCAAAGGATGGGAGTAAAAGTTAGCTGAGATGAAAAAGATGGAGATGGGGAATTTGGGAGCAGAAACTCAGTCTGTAAGTAAGCGGGGAAGAGTAAAGATAAACTTAATAACAAGTGAGAGAAATAAGGACAAATAGAAAATAATATACAGTAAGATATGTAACACTGGATAACACTGGTTAGGTAAAAAGTGTAAGACTGGGTTAACAAATTAGGCCAAGACACGTGGATTGAGGCGTGGGCATGTTGAAAGGGATTAATTAAACAGTTTGATCTTATGAGACAGACAAAGGAGCGTGAACCTGAAAGAGTACTTCTACTCCCTACCCTTCAGTCTCCTTAAAACTTGGAATCTTCCCATGCTGGTGCCAGCAAGTATAAGTGAAAATCACTTGCTTAAGCATATGCCTCATCTTCTTTAGCTTGGCCATGCTGGCAGCCTGTGGTTTGCACCTGTTAGCTAAGATAGCAAAGGTTTGGTCTATGGCAGTAGTTAGAGGATGCCACATAACGACACTCCTTTGTATGCTTTTCCAAAAGCTAGGAAATTGCACATAACAAGTTAGAGGCATCTGATGAGCACTATAGAAAAGCCTGTAAAGAAATTAATCATTCTGCCTTCAGAACATAGCTGGAATAATGTGCAGTAAACAAGACTTTTAGGGCTATGCATCAAATAAAAAGGGGAGAAAAATATTGAATGGCTGCTAGCTAAGTGATTTTGTCCTGTGCACTGAATGAGACGGTGTCCCCGTGGAGAACTTAAGACTGGGTTTATGCAGTTGAGGATATAATGTACTAAGTAGTAAATTTTGCATCTCCTGGAGGCCATCAGAAGAAGACTGGATGCCTTTCTGAAATGTATGTATTAGCCAAGTACTAGCTGTACTGTTATTAAAAATACAAGTTCTTGAGCACAGCATGTTCAGTCCCCTACGAGGGGGAAATATATGTCTTGGATTATGCAAGAAGCCAAACTAGATTATCAACTAGTTCCAAGTGGCTTGAAACTATGCAAGACGCATACACAGACAACTGAAATTAAACTTATATGTGCTGTTTCAGTCCTAGTCTCCCCAAACATTTGAGTACATAGTTTTCCCACTGAAGTTATATTGTTGTGGCTGGGTAATAATTGAGGGAAAGAGAGTCTGGTTATGAGAATTGCTGTTTGACTCAGTGCAATTGGTATCCAACTGACCTAGTCCACTTTAAGGGAAAACTGTGCTGTAGACAGTGCCGATTCTCCCTGGCGTATCAGCATCAATTAGCAAAGTAGTCATGTCTCTTCCCCAGGGTTCTCAGAACTGGGTTGTCAAAGCTATATTTGGAAAAATCCAACCTGAAGAGCGTCGCTGGCTTTAAATGAAGGGCATAGATCTAGCAATGAATGAGTCCATTGGGTGTCAATAACTTCACTTTTACACAGGGTAGAGTCACCACCATAATAAACACAAGCTCTTTCCCAGTGTAGCTGAAAAGGGCTGTGGTTTACTGTGACTGTAGGGTGTTTACAGGAGCTGTCAAATCAGTGTGCTTTCCACATAAAGCATGCTGCTGCACGGAAGAGCCGCACTGTACAGCAGGACCTCAGTGCTGAGTGTGCCTGATGGAGGTGGGTAGCAGGCTCCGCTTCACAGCAGGGGCTGGTGGCAGTTGGTGGCTGATGCTGTGGTAAGCAAACCACAGGCACACTGAAAATACCACACAGTTGTGCTGCTTCTTGTGTACACTTGCCTTTTATAAGTGATGCCACAATCATAGAATGTGTTAGGTTGGAAGGGATCTTTAAAGATCATCTAGTCTAACCCCCCTGCAGTAAAGGGGGGGACAGGGACACCTTGAACTAGATCAGAATCGGGATCCTTAAGCCTGTGCTCAAAATCCACCAATGGCCCTTAGAAAGTAAGTATTACTGGCTATTTCCTAATCTAAGGAAGCACATTTGTTGTGCAGTTCTGTTCTCATGTGGAAAAAAAATCCCTATAATTAGTTTTTGGGGCTGCTGAGACCATATTTATGTACTAAAGTACTCCTGGTGAGGTATGGAGCTACTCCTTTGGTTGAACAACTGTTCAACTGCCGCAAGAAGCAATTAGCTTGGCTTGGCCCGGCCCTTAGAAGCTGTATATTCTGTAAGACCACAGATTTCTGTAGGAAATATGACTTGCTAGGGTTGTTTTCCATATTCCTCCTCATTCTGTTCCACATGTTTCTTTCTGTCTTCTCCTTTACTAGAACAAGCCCATTCATTCTTCCTTCTTCCCTTTCACAGGCTCCTTTTGGGGCCTGCTTGCAAACATTTCAGAGCATTCCTCCCTCCCAGGGGTGCTGATGGAGTTTCCACAGAGTTAGGTACTGTCGCTGATCCAAAACCAAGAGCTTAGCCCATATCCCCTTGTCTTACATTGTGACTAGTCAGCCACGCCAGATGTTGACCTCTGACAGCATATTTCTAAACCAAGTAACTACAGCTTATTTCTTTCAGTACATTCCAAATTTGGTTATCTAACATCATGATATACACAGTTTTGGGATGGTGGTAACAAAACTGACGTGCCCAACCAAGTCAGAAAATAGAACATAAGTCGGAGCAGATGACACCTCCTTGAAAAGCAATACACAAATCCACCTACCTGTATGTCACTAGAGAAAGATGAAATTTGCTAGTTCCCAGCCACAGTGCATTCAGTACCATTCTCCCTTTTGATTCAGAGGAGAAAATCAATGCCAGCATGTTGGATTTCAGTCCTAAAGCTCCAGATGTAATATTGCAAGAAAAACATGCTGAGATACTCAGAAGACTCCTGCCCAGCATGCATCTCATACAGCACTTAGTCGAGTTAGAGCAATTTTCAACATGTTTCAGTTCAGGGAAGAAGAAAAAGAATTGTTTCTTTAAAGGGGAAGGAAATGGGCACCCTCATCTTCGTCACTGTGCCAGATTTAATGAAAACAACAAAAACCCCATCAAAACAAAGGAAAAAAAATTGCTTGACTCATACTTGAGTCTTATTGATTGCAGTGGAAGATTGTTATGATTCCTCACTTCTCTTGAAGGCAGGGGTGAGGATGATAAGGTTGTTATCAGAATGCCATGTAGCTGACTGCACTGCCTCATCCCTGTGCTTGATAGCAAAACAAAGTGCAATATATATTGAGCTTTGTTTTTATACAAGTGAAAATGGAAAGCAGTCTTCATAATGTATTTCTGTGTTCTATTGTGTCCACATAAATGGATGGAAAACATAATCTACTGAAAATGTATGTGATTTGTTCCGTGATCAAGTCAAGCAGAGGTAACACCAGCTGGCCTTTTTCTTAGAAAGTCATCTGCACCACAAAACATAAGGTTGGCAGCCACAGCAAGAGCTTTATAGTCATGTAGTATCCTCCAGCTTAAGGTGGGAAAACAAGCTTCCCACTCACCTGAGTTTGTCTCCTAAACTGTGCCAGCAAATTGACTGTAAGCTATTTTGTGACCCTTGATTTCTGAGATTAGCATAGATTTTGACCTTTCTTTGGGAAGGCCTGCTTAATTTTTGGAGCAGTTACCATGGTAAATGCAGTTTAGGGGATATCAGCCATGCAGCAGAATCATGGAATGGTTGAGGTTGGAAGGGATTTTAGGAGATTATGTAGTCCAATTTTGCTCAAGCAGGTACCTAGGACCATGTTCAACTGGGGTTGAATATATCCAAGGATGGAGACTCTACAACCTCTCTGGTTGGGCAACTTGTTCCAGTGTTTGATCACCCTTACAAATAAACAAAGCTTTTTCTCATGTTTAAATGTAATTTCTTAGTCCTAGCTCTCTTGGCTTCTCCTTGTATGACACGTGCTCCACTCCCTTATCTTTATGGCCCTTTTTTGAACTGTTTCCAGTATGTCCATCTCTGCTTTGTACTGGAGAGCCCAGAAGTGGACCCTGTACTCCAGGTGTGGCCTCAGCCGTGCTGAGTAGAGGGTAAGGATCTCCTCCCTCGACCTGCTGGCAATACTCCTAACGCAGCCCGGGATACTGTTAGCTGCCTTTGCTGCAAGGGCATGTCTCTGGCTCATGGCCAACTTCTTGTTCACTGGGTCCTTTTCTGCAGAGTAGCTTCCCTCCCAGTCATCCTCCCAAAGTGAATCTGAAGCTAATACCAGGAATTTTTTCTGCAAGTAGATCCTAAAGGTCACATTGGCATAACTGTGCTGGGACAGACCAGAGATTCAGCTGGTCCACGGCAGTCGTATATGGTACTTCTACGGTTATAACTTAGCTCAGGGACATCCTGAAGTAGACACAGATTCTACTTGCTTATTAATTCACAGTGGGCTTTTCCTTCATGAACTTGTTTTAAGCCTGTGTTAACTTTCAGCATTCACAGCGCCCTTTGACAAGGAGACCCGCGGGTCTGCTTTCCGCTGAACAGAACTGCCACATTTTCCATGTTCCTGATGTAGCTCTTCCTAGTACCGTGCTGTTGTTCTTATGGAAGACGTAAAGATCCACCGACTCTTGTTCACCTCCCCTCTCGTTACTAATTTAGATAGATACCTCTCCCCAGTCCTTTTCGTTTCATTATTGCCGTTGCCTGTCTCTGAACTGCTTACAGCTCTGTTTAAGATGAGACGGCTAGAGCAAGTAATGCACTTTAAAAAAAATAGCTTAGCTTCAAATGCAGTGTTGTAGACTCCATGTTAAAACCCCCCTCACTGTCCCATGGACTTCTACTTACATAATTACTACCTATATACATTTTTATACCAATACAGTTTTCTATTTCAAATGTTTTGTATTAGCCTGACCTCGTTATCACAGCTCTTGTTTACATCTCTTCATGCCTGCGGGGGCTAGATGATGTTTTTTCCCTGAACACTCAGCATCTTGAGTGAGTGGCTTGTGATTTATAATGGTGGGGAGCAGTGTGACAGTGTTGACTCGGGTCCTTGCAGAGGTGTCGGTGTCCTAGTCTGTGAACACAACACAGTCAGCAAGCATGTGGTTCTAGTCTTTGATAGATATATGTATGTATTCTGCTTGCCAGAGGCATCCTTTTAGCTGGTGGAACATGGATTTTGCTCTGCTGGTAATGCTAGAAGGTGAAGATCTTGCTCGAGAACAGGTTTTTGTGTTGATTATGCTCCTTTAGTCTGAGAAGTACATTGCTTACTAGATTTGAGCTTTTAAAAACCATATGATGCTTTCTTTAAATCTTATGCTTTTAAGTGTTCAGCTAGTTGCAAGGGGTGAATAAAAAGAAAGAGCCTTTACAAAGAGTTTTGAACTGTTTAATTTGGCCTTCATTGTGTACTTAGGATGCAGTTTCATGTTTGTTTTAGTACAAGAGTCAACCTTTTGTCTCCAGACTCACATTTGGTAGCATCAGGATAATCTGAGGACTACAGTTTCCACTGATTAGAACATGGAAATGAATTATTTCTGTTCATTTATTTCATTTTACTTCACAGCGTGGTGCATGCATCCTTGTTTTCAAAGGCAGCCATTCACATAATAAAAGCATGGCTTGATTGCTTAATATTTTTAAGGATGACATGCATTACTTCCTTGGGGATTTGTTTCATGCTGCCATGAAGTAATCATATAAATCATGGGGCAGATTCTCAGCATGAGTAAATTATCATAACTCCATCATACCATGGTCTGTATGTCTAGTAAGGTAGCTAGGACCCTAATTAAAAACATTTTTACCTTGAAAGCTGAAGTTAGAATGTTTTCTCTGCTTAATTGTGAGAACAAAAGAACATAGTTTTCATATTAATAGAGTTATTTCTCATCTAAAGAGCTGCTTTATGTCTGTAGTTTATCCAATTTGTTTGCTGTTTTGTAGATAAATATGCCATGGTCTTTTTCCATTTTCTAGTGACATTGAATTTTTTGTATTTGCGTACTGAGACTTGAAAATCACAATTAAACTGCATCTCCCTGCAGTTAGGAAAACTGTACATGTGTCCTAAGTACAATTAGGTGGATAATTGTATCTGGAGACATGAGGAACGACCTGGTTTTATCTGTTCTGGAGATATTTCTTCCCAGCTGCATTTGATGCTCTTGCTTTGGTAGAGGTGATGAGCAGAGTTAGGGGCTGGGTAATTTTGATTAAGTGGACAGTTGTACTGCTTTTGTGATACTGAGAATTATTTTTCATTACCACAGGTACTACTAAAATACTTAAGGGGAATATTTAAGGAATTGCTGTCGTGTCATAAAAACTTGTATTTCAGTAGATAATGACAGCAAAGTGAACTTCTGACTGCTGACATACAAAACACTTGAAGCTTTGCTAGTAACACTTTGTAAAAGTGGGTTTATTTTCTTAAACACATGTGTATATTGAGTTTATACATATTTCTGGATGGTATCAGATGTGTTTATTATTTATGTTTATTGCCTGCAATTTCTGTATGTAAAACATGCCTCAGGAGAGGGCTACTGTAAGGTTTCAATCCATCTTGAGACTATAGCTTTTAATTACATCGTGCCCGTGTGATCCAGGGTCAGTATGGCTTCTGAGTTACAACAGTAAAAATGCATAGAAATAGAAAAACAGAGACCAACATTGCCAACTAAAGTAGTTAAGGCATTATGTATCCCACGTCCTCCAAACCTGAGGAGCCAGGAGCCACGTTATGAGGGCTGTTTGCGGGGGATGCTGAGGGCAGAGGCAATCTCTTGGCATTTGAGAAAGAGCGAGATAGAGGACCCAAAACAAACGTGTGAGACCGGGTGAGCTCACTCCTGGTTTCTCTTCCCAAGCCGAGCACCATTTGGTGTTTTTTATCACAACACTTCAGGCTGGGGCTTTGCTACTGTTGTGCAACAGGGTGGGTCCTTCCTCTTTGGGAGAGGGAAGAAGAACCGCGATTCCGTCATTTTCCATTGAAGGCAATTCACGGAGGAGGGCTGGGAGGGAGGTGGAGCCCTGGCTCTCGCCATCCCCAGCGCAGCCAGCTCCGCTCCGCTTTCAGCTGTGATTATGTGTCACGCTTCACTCCAAACCTCTGTAAAACAGGGATGAAGCTACTAATCTGCTTCATCTGGGGTTTGCGGAGCTTAATTAATATCTGCGCGGACTTTCAGATGACAGGCGCTCTGTAAGAGCAAAATTTTATTTATTGTAATTGTATGTCTTGGTTCCTGTGGTGCTTTATTCATTTGGGCTTTTGGACCACAAATTATTTTGGGCAAAGTACCGCGACTGTTGAGCAGAAATGATGTGCTTTACAGCTCTGAGTACCCTTGTGTCCCCAAATGTAAGCAGCGATGAGAACGTTATTGCGGTGGGAGTGGGATTTAGGAGGCGGATCTGTGAACTGTTTCTTCCTCTCTCAGAGATTTGTTTTCATTAGAGGAGCCTGCCTTGCCTGCGTGTTGTGCCTTGCCCCTCCATTGTACTGATAAATTGTTAAGAGCGGTGCTGGGAAGGACGGAGTAAACGGAAGCGACTGTGAATCTGCCGACTCTGTAGCACAGCCCTCTCCTCTTCCTGGGGATAAGCTATGACAACGCCAGCAAAAAATAGCTTTTTGCAGGAGGGAGGAAGGGCGCTTCCTTTCTCTGACAGCGAGTGTATCCTCCTGCTCTGCAAATTCAGTGCAAGCGAGCATCTTCTTAGCAGTACGGTTCTGCAGTTTCCCCGGGTGAGGAGGGGTTTGGATTTTTAAGAGATGGCAGACCTAAAGCAGTCAAGTAGGCAGGCACTACAAGCGCCTTCCCAAAAATGGAGCAATCTTGAACAAAGTGCTTTGCTTTTTTTTTTTTCTTTCTTTCTTAATTAAGTAATAGTGACAGTCAACAGGAGATTCTACCAAGCCAAAGGAAGACCAGTGACGTCTTCTGTGATGCAGCTTGGAGAGCTACAGGCTCTGGGACTCTCTTAGGTCTACCTAATATGGAGTGCTCAAGGAAACACTGGCAGGGTGAATTTGCTAAGTCCTAGTCTCCAGCAGGATATTTTTGGACTACTCTGGTAGTACAAAACAATTAAAAGTTCAGCCCACCCCTAAGCTTTCCCTCGATGTGGGGAAATCCCTAAATGCTGTTTACAATTTTTTTCACAATTTTTTTTTCTGTTCAGTGTGCTGCATTTCTCCAGTACATTGGAGACCAGGCAAATGGTGACATAGAGGGGTGTAAGAGAAGGGGAGAAGAAAGAATTGGAAGGGACATAGAAGAGACAGCAAAAAAAGCACAAACTGCTGCTTACTTTAAAATACTGAGGCAAAGAAAGCATTGACTGCTCAGAGACGGCTAAAGTATGTTATTTTCTCTTCCATTAGCCATTCAACTGGTTGTTTCTTCCTTTTCTGTCCCTCTCTGCCTTGCAGTTTTCTGCAAGGGATCAGCCTAACTTTGATTTGCCCAAGAAGGCTCTTTCAGTGCTATTTATTTGCTATTTTATCCAAGAAAGGTAAACTCACTACAAGGAATCAGAGAGCGCACTTAGGTCAGAAGCTTGCTCCAGTGGTATTGAAGGAGTGTCTGAAAACAACAAAACAAGCATTTCAGGACCGAGAAATTGGGAGGAACTCCTCCGCACTTTGGAGAATTCAACTCCTGAGGCAGGATCTCAGTATGTTTCCTGTTTGTTCTTTGTGACATCTAAACTGGGTGCCTTTTATGTGTTGAAAACACTCCTCTTGCTGTTTTCTTTTGGCCTTCCCCATGCTTCTGTAAAGCCTCCGGTCTATCAGTGAGCTGCTGTTTAATGTTACTGATGTGACTTTTGCCTATGTTTTTGTGGAAGTGCTCAAGAGAGAGAAGCCCTGGCTGGAAAAGAGCAGGGAAAAAAACCCAAACCACCTGTGTTGGTCAGGGATAGGCAGGAGAGAACTTGACTTGTCAGAGTAGCAAAACAAAGCCTGGGAAAGGATACACCTGCTCTCTGTATGTACGTGTGGAAACAGCAAGTTCTGTGGGGAGAGAAAAGGGAGCTGAGGGATGCAGCTTTATCTGCTATAAATTGTTGATGGAGACTGACAAGAGTTCCCAGCCTCCGGTGCAGAAAGGTTCTGGAGCAGCCTTCCAGGAAGAGATACAGGAAAACCAATCTGACCCCTTTGATACTGGAGCTTGATCAATTTATGGGGTGAGGAAGGGGAGGCAGCCCCAGAGGTCCCTGTAAGCAGGACTTAACCAAACCCAAAGCAGCGCTTGCCCATTCGGGCATGCAGGCTGCCCTGCCCAGACCTCCAGTGACCAAATTCATGCTGTCCTCACGTCTGACCTGAAGCCCAGAGTGGCCAGCTAAAAATGCTTTGCAGGCCCACCTGCGGTCCCGCCTTCCTATTTCCTTTTTCTGTTTAAGAACTTCTGTTCCCAGAAGCATTTTGTAATTATTTTAAGTTCTATTATTTTTTAAATTAGAGGTGGAGTTTGTTAGAAGGGCTTCCCTGGAACACAGCCCTGACCTCCATTTTTTTTAATGCATATTTTTAATGAGTTGTCAGGAGGCTTGTGTGTATTGTGGAGTGGAATGGTGGATGTAGCTGGACTCAGGAGAGTTGCCTTGAAATTCTCTTAAAAATAAGCAGCATTGTGGCAGCTCAGCACTGTTGACAGTAACGTCAAGTCAGGTTTAATAGCATAGTTCCTTATTGAATGAATCCGCCCTGTAGGAAACAGTATGACCTTCCTGTGTGTGCGCAGGGCAAAAAAAAATCAATGTTAATCCCTTGGGAGGAAAAATACAAGATTAACGGAACAGTTGAGTGAGTCTAATGAGAATCAGATGGCAAGAATGTTAATTTGGAAAGATACTCATATAAGCTGTCTGAAGGTGTAACATAACACGGCAGTTTCCATCTAACACCAAATGCCACATATTCTCCTCAGATACGTATCTGCAAGATGTAATTTAATGGATATGCAACTCCATTGTCTGGCTTCCTGACAGAACAACGGGGGATTTTCAAGCTAATCACCTTTCAGAGGGGAGATTTATGGCCAGTGCAGTTAGCCGAACCTTTCGGGCAGGGACTGGAGACAGTCTTTGGGTGCAGCATACCAACTGGGACCTGCTTAATCAGAAACAGGCTTCAGCATCTCTGTCTCGCGGTTGCTTTCTGGAGTCATGCAGTTCACTGGCATTGTTGAATATAGTGTTTGCCTAAATCAGGCCTCATTACTGGTATTTTTGGAAGCTGGGTGGGTAGCAATTTTTCTGTCATGCTTTACTTAATAGCTACCAGTTTTGTAAGCAGTAAACAAAGCGATGGGCTTTTATACTTCACTTCTTAGAGTCTGAGGTGGCAATTCCATTTTAAGTCAAGTTGTAGGTGAAAATTTGCATTACCTAGTTCTGGGCCTTTAGATTAGGGTAGATGCATTCGTCACTCTCTCCACCTGTTGCCTGGAGAGGGATTTCTCCAAGGTTGGTGCAGAGCCCCTTTCGTTGGGCTTCTGCTCTGCATTGCCTTGTGGAAGAGCCTACCCCTGCTCTTCTCCTGACAATGCAGGGACACTGTGCAAGTGGGTGCCTATGTTTATATAGATCACATACCTCTTTAGTCACGAGATAGTTGGGTGTCTGGTATGTGGCCTAAGGCAGGAAATGAGGTGAAATTACATTGGCTTGTTTCAGAGATATTACTTCACTGAGGTTTTCCTATTTAGCCTGGTTCTCTCATTGCTTGTGTTCACCTGTTCAGCATTCATTTTCCTACAAAGAGTAGGCTCATAACAGCATTGGGTTTACAGCTGCATCACTTAGAGGGCTGTATCTGCTTTCCAAGATTGTCACCAGCATAAGAGACTGCAAATAAAAATCATCTGAAACACACATGGCAGCATCTCAGTAGTGCCGAGCTGTACAGTGGAGATTATTTGTTTATACTTTTATTTGCCAGTGTTGACTAAACAAAGATAAGAATGTAAATGCTGCAGCAGAGTTTCCCAAACAGGATTACAGAGGTGATAGGAACTAGCACTTAGCATTGCAATAATAGATGCCGTTGTGGGAGAGACACGTCACTGCCCGCTGCTCTTCTTGCATCCTGGGAGCAGAGCAATGAAAGAAGAGGCAGGTCTGTGGAGCTGTATGTGAGGTTTGCTGCTTTATTCAGGATTTGAGTCCTGAGGATTTTATTTCCTCTTTTAGGATTTGATTCATTTGGTTTGTACTGTGTGAGCTTTGCTTTGATTCCCCCAAAATCATGGTTAACGTGGCTTCTGAAGGAGTGCCTTACTCTGAGCTTTACAAGTTTCACAACAAACCAGGCAAGCTCAATGTAAGCTCTGAATTGAGTGGGGAACAGACCTCCAAAACAGCTAATTTTGAATGTCAACGTGCATGGTACAAGGCTAATTGAGATACACAGAAACTGCCATGTGCCTTCTTAATTGCATTTAGACAAGATGTACAGTATTTGAGTCAGCTCGGCAGTGTTCCAGCTGATGAAAGCATTGATGATACCTGACACCAGTGATGATATATTAAGTGCACTTAATATCTTAGCACACATGTCATGAGGCACATTAGAATCATAAAAGAATTTAGGTGAGAAAGGACCTTTCCTCTGGAGGTCATCTGGTCCCACCTTCTGCTCATGGCACGGCCAACTTCAAAATACAGAGGAGATTGCTCAGGGCCATGTCCAGTTGAGCTTGGAGTATTTCCAGTGATGGATATTCCATCACCTCTCTAGGCCCATGTTCTGGTGCTGCACCACCCCTTGTGAAGAATTGTTTATTGATAGCAAATCAACCAGAATTTCCCTTGCTGCACCTTAATCTGTTGCAGCTGAGGACCTTTGAGAAAAGTTTAGTCCCATCTTTTTTTCCAGTCACCCATTAGGTAGCTGAAGATGGCAGTCAGATACTTCTGTAGCCTGGAGAGGGAAAGGCTGAATAACTTCTGCTCTCTCAGACTCTTCATAACATCATGGTTCCCGTAGACATCTCAGTTACTCTCCACCTGCCCTTCTCCAGTTTGTCATCATCTCTCTGGTACTGGGGAACCCAAAACTGGTGGCAGCACTCCAGATCCTGTCTCACAAATGCCAAACAGAAGGGACTAACTACTTCAGTCTGCTGTGGTGCATTACCTAACGCAGTGCAATATGCCATTAGCCTTTAGCACTGCATGGGGGTCCTGCTAGCTCCTATTCAGTTACTGTCCACCAGTATCCTTAAATCTTCTTCTGCAGAGCTGCTTCTCCCCAATTGGCATCCAGCCTGTACAGTTGTGTGGGGTTATTCCATCCCAGGTGCAAGAGGTCACTGTTCAGCAAATATGATTCCTCAAAGCTCCAGCAAGAATGAGGCACTGAAGTGACAAGGAAGACCTGCATTGTTAAGGACTGGAGGCAAATCACACATAATGACTTTTACACTCGGAGTAAGTAAAAGATTAAGTTTGGTCAGCACTTAAATAAAATATAGAGCAGCCATCGCTGAGTTCTGCTGAGGTTTTTCAGCTCTGAATTCTTCAGTAACCCACAGTGCCCTTTGTACAAAAAGCCACATAAGCATCCAGCGGGGTGGGGTTTTTCCACATTGTAGACAGTAAGGAATGGTATTGCCCAAGGCAACATGAGCAAAAGCAGAGAAATGTGATTGTGTTCGGCCTGTTGGGAAATCCCTAGTCGCTGGAAGGCTGCTGGAGTAAGGCACCTTTAGTAGGAGGGCCCCTGGTGTGACCTTGTGATTTTGTGCTTTTGGTGTTTGTGTGTAAACAGGTAATCTGCTGGGATGGCTCTGGCATCCTCTGTGACCTATGGCAGGGAAGTAAATGCATGTGTATGAGTGTATACACACATGTTGGTGAACCTTAGAGCTACAAGGAATGTCATCTCAGCTGGTCTAACGGGCTCAAATCTGGTATGAAACCCTAGATAGAAGGAGCATCTTCCATGTTCTTTGATCAGTCTCTTGGCGTGGGTCTGGCACTTTGGAAAGGGGACAGGTCCCCAGTGCCATGGGTAGTGGGCTGTATGTGCCCCAGGGTAGAGCAGAGTAAGAAAATGAAGAGCCACGTTCTCAAGAGGACTTGCTTTTCAGAACTAGCCAGGCGCCAGGGCAGGAGGAGTCTGTGATTAATTGAAAGAGTGAAGCTCTGTTTGTAGGCAGTTAGTGATCCTGAAACGAGTGGGAGGCTGAGCGAGGGCAATGCTGGGTGCCTGAAATGGAGAGACGCCGGGAAACCACTGCCTGGCCTTTGGCTGTCCTGTGTCTGAGGCTGTTAAGCCCAGGGGTTATGGAAAACTGCTGCTCCCTTTATTAGCGCGGCAAACGCCGAGGCCGTTCGGTGGTAAGCTGAGCCTGGTAGCCTCTGTCTCTCCTTGTGTTAAAAGCAACAGCTCCCCCTTCTTCTCTGCAACCTGTCAAGCCGATCTGTGTGCTGCAGATCTCAACACCTGCATTGAACATGACAGGAACCAGCACTAGCGAGGCAGCGTGGGGCTGAAATCTAGCACTCCTTCAGCACGTTTACACACAGCATACCAACCCGGCCACACCTCATCGGCAGCAGAGGATGAACCACAGATTGCATTGACAATAAATTCTCAAGCAGCCCAGAGACTGTGGTATTTACTTATTTATTTTAATGAGGAGAAAGGATAGCTTCATCCTTCAGTAAATATTCCCTGGGGCAGTGTTCCCCAAAGCAGCTGATGGCACGGGAGTTTGGCACTTCTGTGGAACTGTATGGGTTTTAGTAAGAGGGCAGTATTATTCCCTTGCACCAAAATAAAATCTCTAGAATTTCTGAACCTAGTTAATAGTAATTTTTGTGCCAGATTGGCAGGCAGTGGTATTTTCTCTTTGAGGCTGTCACTTGCAGCTCCACAGAGCACAGGAGTGACTAATACTGACGAATGAAGCTAGGTCAAATTAAACAAATGTCACAGTAAAGCATATCTACAGTCATACATGCTCCCTTACTGCATGGTGAGGCTCAAAGCTTGGCATGTTGCAGGAAACCGTGTAGATTTGTTAACGTACAACCAGACCCCACAGCTTTAAAGTCTTTTCTGAACTGAGATTATGTACATCAGGATAGTTCACGATGGGCTTCTGCAGGTACAAACAGATGTAAGTTCTCCTTGTGGCTCCAGTGAGAGTTAGGAGATTCTGCACGTATTTCATGCACATTACGAGCAAAATTGCCTGCAGTATCTTAGGCACTGGATTCATGGATCATTTGGTATCCTCTTTGCCTGAAAAGTGTCTTACTTTAAGAGCAAGAAAAGTAAATCAGTGTCGAGAGAGACTGATAAAACCCACAAGCCCTGGAGATTTTCAGGCTTCAGGAGCAGAAACCCTCACTTTTGGATGCCTTGCTGTTGTTCCTAGAATACCACAAATAGGTCAAGCAAGCAACCTTGAAAGCTCAGAACTGCTTTTCACTGACGATAAATGATTGTGCAGGTATTTGAGATTAAGTATTAATTTCACATGTCTGCAGCTTTAAATTATTTTTCTCTGAGTATCGCCATAGTGACCAGTGCTTAGAAGACTTTCTCCAGTCATAGGCTTTTCGTTCTCTGAGAAATTCTCTATTGCATATTATTTGCTGGCTGACACAGCAAATCAGACAGACTGGAAGCATATACCATTTTTAACTAATCTTTTACTTTGAATAGAGAAGGAAGAACAATCAAAGGAAATAGTTTGGAAGTAACCCATTGTTTCAAAGCAGCTTTCCCAAACCAGCAAATATGAAATAGCAGCATCAAAAATAGCAGCATCACAAAGTAAAACCAGTGTATATGTGAGGTCCTTGAGCCAAAAGGCAGCCTGTTTTTTATAAATTTATTTTTAGCTTGGTCAGCTGTACTAAGTGATTTTATCAATGTAGCTAAGTCTCTGGAATAAGAGTGCTCCCATACTGTAGCGGCAGTGCAGGCAGCTATGACAAGTCATGATATATACATGTAGCACAAAATCCCTTCAAATCAAATTCATACAACTAAAATTCTGTAAATGGATTAAATCTTGATAGCCTTGCACTATGCAGTTTCACAAGCTGGCATCGAACAGGGGTAGAAGAGCAGCCTCGTTGGAAGTGCAGCCCGGCTATTTTTGCATACTTTGAACTAGACGACTTGCAAACTTTTTCCATCTCAGTGGTCACAGAGCCTGTCACAACTTGAGAAGAACCAGAGGGACTGCTTCTTTGCATCTCCTATTAGAGAGAGCTCCTTTTAGAAGAGACTTCCTTTGCTCGGATACCACAGAGCTGATGGCGAAAGGTGAAACCTTTCAAATGAAAAAGAATTGTGATGGCTTTTAGGTACCTGTAACAGCATATCCCAGTGCTTAGGGCAAGGAAGAAAAATATATACTGTGCCTTTAACACTACCTAGGCTTGAGATGGTAGGTAGGATTTGTTGTTCTCAAGGAAGCAGCTGTGTAGGTGTGGATGCCACCCCCTCCCCAGGTGGCTAGCACTGCTACATACAGCGTTGACAAGCTTAAGTAAGGTGCTTGAACATTACTGTCCCTCCCTTAACTGTATGCAACACAAGCACTTGATGCTTCCACAGCTCCTCCAGGATGCTGGGAGATCGGCACCTCAGGAGGTAAGCCGGGCCGGAGACAAAAGTAATTACCCCAAACAAAGCCGCTGTGCTTCTAGTAATCCCCATCAGTCAGAAAGAGGAGAGGGAAAAAGGTCTGGAAAGCAACTGGCTTTCTGAGGTACCTTACATCTTAAGTGCAAACTAACCACAGTTGTGGTCAGCAGCTCTGGCTGCACAACACAGGACAGGGGATGGCCAAGGTTAGCAGGACAAAGTATTTGACAAGCAACAAGTCTAATGCCTTTAAGAATAAAGGATTTTTTTCAAAATGGACTGAAACTCTGCAGCAGGTACACCCTGAACATGACCTGCTGTGGCCTCCTTCACATGCACTGTGATACATTGCATTATGGGGCTGTTTATCAGCAATGGAGCCATGGGTTGGCATTCAGTGTTCTCCCTGTTCCATACCACCAGCACCCCTAATTCAATACTCAAAGCATATGTTTGGCACAAGCATCTTAGGCTAGTTCTGTCTGGAGTTATTTTGTGTTGTAAGTGATCTTGGCAAGGAGTTTGCCCAGCCTTTAAAACCCAAACCCTCAGGTATACCTTTGCAGAGTGTTTTTCAGCCTGAGCAAAGCTAGTGCGCAAGCAGGAGTGAAGAAAAAGAAAATAGTCTATTTTCAGACTTTTCCTAAGCACAGCAGGGTCACATAGATTTCTCCTTAAGAAACTCCTGCAGCTGTCCATCAGAGCTAGCCAGCAGCAAAAGCTGGGAGCAGAATGGGGACTGGAGGAGGGATTTCATTCTAATACTGGGCCAGAGCCTCTGAACAATAAAGCCAAATGGGTAAAAGCAAAAGACATGTTAACTGAAGCGAGCTGAACTGTTCCTTCATCAGTGCCGGAGGCTCTCTGGCTTTATACTGCATTTAATTCTGTCATTGGAGGGCCCAATTCTGCACTGATGATAGGAGAGTGACTTTCTCCATCAAAACCCCTAGACATTAACATCATAAAAACCAACCTAACTACTCTGATCTTTTTGTTTAAACCAAGCCTAAACAAAGGCATTATTATTTAACTGGAAGTTCTGTTTAAAAAATAATGAATATTCAGTAATGCAGGTGATAAACTCTAGATCCTGGTTAAGCTATACCCTAAAAACCACAAAATAGAGATGATGTTGAAAATCCTCAACCAGCCTCACCCCATTAAAGCTACTGAAGTTTTGCCAACGTGTCCTCTCCGGAGCTGTAGCCAAGGATTTAAGAGGTCTGTGTTTGTTTAAAATTGTCTCTAGACTACCTGAAACTAAAGGCCTAGGATCTCTGCAGAGCTATTGGGCATTGTTTTTATTTGTTTTCATCTGTGCATGAATTTCTTTGAAAATACCCAGCAGAGCAATAAGAAGGGATTGTTTTTAATCTTTAGAGATGATAGCATGCTGTTACGCATCAAGGACACTCAAAAATAAAGCATCAGATAAACTGTACCAGGAGGAGGGTTTTTTGTTTTGTTTTGTTTTTAACTCGGGGCTCTTCTGAAAATAAAATGCATTCCCCGTGGAGCTTGCCTCCGATGAGACAGCTATAGGTTCGGCCTGTCATCCCAGAAGCATTAACACCACCATGTTCAGACAATTTACATGTGAGCTTGTGTGAAAGCGCAGCTGGACTCTGCCAGTGCTCAGCACCCCCAGGGAGGGCGGTCATTATCACTGCAGGGACAGCTGGGGCCTGGCCTTCAGCCAAGGCCTTGCTTAATGCAACCAGAAGATTTTGGTGATGTGGGGTAGATTTTTACATCCCCTTCTCTGGGAGAGGGTAGCTGAAGTTGGTGCTTTATGCCCTCCTGTGTTTTAAAACTCCTCTGCGTTTTTTGCGTTAAGCCGGACAGCACAGTGGACAGCAGAGCACCTTCTGCCATCCAGGCTTCACCTGGTATTAACAGCAGCTATTTACGTAGCTGCAAATACGTCATTTCTCTTGTTTGAGATCTCTTCAGCAGCATCCTTCCCTGCCTGAATGAACGAGGTTATAAAACACGGTAATTATAAATCTCATTGACTGCCTTGCGTTCAAGGGCGTGTTCCCCCCGAGCATTGCTGTGAAGCATGTTACTCAGGAGACTGTCCTGTGCAATCCAAAACAGAATTATTCTGACCCAGCAAGCTTGTTGCAGGGGAAGAACATTTGGGATGTTGACCTGCTGCTGTGGCACAGTAAATGCGTTTTTCTCCTTTCACAGCAGGGCAACGCTGCAGTACAACAAGGCCAATACATTAAGCTATTCTTTTGAGGCATGACTTAGATCTCACTGACAAGTGCTGGCTTCCTAAAGATGCAGAAAGGGATTTCAGGACAGCCACCACAACCCGGAAGTCCTGCTGTCTGTCCATGCGGTTTCAGCAGGTTTCTCTGAAGGTTTGGTTGTCCTAGACCTTTCCAGGCAAAACCATAAATATCTCTAGACAATGTAACACAGTATCAATAAAACCTGACTTAAATGTTTAAGTCAGGCTGTGCTTGCAAGAAAGCCTAAAGCGTGTTTAGCAAGTGGCAGTTGGCTGTGCTGTGTTGCACTAGCAGCCATTGCCTGCTTCAATACCATCCTTTCCCCATTGATCTACCTCACCGTAGTCAGGATCTGTACAGGTACTTTCCTCAGTCCCAAGGGGTTTATTATTATCGGCATCAGTCATGATGCCCTGCAGCCGGGCAACTACTCAAAGCTCTGTCAATCCCCCACTCCTGCAAAAGGTCTGCAAAACCTGAGCAGGCTTGTGCTCTGGGAAAAAGAAAAGAGAAGGCGCCTCGTGGAACAGTGGCAAACACAAAACATGGCTGTTGCCATCCATTTTCTCAATTACTGTCAGCACACAAAAGGAACACAGTGGTAGCCTAGGCAGTTGCATCCTCTTTGTGCTCAAGTAGGAGAGGGAGATGAGGTGCAGAGCAGTCACTCCCAGCAGGTGAGCAAACCAATTGAGTTTAATTAGAAACATCCTGCTGAAAATGTAAATGTTTTACAAGTACAGCATCCCCATCCGGGGCTGCTGCTGGAACCTGTATTGAGGCTTTGGCACAACAACAACTGAAGATGCCCCTCTCCCTCACTTGCTGTCTCCAGCACCTCTCAGGCTCATGAGCACTGGACCCATGTCATACTGTTATATATACTGTGGGTCTTTTCCATGTTGCTGCCTCCCTGGGCACCTCAAGAGACACGGGCTGGTTCATTTAATGTATCCATGCCCATCCCTCCTAGCACAATGGCAGAGCAATCTCATGAAAGTGAAAGGGTGTTGCTAGGCTTGGGAATGGATGCAATGCTAGGAGTTGTACTGTGTTGTAAGTGTCCTCTTCTCTTTGCTCCACACGGATCAAAACGACTTCACAGTGTCTGTGATGTAATTTGCTTGTTTAAATCTGTGGGCAGCACTAAAGTGTGTCTTACGACTACGTTTGTGTGATTGCAGGAGGTACCTAATTCATTATATTTAGGCAGTTGCTGAAGATCGTGAGAGATCGATTTTACCCTCTTTCTTGAGGATCTGTTTTTTTCCCTCTGGCAGTTCTCAAGAAAATTTATTTTTCCCTCCTCCAAATACAGTATCCATCTTTAGACTCCTGCCAAGCTATGTAACCAGCCAAATAGCCAGCCTGTAGCACTGACAGCTCTGGTGCCATCTAAATAAGAGATGCTTTATAGACGTTTTCAGTGAATTCAAACCTGATTCAGGTTGCTAGTCATCCTCTTAACTGGTGTCCCTGGAGAGGTTGCAGCCATTTATTCCATTCTCTTCAATTAAGAGATGGGCTGATGAGCCCATGCCTGCAAAGGAGGTATACAGATGCTCAAGGAAGTCACATGTATGGTTTCTGTAGATGGTGGGTTGTCTAGCATCAATCCTTAGGTAAAAAGAGAATTAGCTATTCCTTGCCTCACGTGGTTTTAGACAGCACTGTACTCCTAGAATATCATTCAGAGCTCATGTAGAGCCGTGTACCTGCCAAGCTGACAGCTCCTATGGTGCTTCTGTAGGAGTAACAGCTTCTCTGCGTGTTGAGGCCCAGCTAGGTAGTTTAGCTGAACCAGTTCTTTACAAATCTCATGTGCTTGTATTTCTGTGAGAATATCAGCACCATTTCCCAGCATACCTGCGTTGCTTCTAAAACTAAAATGCAAATCTTAAGAGTATAAAGTGTAATCACATGCCAGAAAAAGCAATTACCAATTGCTGTATTTTGGCTAATTATTTTGATCTCAAGTATCCATCCATAAAAGAGCATTGTATCACTTCAGAGTTTTAAACAGTTACAGAAATGCAGCCAGATCCAGACAAATATGCTCAGTGCTTGGATGAGTAACAGGCTTTTTCATGCTCGACTTCCAGAAAGATGACTGATATGGAAGTGTCTGGTGTGGATATTACATGACGATTAGCAGTAGTTTCTCTGCTGACAGATGTCCGCATTGAAAAGCACTGATTGTCTCTTTTGTTTGCAATTTTAGAGATACCATAGTTGAGTAGCTTAGACCATCTCCAAGAGATGCTGTCCTTTGCACCAGCACAGTCGCAGTGCCTCGGTTCACGCTGGGGAAAGTCAGATTATGAAAGATTACAGCAGATGATTCACAGGGAAGTTGAAGTCCTGTCTTCCAGCACAGAATTAAAAGTTGCAGTTATTCCTGCAGATAGTTCTCTTATCCAGGAGAGACGAGCAAGCTGTATTCCAATATTCTGTTTCAACATGAAGCAACTTACGGTGTGCACACATCACACTGGTGGCACTGCTCGTCTCAGACTGCTAAGAGGCAAGAGAAGGGCAAGGAAGAATTTGTAAAGGGGAGAACGACTTCATGTGAACACATTCTGGTAAACAAAGTTCACGGGTTCTTACTGCACAGCTGTAATGCTGAACATGTCACAAAAGAAAGCTGCTTAAAACATCACAAAGCAGTAGTATTCAGGTAATTCAGGGGAAAAATAGATGATCTACCTTAGTGCAGAAAAGAATGCAGTGCTAACTGTGACCTAAATTAATATTCCTGCCTGTAATCCAGAGGCCTGTCCTCTAGCCCTTCCCTCTTGCAGCCCACTGAAGTTAAAAGGAGTCCTTGGTGAGGGTGTTTTGCCTGAGGTGGGACTGTAGAACAATGCGCTGTGCCTGGCAGTGTAATTTTGAAACATTTGCTAACAGGCAAAGGTCTGTGGGAGCAGACATGAGAGTGGCAGGTGGGATTTGATAGCAGAGATTTTGTGCAGCTGCCAAAAAATCACAACCCAGATGCTGGAGCTGAACACATGCTGCCTGATAGGAATGATGTTCTGGGGAAAAGAGGAAGTCTATCAGAGAGAGGAGTTTGATTTTGAGTCCAGAGATGCCTTCCTTGTCCTTCTTCTAGGGTCAGACGAGTCACAGCACCGTCTGTGTGTCAGTAACTGGCTGGGGATGGAGATGTACTGCATTTTTTCACTAGGCTGCACCCAAAAAATACCTCACCGAGTCAGACGACTCTTTGCCTCTCCAGAAGCTTATTTAAATCCCCTACTTACCATCTGCTTTTCGTTATATCTCCCCTCTCTCTCTTTCTTCTCTGCATGAGCTATCTTCTCTGAGCTCCCTGTTCCCCTCACACATTTATTCTGCAAGGTACATTTTTACTGCTGCTCCTCAGAGACCATATTCTTCCCAAGACATTGATCTTCCTGCCTTTTTTCTCTATCCTTGCTCTGCTGGAGGTCAGTTCCCTCTCTGAAAAGCACCAGCAAAGAGAAAGCGCGACGGGTGCATGCATCAAAACAAAGGAAAGGACAGGAGCAGAGGAGCTGTCTTTTACCCTTCTGCACCCACCCAGCTCAATAGGTAACTAGGACTCGTGCTGTATCCAGGCACTGAGCGCATCCACAGAGTGTTGGGCAGCTAACATGGTCCCACACCCTAGTATGAAAGATCTGGGCAAAGCCAGCAGCCTGCAAACCAGGCCAAGAACTTCACCCTTTCTGCCCAAAGGAGGAATTTCCTAAAAATACATGTCCTGACATACCACTGAGCCACATGGCACAGTGAGTGCAATCCTATTTTCAGCCTGCTCTGCAGGGTGACATAGCTAGTTACACCTCCTCCCGAAAATGGCACGTCAGCAGCACAGCACTTGCTGGTGGGCCATCAGCACAGCCTCCTGTGGGACGGGGCTCTCCACTGGGGTTCCCCGTGCAGTGATGGCGCGCTCGTGGTGCATTCAGGCTGTGGCTGCAGGAAGCATCCCGTCCTGCTGAGTGCAGTCAGGAGAGCTGCTTTCTGCCCCTCGGGTGCTCTGCAAGTCCCAGATAGGTGGGTTATGGACTGGGGCAAAGAGAGCAATCAAAACTAATTCTAATCCTAGCCTAAGAGAAGCTCTCCCAGCAGGTATTATGCCAGTCTGGCTCATACCTTTTGCAGCTGCGCCAAGGGGGACAACAGTGAAGCAACAATTGGCCTTTGGAGGTGATTGGTAGCCTCCTTCCAAACCATGGCTGGTTAGCAAATTCTGTTTTCCCAACTCTGAGGCTTATTGCAGAATTCCAGGAATGTTCCTGCGCTTCAGATATCCCAAAATAACTGCTCTAAGCTCTCCTTGGGGAAAAGCAATCCTTAGAGCAGCCTCTTAACTCAAATTTTTGTGTTGAAGCAGCTGAGCTTGAGGGAGAGAACTTGTCTTTACCCTAGTCACTGGCTCCCACAGGAGAAATGAGCATTTTGGATGCTCACATTAATAAGTTTGTGTGCCAGCTTACTCACTGTCCAAGGAATTGCAAACACTTTGTTCTCATTTCTGCTTGCTGCAGAAATCCCCTTCCCCCACTGCCATCCTCTGCAGACCCACTGGTTAGCAGGCAGCTTCAGTAGCCCAGCCTTCGTAGCTAATCTGCCGCTGTCCAGCAGGTCATGGCTCCTGAGGGAGGACCCAACAGCGTTGTTCTGCAGGTTTGTTGCCCACTCTCTTCCTCTGCAGTTGACAGGCTTCCTTCCTCCATCCAGAGGAGACCATGAGAGGTGGAGCCATTAAAAGCAAGGTGCTAAGTGATTCCCTGACACCAAAGCCATGGTGTAGCCATGGTGTAGACACGATGAGTGGCCGTTTCCTCTCCTGGGGGAACTGCGCATTTCCCTCGTGAGCCAGAGATGGGACCTGCTGAGTGTCTGGGGTTGTTGGAAGGAGCAGATCTGATCCAGTGTGCAGCACAGAGATTTCAGTCCATTAGCAGGAGAGCTGGTGCTCTGCTTCTCAGAGGTGGATTATCCTGGTTTCCAGGGAATCTGTAGCTCCTCTTTATCTGTGCCAATCACTTGCATTCCTCTGTTGTGGTAAGTTATTCTGCATGTCCCTGAGGTGCTCATTACCACATTATTCAAGCTCTGTTTACGTAACTTTAGAAACCAAACTGAATTCCTGAAAGACAAAACTCCCCAACTCTTCTCTGATCCCTTCTCTGAAGTGTGTAACATCTTACAAGAGAAGAACCCCACATTTCTTAAACCTCAGGAGTTCCTGGGGTGGTTCAGGCACCTCTGGAGGTGGTGCTTACATCCAGGCCTGAAGGCATTGTTCTTGGTCAAATCTCTCCCTGCAGCATATGCTTCTCCACCAAGCCTGATCTTCCAGAAGATTACTGGCTTTAGTTGTGGTTCGTATCCACAGCCCTCACGATACTGCTGCAGCTCAGCTAATCGGTATTGTCTTCATGCTGTGCTTTGCTCAGAGATTAAATTAAAGCCTGGAAATTGCAGCAGTCAAGTTGGTCTACAGCTGAACTCATACATGGTATTCCAGAAAGTGCTCAGGGAACTCTCAGAAGGGAAAAGGGGTGGAATGACTATACCCTTCAAACACTACCTAGCACAAACAAGGAGACCAGTTACAGTTAATTTAAATCTGGTGCTATTTAGGCTGCCTGTTATCACTGCGAAGACAGGATGGAGTGATAGACTAGTAATACAGTATATAAAATGGTGTGCAGCACAACACCAAAATATGTTGCCCCTGGTACCTAAGACACAGCTGCACAAACAAGGCAGTGGGAACTCACAAGGCTTCCAGGTTTTCAGCATGCTGTCCCGGTACACTGAGCTGCCCACAGTCAAGAGGAGGCAGAAGTCCCTTCTTACCATACAAATAGGAAACATGACAACATCAGCACTCTCCAGCATTGCTGGAGCTTCCATTTAACACTAATGTTGTGTGCAGTATTTATCAAAAGTCTTTAATTATTTATCCTCTCAATGAGTTTCTTCATTCATTCTCTTTTGAGCATGCAACGGAAGATGCTATCTGTAATTCAGCAGAATCTCTTTGCGTGCAGAGGTCCATGATTTATGAGAGATACTTTGTTGAGAGGTGATAAGGAAACGCTCCTTGCAGGATCAGAGGCACCAGAGCAGAAGCTGGAGGCAGTGGCTGGCCCACAGCAGTGTGTGCCTGCCCTCCTCGCGCTGCCTTCCTCTGCAGCTCGGCTAGCTCAGCTGCGATGTCGCACTCTGAAGCTCGGGCTGAAGCTCTGCAGAGGATGTCAGTAATAACATGCTATCCCAGAGACTGCCAGTAGTGGAAAACTAAAGCAAATTAAGATTTTTTAAATATCTCGGCTCTCCTTTCAGAAGACATCCGCTGTAATCTGCACTGGCATGCTGCATGCTTCTGGCTGCTGTGTCTTCACTGTGCTACACCCTTCCTCAGAGACATGCTAAATGCAGCGCTTGCTCTGGCATTTAATTCTGGGGGACTGAGGTTCATAGAGCCCCTCAGCAGAGCTGAAGCTGTTCTCTAGGAGAACCTGTTCATGACTCATACATTCAGACACGATTCGCTCTGTACAGAGTCAGAACATGCATGGGAAATGTTCACAGTCAACCCCTCCTTTGTCGCAAAGCAGTGCATTAAAAATTGGGGAAGGATCCAGAATTGGCACAGGAGGAAGCCTAAGCGGGCAGAAATTTCCTGGTCATCAGCCACAGCACACCCTGGGCACTCAGATTAGTTGGGTGTCCAAGTCTTAAACCCAGACTTTTCTCAGCTATGGGCAGCAGCATCTTCTGTGTGCAGCAGAACATAGGCACCTCCTTATTATGATCAATGTAGAGTGAGAGAGCTGTGTCCCCTCCCAGGGTGATGGGGGTGCTTAACTGCTCCCCTACCTGCGTAAGAATATTTGCTAGACATTCGCGTGCATCTCCTGGGCACAAGAGAGGCAAGTTCTCAATACTTAAACTTGGGACTTCTGCTTCCCAAAGTTTGTCCCTCGACCCTGTCCCTGCTTTCAGCATCGTTCCTGAGTAACAGCAGATTACTCGATGCAAAATGCTTAGCAGCCAGTGAAGCGCAGCAACTGCTTTCCAGTTGAGTGCATTAGCCAGCAGGTTCCCAGCTACTGTTCAGCATCCCTGTGTGTACGTTGCATGCCTTTTCTCTCACTGCTGCTGCTGATCAGTCTCAATTCTGTGTGTATTTTGAAATACTTGGACACATCTAGGCTGAATCTCACTAATTTCAATAAGGCTTTCTGCCAGGGAAGCAGGTACAGTGCATAACAGAATTCAGACCTTAAGTTATAAATTGCATATTCTAAATTACTTTCTATTATTAGTTTGGGAACTTCTCTTGGTGCATGGTTTTACAGGCATCACCATGAGCTTGGTTCCTAGTTGACGCTCCTGCACACTCTGCTGCAACATTGCTATGACAACTGCTAAGATCAGAGCTGAGAGGCATCTTGCCTTCTCTAGAAAAAGAGTGCGAAACAAATACTGCATTCAGTTAGCTCAAACACGTGGTCGAGGCATCCTGTTAGGTTTCTGTGCTTGCTGCTTCATCTCCATGTAGGTACTCAGCAAAGGAAGAACTATCTAGAGAATATTCAGCATGCAGCAAACAATTCTGCTTTGAACGAAGCTTAAATGATGCCAATCCAACAAGGCAGAAAAACTCCTCATTCTCCCTAGGCTTGTATGAGCCTCCCTATGAAGAGATCAGAGCCTCCTGGTTTGAAATGCCGCCTTAAGGTTTGCTTTTTATGTCAATAAATGTTTTATCACATTTAAGCTTCAAACACGGTACAAACATCCCTGCTAACATTTGATGAACTCAAATAGAGACAGCAAGCCTGGGCAGAGGGCAGTTTGCAGCACAGCACAGTGCTTCCCTTCTGCAGGGGGGGACACAACAGGGAGGGCCTGGCCAAAATAGCGCTTTTGCAATTACACACTGCCTTGAGAAGCACACTGGCAAGCAATGGATGTCCCTCTCTTTGGGTCTTCATCATTTCTGATGTTTTCTTTCATTTGCTTTTTCTCTTCTCCCTGCCAAAGCTACCTCAGTATGGGTGATGAAGCGTAGCTCTGTGCCTGGGCCCGTGGTGGGGTTAAAGTATCTCAGCCTTTGTGCTCAGCCGGTCTGCCTCTCCTGATACCTCCGTGCAGTCTCATTTCTCCTCTTCCCTCACACTCACCTGTAGCACACAAAGATGCTGAGGTGAACTTTAAGCAGCAGTTTGCTGCTAGGCTGGCTTTGGTGCCTGCAATACCAGAGCTGAAATCTCTGGGTTGAGCCTACTGAGTTGAAACCCGCAGGCAGTGCCTGAGTGCTACAATTCATGACGCTAACTGGGGGTTTTGCTTTTCCCAGCACTTGCCAGTTCCCCCCCCCACCTCCACCTCCAGTGCTGTTCCTTCATTTCTCCATTCCACATGCTGCGTTTTGCAGGGGCCCTGCCTGCCTTCCCTCTCCTCCTCTCTCCTTCCCCTCGCCTGCTCCATCAAATGCACCACTTCGGCGTCACTGACTGACAGGGGATGCAGCAGCTTCAGCAGAGGAGTTGGAGAGGGGGAAGGAAGAGAAGGAAAAGCTGCACTCTGCAAAAGAGGCAGCAGAAAACACTGAAAGACGAGCTCTCCTCCAGAAGAGGATCCCAGCCACCCTTCATTAGGGCTCAGTCTCTGATTCAGTGTCTCTGGTGAGCAGCCCCTGACCACTCTATGTATTCCTACAGTGTATTTTCAGGAAACAAAGCTCAGATGTATAGCTCGGGTTTGCCACAATCTGGACTGAATCAGCAAAATGGATGATTAGCTACCCCCGCGCGCTGCCAGCCGCTGCGTGGCTAAGTGACAGCACAACAAAAACTCACTTCACTGCTGGCAGCTTAAAAAGCAAACAATTAAATAAATAAATCCAGGCTCCTCATAAAAGCAAAGGCTGTGAATGTGGGGGGAAAGAAACACAGAGCAAGTGGCTGGTTACACGTTATTCTAGGGGACCTAGGATTTCTAGGGTTAATCTTTGCCATTTCCAAAAGGACTCTCTAATATTTCATGGTTTATGCAAGGGATTTTACTTAACAACTTAACTCTGATTGCTAAATAATTACAGCAGCGTATGTTGCCCTGTAGCAGTGAGGCTTTTTCTGTTACGTGAGACTGTTATCACCAACTGCCAAATGCATCCTGAAAGGCGCTTTGTAGGGTTCTGCTGAATAAGCACGCTTTGGAGCAGGCACTTTTCTGCACCGTGCCCTGATTTTACCAGCTGCTGGTTACCCTCCTACTAACCACTAGTGACATGTCCGTCTCACCGATTGGAGTAGACAGCAAGGGTACACCATTTACCCCAAAATTAATTAACTAATGCCCTTGCAGAAGCGCAACACGAAGTTTGCAAAGTCTAATTTATTCTGGAAACTTCTTGGGTATTTAGACAAAATGGGTGAAAAAGCTGTGCTCGGTTGAGAGAAAGCATCAGAGGCTACCTCGGTTTGGAATTTGAGACTCGTGCAAAGAGAGGACTTGCATTTAGAGTAATTATTCAAATCAATTTGTAAAGGATAGAGTCTAGTCCACCCACAGCTTCTCCAAGAACAAGATGACCATGCAAACAGACCAAAAAGCAATCTTCCAGGAATGACATAAAATGTTTTTCTGGGCACATCGTTCCAGTACAAGCCGCAAAGGAAACAACAAATAAATCTATGCCACCTTATTGGAAGGAGACAAGGATGCCAAGACTCAGGATAACTCCCTGCTGCTCATCAGGTGTTTGAACTAAACATTTGAAAGGAAGTTTTGATTTTCATTGCTAAAAATAAACTCCAGCTTGTATGAGAGGCTTATTTTGTAGCCTTCCATAATGTCTTTCCTGCACTGTTTTCTGGGAATTTTATGAGCCAACAACCTTTAAGGAGGCTTTGTCAAACTCTAAGGAAATAAAGGCACAGATCAGAAGCTTCATGATCTTCTGAAGCTGGACTTCAAGAGGGCTTATGCGCACTTTCTTTATTAGTGAAAATTGAAGACAAGTCACTTTTTTGCTCACCTAACTGAAACTGAAATAGGGCTCTCCTAAACCAAAAATAGCCTCACTGGAGTATCAGATACTAAGTATCACATCGCTGAAGGCAAGGGGGTCCAACCCAGTGTCACTATAGAAGTGGTGTAGGTTTTGTTTGGTTTGCATGCAGGCAAGGTCCAAAATACCTTTGAAAGAGCCTCTCATGTATACCCCCCTTCCCTGAATTCAAAACAATAACGAGGAGCCCAGCTGCCAGCATAAGGCACCCTAAATGAGCAGCCCAAATTCACTATCTCCCCTCTGCTGTCATGCACTGCTAGACTGGACCAGCTTCACTGTGCTCCAACCCTTCACCCCTCTCAAATTAGTATCTTCCAGTGCTTTCAGCACCATCTTTTCCAGTCTGGCTTGAAAGCACAACCTTCACTGCTCTGCCTCTGATACAAGACCTCAAGTATGTCCTCAGACCTAACGGAGACAATTAAATTAATCTGCACAAGTTACCCTTAGACCTCCTTGAGTGGGGGAGTCCGCACCCAAGCACTACGCAGCTACATTAATGCAAGCAGCACGCAGAGTGCCTGGTGTGAGCCCTGGCGACAGGCTGCCCACAGGAGCGCAAAATGATTCACACACACCTTTTCATTTGGTTGGGGGGGTGTGGGGTGTGTTACTATTTATCGTGTGCTTGAGTACAAAAAAGAAGCCGCCTTGGGCCTGACTTGGTACCGCAACACTGACAGGAAAGACCATCCTCAGAGGTGTACTCACCACCTTTGGAGGAAAATAACCGGGCAAAACCAGAAGTGCCAGTGCTAGCCAGGAGATGGCAGAGGAGGGAGGCCACCTCGTGCAATGGTTTCTGCATTGATTTGGCAAACACACAAATACGAACCAAGAAAAGACAACAAAACCCAGCCCCACCCTCCATCTTCAGGAATAAGAGGATGAAACCCTTAATCACATTCCTGCTTGTATTTATACTAATTGCTCATCTTCCTGAGATCTGACTTTATGAAATTATGCATGCACACCAAGCAGATGAGTTTCCATAGAAACTCAGGAACTGAACTTTCATTAGAAAAATCTTTTTTTTTAAATCTTCCAGATAAAAATGCAAATTGCCTGTCAGTGGGTGGCTTTCTGAATTTATATATAATTTTTTTTCTTTTGCACTGTAGGCAGATTCCAGCTGGACCTACATAGCAACAACATGCAGGCATTGTTTATAGCAAGCCAGACTCCATGGGGAAATAAGAAATTCAGTAGCAAGGAGAAGCTCTCAAGTGCAAATACCTCAGGGAAACAAAAAACTGAAGTGCTCAGTGCTGCATCTTCGTGAGGTTTGGGGATTGTGCAGCCTCCAGCTCTCACAAAATGCTTGTGGTTTGCAAGGAGCAGGGTGGGGAGGAGGGGAGAGAGGAAACCCGAGGCAAGAAGCTCTCCTGCACGCAGAATTAATGGTGTTCAAACTGTCCTTTTAACATCCAGCATGTTTATGCCGGCTCAGTTAAGCCTCACTGGAAAGGCTGACACCATCTGTCACCGCTCTCTCTGGGTGAAGTAGGTCTCGTTGCTGGGGTTTGGGGACATCTGCAGGGCCAGGGTTGGAGGGCGGGTTGGCCATACCCCAAACTCCGCTTGGGCAGAGGCCTGAAGCACAGCGTCTTCTGCTCACACCACAGGGAATTCCAGGCATGGGGGCGATGAGGCAGGTTGTGGTCAGAACAAGCAGGAAGCAGGAGCATGGGCATGCCTGGGAAGGGCCACGGACCCTGGCAACCTTTGGCATGAACAGTTGCACCTCTGAGTAAGGAAGAGGCGAGATACCTTTACCACCTTTAGCAAATGTTTCCTCTTGTGTTCATCCCTGAAAACATACAGCAGTTTTTCACTCTTGCACCGTACTGCAGTGTCAACAGGAGGCTTTCTCCTGGCATCGGGGAGCCTGAGATCACCACCCTTTCTCAGGGTCCACAGATGCTTTTTCAGCTAAACTGGCAAGCTTGAAAGTGCTGAATACTGATGAGCAAATGTTCTCGCATCCTGCCCTTGCTGGTGGGCTACGCCTCAGCATCCCCTCCAGTTAAACACAGTACCTGGGATTTGCATGCGGCCTCCTCCCAGTGCTGCAGAACAGCTGCAGGGACCATGAGATGCAAACCTCTGTCCTCCCCAAGCACAGGCAGAGTGAAATGCAGCAGCCTCACTCTGGGGAGCCGTAGGGAGGAAGCCATACCAGCCTCTGGTCCTTGAGCACCAAGGGTGCTGAGGCAGACAAGGGAGCTGCGCTGCACAAGCAGTTTAAGATGAGGTGGATTTCACAGCAGCATTGTTGAGAGGCTCGAGATGTCAGCCAGGGAGGGAATTCCCCTCCTTGTTGGAGAGGGATGACAGGCAGCAGCTGCACAGGCTCGCTCCCCCTGTGCCTCTAGGGCCAGCAGCCCTCGGGAGTGTCAGAGGCTTGATGCTGCTTAACACCAGGGTGAGGACAGCGACAGGTCCCCCACCACCAGAGAGCACAATCAGCTCTGCTGGGTCAGTGCAACAGGAAGAGTTCTTAGGAAGAGTGGCTTTGTGGTTGAGGACAAACTTGAGCTGAGATAGCTCCCATCTATTCTTGGCTCAGCAGCATATTTGCTGTGGCCACACTACTTGCCCTTTCTGTGCCTCATTATCCCTGTCAAGTGGGTGAATCAAATTGTAATTGTACAGATTCATTCCAGTCTGTCATTACATGCCTGTGGTCAGCTCTGGGCAGCTACCTCCAGAGGAACCAGCCTCTCCCACCAGGTAGCTCTGTGACACCTGTGGATGTTAGAAAGGGGACAGGAATGCCTTGCTGTTTTCCAACAGAGAGAGAAACCTGGAGTAAGAACACACCCACTGCATCTTTAGGTGATCACATTTGTTACCGAGTTGATTATTCAGGTCAAGATTATGGGCAAAAACAGTAGTGAAACTTTTCACAGTACTGCTGATACTTGATTAAATGAGTGGTTCTTAATTTTTATCTCAGGCAAAGTAGGTAGTCCCAGGAACAGCATGAAGTCATCTCCCTCCCCAACATTTCTGCAGGTGAGTGCAGGCAGAGGCCATGAAGAGCTGGAGACATGGAAGTGTCAGCTGCTTCTCCCACAGGCCCCACCTGGATGAAAGTGGTGGGAGATTCATCCTGGTGTGTGCACCCTCAGGAGGGAGCAGAAAAATGCCACTGAGGCCTCGTGGCCTGCAAAGCTCACGTGACACCTGGGCTCAGTGTGGCTGACTGCTGGATAATTAAAAGGGAGTCTGGCTCATTAGGTGCTTTGCGGGTTCAGACGCATCCATGCGAGCCCTATAGGAAAACATGTACTTCCTACCACTTCTTTCATCCTCCCCCTCCTGTTCCTTCCAGATGGTTACACCCACTTGTGTCTTTTCTTACCCTAAGGACAGCTTTTTAAACAAGGTTCCTCCATCCTTCTCCTCCCCCATGCTGCTTTAGGATCTAGATTGGAGTGCAAATAGCAGGAGGACAGAGAGCCCATGCTGTGCTGTGCTGTTATGTACAGCCTGCCCCTAGAAGGCTGGAAGGGGGCCACGTCCCTCGAGGCCCATTTGGTTAAAGGAAAAATCTTTCTATGTGGTCGAGATATAGGAGCTGAGATACTCAGCTGGATGTTCCGGATGTGCAAGAGTTATTTAGCTACTCGGCGTAACTGAACCTGTGTATATTTTCCTGGGGATTAGAAGCCAGTGTAACCTACTCAAGGAGAGAGGGGTGCTTAAAGGGCCTGGAGCTTTCTCTGTGCAGCACCAGTATACGCTTTCCCAGTAACACACAGCAGGAACACTTGCAGAGCTGAATCAGTCTCAGTTTAAAAAAATAAAAATCATTTTCACAATTTTATTTTTTTAACTACACATCACAATACCCAAAAATAGCAGAGCTTGAGAGCTAATTAATACCCTTCTCCAGAAATAGGGGGAGATTCCACCACACCCCCACCCCCCCGCCACAGGACTCCTGCACCTGCACTCTTACATCTGCCCAGCTCGCTGGGATCTCAGGGCACTCCACTTCCTCTGTTATGTGCCATTGTTAACTGCTCATCACTTGTTTCTTCACAGGGCCTGGTGCTGAGCCAACTTGGACGGAGGGACCTGGCCCAGAAGGTTCTCAGCGATGCCATCAGGATCCAGACTACCAGTCACAGGGCCTGGAACAGCCTTGGAGAGGTCTTGCAAGCTCAGGGGAAAAACGAAGCAGCCGTCGAATGCTTCCTCACCGCTCTGGACCTCGAATCCAGCAGCCCTGTCATCCCGTTCACTGTCATACCCAGGGAGCTCTGAAGCTTTGCCCTGCAGCTAAGCACCTTCATTCCATGGACAGACAACAAACCCAAATAAACAAAGAAAATGCTCAACGGAAAAGTGCCATTGTGACCTGGGCTGGGCAGAATAAATTCAAGACAGGGCTCAGGCCTACACACGCAGCTGAGACAAGCCTAACTGTAGAAAGGTTTGCAACAGGCCTTTTTCTTCACAGGTGCCTCGCTCACCTCCTGTTCGTGTTAATAGCAAGGCTTATTTCAAAGTGTTGGTTCAAGGTGACTGTCTGTAGAATAGATCATGCTAGGCTACAGCTGTTCTAGGCACTTGCACCTTTTGGTTTTTATTAAAGATAAAACCCCCAAGCCCCAAATTAAAGCCCAGACCTGTTCTAAACAGGAGTAAATGCACCAGCTAACTGACTTGATCAAGTGGTGCTTGAGCATGTGGCTGCCTCCACACAGGTCTGACAGAATGGGAAGGGCAATGGAACCGTAGAGACATGCAGTATATGCTGTTTACAGAATTATTTTAGCTATTTTGATAATCCTTTTTCCTGCCTTGCTCTTATATACTGCATATGCTCACTATATTTAGTGTGGCGTTTGCCTAGACCAATTTTAATTTAAAATATATTTTTTAAAAGCTGCTATTGCAGTATGATTCACAAAAGCAAAAAGACCAAAGACCAAATCAGTATGCACTTGAACTAGTGTTAAAACCATGTATGTATCTCCAGTTACATATTTATTGAAAGGCCTTACGTGAAGTAGCTAATTATAAACTCAGAGCTTCATTCTTATTAATCACCTACTGCATCACTTTTAGTGAGGAATATATTGTTTACCAGTATATAGGGACTGAACTCTGTGCTATACTGCATTACCATTCCTGGCACAGAATGCTTCCACATCCATCTTTTCATGATATAAAAGATGGCAGCAGCCTTTTAAGGGAAAGCCTGCTGAAGGGAATATGTGTGTATATGAATTGCTTCTTTCATAGAACCAAATCTTTGAATTGTCTGTAAAGATTTGGCATTAGTGGTACAGAGCTGAGCCTTCAGCATTTTATGTATGGTATCAGACATAAGAGCGATCTCTGGAGCCATTGGAAGAGCAGCCCCTGCACGGATGGCACAGCTGGGGTGGGGGAACGCAGCTGACATACCCCCTGCTAAGCTGCTCTGAAGCTGCTCCTCACCTCTCTGGGACCTTGGCACTGAGGTGGAGCCATACCTTGCTGTCACATAACACACCAGAGCCAGCCCCATCCAGCCCCGTCTGGAGATGAAGATGATGCAGAAATGAGCTGCTGGCACTTGTCTACACAAAAGGTTGGGGCTCCATGCCCACTTCTGCCCCAAGAAGATTTGTGACTATTTCAGAAGTGGATTTGCACAAAAACACACTTTGTACCATAGTCCAGCCCAGTATTGTGATCTGCAGCTGCTTCATTCCAGAAATAATAATATCCTCGGGCAATAAACGAGTAGGGGTTGTTCCTTAAAGAGCCTGAGGCTCTGGCAGCAGGCTTGAAGTCAGCCTTGTTTACAATTATTTGGAAATCTGCAGGCTAGCAGGGAGGAGGTCTCCTCACGCCGCTCCCAGACCGCAGCAGAGCTGCTGCCTCCAGCCTCCCATCGCAGTGCCCACACCAAGGGAAGAGCACACCAAGCCTCCCCCACCCCTGGGTTTCTCTCAGCAGCCTGTTGCACTCCCAGGCCACACACACATATATATATATATATAAAATGATTTTTCCCCCCTTAAATCTCACTGATGCAATAGCCCAGCTTACTCCTCTGTTCACTGAGGGATCTGGAGGGAAAGCAGTCCAGCCATGAAAGGTCCTCAGCCCACGAGGTCTTTGGCTTCCTGGTGCCACACAGGCACCAAATCTGGGGTTTTTAGGCCAGAGGCAGGTTTCCACGGAGACGGTGTTACCCGGCCACATTTCTTATTTGCAGTAGCACCAGCAGCAGAGGAAGGAGTAGGTGTTAAAGTACCAGAATTAAATGAGTTTCATGAAGACAGAAAGATGCAGCAGAGACCCATTTTGCTGTGAAGGATGCTATGAAGTCGGCTTGCTCTGCACTGCAGGTGGGAAAGAGGGAAGAGGAGGGGGGAGATGTTGTTGTCATAATATGTAAATTGTTACCCAAGAGTTTTAAACCCAGTTCCACAGTCAGATGCAATCTGACAGTAGACTTAAGTAGAGGGAGAGAGATATATAAATAGATATTATTTTCTTGTATTTGTTCTGCTTCATGGTTCCCAGGGTGAGAGCGAGCTTTCTGTGTAAGACACAAAAATGAGTGTGGTCCAACATCTCTGCTTTCTTGTGCAACATCTATCTATAAAACACTGCCATAGCAACTTCTGTGTGCCGGACAAGCTGTGCATCCACCTCCGTGACAGGGGAACTGCTGTAGGAGGTAGCTGGTCGGTGACCTGGCAGGAGGGCGCCTGTCTCCCAGCAGCCGCTGAGAAGCAAACACTCCCAGAGCCATTTACTTCTGCATGCCTAGTCTGTAAACAGCCACCAGCACATCCCGCTCGTGGCCGTCAGGAACTGCATCTCAGCGATCATCAGGCTCACCACGGCAGTCATCTTCCTAGGAGAGCTGCAAACATGTGCGAGTGTTTCAAGTCCATCAGCCAGTTAGACATTGCCAGGATGGTCCTATGTTTGTCCTGGGCATTAATGGGTGTTACTGGCATAGGACTTGCAGGCATGAGGGTCTGTTTCAGGTAGGGCAAGGAAGACCTACATGAGTAAATGCTGTCCAGAGATTTGCTGCTTGCTTCCTGGAGGATACGAAGCACCCGTTGGCTGGAGGGGTGGTATATTGACCTGAAATGCTCTGTACAGCGCAGGAAAGAGAGCCAGTGTTTCAGACAGACAAGCATTTTTCTGGTAAATCCTCTAGCTACAATTGTTCTTGGTGCTCACCAAAACAGAAGCCCTCCCAAGCTTGCATGCTACCTCTGTTCTTCCGCTTGGATTTTGTTCATACTTCCAGGGTCAGAAAAACAAAGACAACCACTTCAGCCAAGCCTCTGTGTTGTAGTATTTGTTTAGATAGCAATGTTGATAAATCAAATAGATCCACTTCCCTGAGCTAAGTAATACTTCTTTGTATGGCAGGGAGCCTGGCATGCTTAATTCTCAAGGTTGGAGATGAAGAATGTGAGATTTACTTCACATCACATCCCTGATGGTTATTATAGGTGATCATAAGTAATGGAAGTTTGGGGAACAGTAAGTGAAATACCAATTCTGGGAGTTTTAGCCCTAACAACTCTGTTTTAGTCCAACAGAGTTGTCTCATTAGTTCAGAAAGAGGAAGAGAAGAAAGTCATCATTGCCTAAAGGATCCGGGTATGCCCAGGTTCCTCTCCTTCCACCACAAGCTTATTTTCCTTTGTGCTGATAGGGTGCATACAAAAGAAAAATACTTAGTTCCTATTTTTCTGTTGCCTTTGACCAATCAGAAAGTTTGGTTATTGTAACAAAAAAGACTTTGCCACTGGGATAACAGGAGGAGAAGCCCAGAAGTCCAGGGAACAATCCCCACTCCCCCCACCCCTCTTTACCCCATGTAAACTGTCATTAACTCCACTGGAGTTGTTGGTATTTAGGAGCATTTCCTCCAGCTGAGGATCTGCCCACTGGTGTACTCATTCTGTACGGGGAGTACAATGGAGCTGCCATATTCCCGTGCTGCACAAGTACCCCAGTCCGTTTCTATTGGTAACAGTTCATGCTACTGATTATCACAATGCTTCAGAAGTGCTAATTATCTTTTCTTGGTAATGACTAATAAATCCAAATGGAGAACAGTCCTGGAGGGTGTTTACTTTAAAATTCACTGGCTGGGAACCAAAGCGGGCACAGCACTGGCTGCTGCAGTTCAAATTACAGTTATTTATCCAAAAAATATGCCATGTCTTGGTGAAGGCAGGGTTTGGCTAGTTTATATTTCCTTTGAATGACAACAGAGCAGGAAACAATCCCTTTTTGTGCAAAGACATCACTGCCATGGTCTTTTTTTTTTTATTTCAGCCAAACCAACAGAGATTTGATAGTTGCAATTCAGCCTAGGAGAGGAGGGCTTCCCAGAGCAGCCGTGCTGCAGTGATAATTACCTCTGACGAATTGTATTGCAGGCGTGTTTGACAATTATGCAGTGAGCATGTGTAGCTGAGACATCTCTCCCTTCCCCAGCATGTCCAGTATTTGGCTAAGGAAAGCTGCTTTAAGTCCAAAGGGGCAACCACCAGCGTTGCCCTAGCTCCTGACTAATCCCTTGACTGTTCCCGAGGCCTGGCTCCTGGCCATGGTCTCCTCCTGACTGTTCAGTGCTGCAGGGTACCAGAGCGTGGTCAGGTAAAGAGGTATTTGCTTAGAAACAAACAGCTGAAATACCCATCAGTTTCATGACATTGGCTGACCCAGCAGCTGCCCGGACAGTCCCTCCAACGTGGCCTTTCAGTGGACTGGCTCCTGCCATCAGCTCCAGCAAGTGAAGGCAGGTTCCTGAGTCGCTGGCTGCTAAAGGGTCCGGCCTGTAGCTAAAACCACTGATAGGGACATGACACCGTGCGTCTGCAGAGCAGCCCCATGATGATGCAAGCGAGACCCTCCCTGAGCCAGCGCACAGGGGGGCTCAGCTTTCACATGTGTGAGTGTTTCTTACCTGCCACTTGAGTGCTGGCAACACAGCTGTTGGAACCATGTTTCCGTGTCACTTCACTTTCTCGATCGTTGTAAGCCCTTACTCACCAGATGAATAAAACCGGCCCTGTGGAAACCAAAATATGCCTCTTGTGTCTCCTGCCAATTCCAGGACTTCTAATGTATTCATGCCACGGATATTTCAAGCATTATCAAACGAGCGTTTGTTGCATTAACTGGAACCCAGTGTGCCTAGCAAGTTACCAGTTGCAAAGGGTATTTTGGCCTACACCCTGTAGGCCATGGGAAAAAAGAGAGTGAGCATGCAAGCGGCGTGCTTTCAGGGGGGAACTGAGCCAGGAAAAAGGAGCAATGTAGCTTCAGATGTTTGGATTTATGGAGATTTGAGTGAGCATCATGCTTTTCTTGTGCTTCTTCCAGTAAAAATAAACAAAGGTAGTGTGAGAAACTCTAACGACATGGCAATATGCAAATACAGGGCCATCGAGTTCAGGGACTCACCTTACTTTGGCCATGATGCCGTTAACCATCGTTTCGCTACAAACAGTTACCCTGAGGTTATTTGGAAATAAAAGTGACTCCATTCAAGAGTTCCCAGAGCGTTTTTTTCGCATTTACACATTACTCTTCTGGGCAGGCTTCAAGAGGTCCTCCTTAAAAAGCAGGCCCCTTCGTTTCGTACTCAAATGAGATTAAGAACAGCGTTTTTGAAGAGCATCTCTTCATAACCACAGCTGCTTTGGTTTACGAATGTATTTAGTATAAGCCAAGCAGAACGGGGCTCCTCTGCAGCAATAACAGAACTGACTCCTTCAGCTGCTAGTACAAGGCCTGAAAAACTGGAAATTGAAGCGAACGAAACTCTAGCTCTGACTTTCCCCCGCCCCTTTCCCACAATACAGAGAGAAAGCGAAACAGTGGTGTGGGGATTTTGTGAGGGGGCAGAGGGAGGGAGAAGGCTGCCATTGGCCCTTCCGAGCAGGAGCTCAGCTGGAGGTGTACGAATGTCTGAATCCCACATAAACTGGAGACTGGTTGTTCAGTCCCCTCTGAGGCAGACTGCTTGTTTTTGCTTCCATCTGAACTCGGGTACATTGCCTGTAGCCTCTCTGCATCACACAGATGTTTAATATTCCCTTTCTGTTTAAATGGGAAGAAAAGAAGCTTTTTTGCCCCTCATTTTTGCTGAGAGGAGCTCAGGGTGGCTTCGGTACTCTCCACCCTCAATTCAGCATCACTTGTTGTCTTGCAGAGAATCCAGTTGCATTTAAAGTGGTAATTTTGACTTGATACTCTTGAAAGGTCATTAAAAATAATTTAATAATTTTTAATCAGATATTTTATATGGCTTTTAGTCATTGATTCTGCTTCTGTCCTTCTGCTGCAGAATGGGTAAAACCAGCTCAGACACATACAGTATGTTCCTGCCTGATGCAAAGCCCAGGTATTTATTTATCAGGCCCATAAACAGCCAGGGAAGAGATGAGACGTGTCGCTGCTGCCCAGATGCTCTCTTCCATGACAGTCTCTGGCTGTCTGGCTTTTGTGGAGTCACCAAAGCAGCAGTGTTGACGTTGTCTGTGTTTGACCACATCCCTCAGGAGACGTCACATCCCCGTCAGGCATGCCCAAACCAGTCTTTGGAACAAAGAAAAAATACGTGCCTAACCTGCAGATCTTTGAAGAGCGGTGCTAGAGAAAGAAGACCCGGGTATCGCTGCCCTAGTCTGTTGCTGTCAGCAGTCGCTATAGCATCTCACTGAGCTCCTGCCGTCAAGCCAGTTTCCTCTCTTATGTTGTCTCCAAAACAAAGAGTAACATCTCACAGCCAAAACCATCCCCACAGGTCCGCCAACTGAAGGGCAAAAGATCCAACGGTTTTCTCAGTGCTCTGTGTGAATTGTGAGGGGGGGAAAAGCCTTACAGGTCATTCCTCACATGTGCAGTGCTGCCGTTTTCAGGCCTGAGCCCACTCGGAACTGGTGTGAGAGAGGAAGAGTGGCAGGTAGACAGAACATCTGATTTTGATACAGCAAAAAAGGCAGGCAGTGTAACATGTCCTAACAAAGCAAAAGAGCGGTGAAGCCTGCAACATAGAAAACATTTTCGTTATTGAAAAGCTCTCACAGAGGTAAAGCCCAACTTCACCGGCTTTTCTGAGAGAAACACTCCAAAAAAACCCCAACCAACCCCAGCTGGGTGAGTAAGAGCAACCGCAGAGCAGCCTCCTGCAAAGCCACCCTCCTGCTTGCCAGGGCCTCCCTGCACTGTCACTCTGCTCTACCCCATGCCACAGCCACAAACCCCCACCCAACCCCAGCGCCCAGGGCTCTCGCTTATGGCCGCCACTTGCCCTGTGCCTGGCTCTCCTTGCCCCTCAAAGGACAGCACAGTGGCCTTCAAAAAGGGTGAGATTTGTTACATGAGACATGACGAGGTCAGCCATCTTTCTTACAATATCATAATTACGTCTGGGCACGGGGATGTTTTGTAAACTAATTGGCAGTAGGTACTCCTGCATTTCATTGTCCCATGAGAGGAGCTGACACGGGCATTCCCAGTGTGTGCTGCCGGGCAGTGTTTCAGAAGGCCGGGAGTTCAAGGATATAACGATTTTCTGGTCAGTGGAGGTTACAGGTGATTCTGTGCTCAGTGTAAACGGCATCGTCTGGCAGGCGCAATTAGCAAATGAAGTGCTGCCTCACCAGAGGCACAGCAGCCTCAGACTCCCTTCTTCTGGGCTGACAACACACAGAAATTTGAGATGATATCTCAGGTTTCCAAAACAGGAAGCTGCTAAATCCAGCAAGTGAGCAATTCATTTCCCGCTTATAATGATTCTGCTCTAATACCTCCTTGGAGGATAGGGAAGTGGTTTTCGAGGGGCAGCAAGGGAGGTATTCTGTCCCCGGTTTTCACCAGATGGAAAACCAAGTCCACCAGGAGTTGAGCCGAGAGAGGGGCGGTTTTCTGCACAGAACTAGGTAAATTACCGTGGCTCACATATTGCTCCTTCCTGTAGCCCACCTCCCACCTGCGACTACCAGTCACAGCGTGGCGTGGTACCTCTTTCAGGCCCCTTTTTTTTTCCAAGCATCTTCTGCAGAGGGGGAGCTTGGGCAAGTTTCCACTCACTTGTTACATTAATGCAGGCTGTATGACTTCTACAACTCAGCAGTGCAGCCGCGTTAGGCACATGTTGGTGCAGCCACAAGGTACAGAAAGGTACAGGCACCGCTGTGCCAGAGGTCTGGGTCTGGCCTTGGAGCGCTGCCGTGACTTATCACAAGCAAAGCACTTATTTATTCACTTCTGTTTTCCAATCGTGCCCTCTCGGGTACCTGCAGAGCGCTTTCTGTTCAGCCAGCAAACAGAGAAGAAATAAACTGAAAAAAAATGTCATTCATTTCAAGCTACATTCTAAAGGAAAACTTCAGAGGTTTGCAACTGAATAAAGAACTTTAAACAACTCCCCATTAAACAAACTGTTGTTCTGACAGGAGTCCTCAAGCAGCATCTTCAGTAACTCGGCCAGAAGTTTTGAGAGAATTGCCAGACGGGAGAGCATTTTGAAACGAAAATTCAAGATGTTTAATCCTGAAATGATGGACACAGAACGTTTAAATTTTCCTTTTTGTCTTCCAGCCAAGAACTATTCCCTGAAGTTATCTCAAGCTTGTATGTGGCTCCGTTTTTCTGGAGCTTTGGTTTTTCAGCAAGTACCTTACTTGTGAGATTTTTGCATTGTTTCCCACACCTGCTTTCACATGTGGCTAATGCCGGAGTCCCCGGCGTGAAAGCATCCTTAAGTGCTTCTGCTCAACAGTACCCACAGCCCAGCAAGCTCAAGTTGTTTCCTGGAGATTAGTATGGGCTGCTGAGGAAATGTCTGCATCCACTGCTCCCCACACGCGTGCACGAGGCGGGGCCGTATGCCATACACACAGAGCAATCCCAAGGGCTTTTGGAAATCCCACCCGTGTGTACACATCTGCAGTTCAGGAGATGGGGACCAAAGGCTGTGCCTGGCTCAAATGCACTCTGGGTTCTGAAATATTTTGGCTCTTGCTAAGAAAACAAGTGTGCTTGTATAGATAGTGAAGCACTAGCAAAGTCCTGTAGTAGCAGCACCTGCAGCACCAGCAGAGCTCCCCTGCACCGTGAGCTAGGCTGAGTAATTTACACTAGCTGTAGTGAGAGCTTCTCCAGCAGACATTTCTGTGCGCACCTGCTTCCAGCTCGACGCTCTCTCAGTTGCTGCCTGCTGCTTAGCAGCTGCCTATTGCAGAGCTGTTCGACTTTTGGTGATCCCCAGGAATTTCGCTGGGGAAGTCTGTGTCTGCAAGGTCCGATCCGATGTACGTGGATTCCTACATCAGTGTTGTGGTTTTGCGTGGCTGGGTTCTGGTGGAGAAGGGGTGGATAACGTCCTGGTTTTGGCTAGGATAGAGCAGTTTTGGTGGGTGTCTGGCCTCCAGCCAGGGCTAAACCACCACAGTAGGGTATGACCTTTACGGAAAGGACACGTTCAGGGTCCTGTACTAGTTGGCCATAGACACCGCTGGGATCTGTAGCTCACAGCCTGAAGCCTGGGGACTTAGAAGTTTTCTCCTAGTTTCTATTAGAGCTCCTTAATTAAAAGTCCTCTTTGGGGACCTGAATTGAATTGGAAACCATGGTGATCACTTAGGTCAATCAGCGCAGAGATGATTGCATCTGGGGGAACGAGGTGGAAGATGAGAATGTGTGCATGTTGGAGAGCTTTAGGGAAAGAAACAAACAAAAACCCCCAAACTTCTGTGTAAACAAGGAGCACACATGCTGTGCAAAAGAACAGTTAGCAGATTCACCATGCAGGACTCACTAATCACTTTGGAATTATTAGGGATGAACAGCTGCCTTGCGGCACTGAAGAATGTCTTCAACTTTCATCTCTCAGAACACTTGACCGGTGGGTTTGACAGTCTGTCCACTTTCTCAAATCTATGGGTGTTTTCCCTCATGCTGATAAATTCACCAGGAAAACGTTAACTGAGCAGCTCTGCTTCTGGTCATCCCACAGGGAAGAAAGATGTCATTACTGACCTACTAGGAAAATAGGAACGTTCATCCACATACGGTTGGCCCTGTAACTTCATGATGCACAAACTAAAGTATAAAGAGATGCTCAGTAGCCAGCAAACATTTTTGTTCCAGTGTTGAGGTCCCCTGTTTTAGTTAGGAAATGCCCGTTTGGGATCAGGCGGTGCTGGTAAGATATAGACAAAGTTATGGTTTTATTTCGGCTTACAGATCATTGTACTCTAGCTCCAGGACAATGAAGTCAGTTTCAGTATTAGAGCTCTTTTGGTTTCACTAGAAAGAACAGTTCTGACATTCATTGCCTTTCCTTACAGCAAAGGATGTCACCCCACAACTAACCTGCTTTAGTATCATCATCTTCTCCCCCTCCTCTTACAGGAGAAAAAGCTAAAGGTATGTTCTTCTTGAAAGTCTCTGCCCAAAATAAGTAACCCTGCTTCATTTGTCTTTGTGAATTACAGCGTTTGGATCAGGAGCTTCCACAGACTGGACACATGTCAGTTCTTCAGCCCATGTGTGAATCACTTTGTATTGCTCTTGAGAAATCTTACGGTCCCAATATGCAGGGTTAACCTGTTCTAACCTCTGGCAATCCATCAGAATATTCACATAATTACACTGCCTGCAAGAGCATCCTCACCCTCAGGAGCACCCCTACC
>VZTU01025197.1:20029-65080 GCA_013400835.1 Zapornia atra | reverse complement strand
AGCCGGGTCACAGCTCTCCAGTAAAGAGGACAGGTCATGGAACGGGTCAGAAACCAGGTTACCGAGGTCACTCGAAATTTTTGGCGACCAACCACAGTAGCTTTTGGTCCCCCAGAGATACTCTGCCGAGCTTCAGCGAGGCTTTGCCACTGAAAATATCTGCCAGCGCAGGTCTCCCCACACGCATAGCTTCCTGCAGCAGCCCATTTCTGGGGGGTGTGGGGGGGTGACCCTGTGCCGAGCATGCTATTCCTGATGCATCCTGTTTTTACTACTTGCAGAATTACTAGAGCTGCCGTATCCCTGCCAGCAGTCTTCCGGACAGAAACATGTGCATGTAGAGCATTGTTTTTCTAACTGCAGCACCCCTCTTGCCAAAAAGTCAGTCTGCTTTCTTCTCCCCTCCTCTACACGCCCCACCCCCCCGCCCCCCACCCCAATCTCTATTTGCTGTTAGAGAAATATTTTCCACAGCAGAACGTTAGGCACTGAGCCCCGCAGGCAAATCCTGATAAAGGCTGTCCAGCGAAGCTTTCTGCTTGTAATCAGCATTTGCCCCTGGAAACCAAAGCCCTGCGGTTTGTTTATTTTTCTTTCCCTCCTCCAAAGGAGGTTAGCCCCGCGTCGTTTGGCTTGGTTCTGCTTTCTGAAGCCTCTGCCCCTTTACTATTGTACATACAGAAGCAGGAGAGCAGAATGGGACCTCGCTTTTCGCTTTCTATATAATTAGTATGTTCAGAGGAAGCCTTAATGCCACGCATTAATTTTCAGATCTGGAGCATGTTTTCGGATAACATGGAGATATTACTTCAAAACAAAGCAAGGGCATTAATAAACACAGTACCAGGAAATCCACAAAGGTTAAGTGATTTTCTACAGAGTAATTCATTCTCCTAATGAGCTTGCAGCAGACAATGCTCTCTGTGAGCAGTTATTGCGCATGTATCTTTAATTTGTGTGTTTATATAATTCACGGTAGCGCAAAATAAATTTCTCCGTGAAGTGTCCTAATAGATGAAGTGAGGCTGTAATACTCTTCCAGAGCTTGTTCATTACAAACTGCACTGGCACGGAGTCCGGAGGGAGAGGAAGCCATTAAACGTTAAGCAAAACAATTGCTGTCATGCTCCAGAGGGACCAGCTCTGTAGATGCTTCTGTTAACACTGTACAAAGGAGTCGAGTAGTTGGGTAAAATTAGAATGGGGAAGGGAGGCAAGCGCCTCGTCCTCGATTTCATGAGATTTGGTTGGATAAGTAGGAGTATTTGGATCTTTGTCCGAGAGGAAGAGAGCTCATCCTCTCCCAGCTGCAGCATGCCCCTGAGAGCTAATTGCCACCAGCAAACAGGGAAACAAACAACAAAAAACCCCAACCAAAAACGTTTCCAGTGTTTTCTATCCACAAAGCTGAAATGCTCCCCTGTGTGTGTTTTCAATTTAACTAAAATAGATCACTGTGTGTAAACAGCCACTCTATCTGCATCATTCATATTTGATGGACTAGTCAGTACAACAGATACTTTTATCCATCCCGTAAGTGATGAGAAACTAGACACCTCAGTGTCTTGTGCTCCTCTCAGTTAACATGAGTGGCAGCAGCTGTTATTCCAGGCTCCTTAACATGTAACGCTCGATGTAGAGACAGGAAAATTGGAGATGTGTTCAGTGGAGCTGGGTATAACAAAAGTAACTTCCATGACCAAAACCTCCCAGGAGAATACACAGGAAAGCTCTCCCCATGTCTGTTAACAGCAGTCTGGGCATTCGTGTTCTTGGGTTTTAGAGGCAAGAGGATAACAGGATTCTTGGCAGGTTAAAAAGCCACTTGCAGAAAAGGGCACAGCCTTGAGATGCCTTCATTCACTCTGGCAGCAAAGCGCCAAGGTGGTCCAGAACACCATCACCAGAGACTGCAAAGTGCATGCTAAAGAGATGCACTTGTGTTTCAGATTAGGTTTTGCACGTACAACTAGGACACCTGTAGGAAACATGTCAGCAGACTTTGAAATCTACTGGAAACCAAGAGGAGATATTGCCGCTACCTTCTACTTGGAAAAGAGGAGAGTAGCAAGTTCAGGTGGGAACAAATGTTGCACCCCAGAAGCAGTTCATGAAGGTGGGCAAGCTTTGCTTCCCTGAGCTGCCATCTGAAGGCAGGAAATCCGGGCCCAGCTCAGATGCGGGTATGCTTGTGGTGAGAGTGAAACACCAGGGATTCAATTTAAAAATTAAACCAAACTTTCACAGAGGGCGGTCAAGTACAAGAATAGGATGCTCGGAGACGTTGTAGGGCATACACCCTTGGAAACAGTCAAAGTCCCATCAGATCAGCAACCTGCTGTGGCTGACCCTGCTTGGAGAAGGGGCTTGGACTAAGTGGTGCCTTCAAACCTGAACCATGCTGTGATTTTGTGCAAGGGAAGCTGGCAAAGCAAGGCCACAGACAGACGATGTCACCACCAGTGTTTGGCAGCAGGCTTTGGAGGAACCATAACATAGGAAAAGAGCTGCTTTTCCTTCTTTCCAGTCTCTCCCCCCCCCAACACACACCTTCTGTGCTAGGCTGTCAGGAGGGGGAGAGAAGGTGATCCCCTGGCCAGAGCATCAATGGTCTCAGACCTAGCAAGAGCAGATGAGAAGGCAGACCCCTCACCTGCTTTGGGCCATACTCCAGGGAGGCTCACCAGACCTCTTGCCAGCTGGCGTTTCAGTGACCTACCCTGCAGACAAAGGGGTTAACCTCTCCACAGCTAAAATGTGGTTGCTTTATTTGTGGCCTCACTAGAGAGGGCAGCTGCAGCCCATTTTTTTTTAAAGCCTCTGCTCTGAAGCCAGAGCTTATGGAAAGAAAACTGTAACTTCTGTCTTCTCCTCTGGGAAGAAGCTGGAGAAGACTTGTGAGAAGGTCATTTTAATATTAAGCCAAAGGTCCAAAAAGCACCAGACAAACAGCTCTTTTTTTTTCCAAATAAAGAGTTTGTGACTACACAGATACAAAACTTTCTTCTCTCATTTTAGCCAGGCTAGTCCTTCCTTATTCCCAAGGGAACACAGTCATTTCTTGGGCATGTTTTTATATATGCCGCTGAGAGCCAGGGACAGGAGACAGCATGTGCTTGCTCATGGGCTTAGGGCACAGGGCCTCTGCGCGGAGTGGTCATGGGGAGCAGGGTGGCTGCACAGAGCGGGGACAGGGTCTCGGAGGGCTTCTGGGGCCAGGACTGCATCCAGCTTCTGAAAGTCACTTTAGTGGGCATTGTAGCGTGCCTACAGCTGAGGGGGGAAGATCGCTTCTCTAACTGACTAAGAATACAACCAGGGAAACATTACCCTCCAAATCGCTCTAACATGCATCACGCGGCCGCGTGCGCATATGATGCTGTTTGCACCCTGTGTCTCAGTTCAGCGCAAGCCCACCGCTGCAGCCAAGCTCCTGCAGCCACTCGCTTTTCCCTCACTGGCACTGGAGGAGCAGGGACAACAGAAGCCAAGGCAGTTTTCCATGAGGCTTCTGCTGAGGCGCAGGGATGGGGCTCAGATCCACCACAGGCAAGCAGGAAACACAGAGACGTGTTCGGGGGGCACAAGTGGAAACTGAGTGACACAGCTTTGGGGCAGGTGGAGGGTGCAGAAGCAGGTTCGTTTGTAGATTACATCAGCCCAAGACTGCAACGTGATCCATGAGATGTTAGCAGCATGCAGCAGCCATTGGAGGGTTCCCTGTCACTTACGAAGGGCTGATGGGCACAAAGTGACGTGGGTGACAACGGGTACAACCAAGGTGACCTCAAGCTGCAAGTGCCATGCAGACAGCATGCAGAGGAGCAGAAAGAGGGATAAGTGAAAGGCTCTGTCTCCCTTCCCATCATCTCCCTGTGCAAAAGTCTGTCATAAATAAAAGCATAGGCAGAAGGAGTTGTCCTTTCTCTGTACCTTGTCACCTCCGATGGGGAGTACAGTTGGTTACTGTCCTGACCTGCTTATTCTGGCTGCAAGACAAGGACACACCACAGGTCCTTACAATCTAAGGCTAACAAATACTAACATTTCTTTTAGGTGCTCTGGACAAAAGCAGGACGTTGATATACGTCTCTCCTATGAGTGTCTGAAGCCCTAAAAATTGAGCATTCCTGGATTTGTATACATTCCTTATCTTAAACTATTGCTTAGCAACAGACTTTATCCAAGGACGTGTTTGTGAAACTACCAGGCGTATCCGTATCTGCTCAGGGCAAAGCAATAAACACACCTTTCCAAATTATCTCAGCTAGGATCACACATGTAGCAGATGATCAACCTGCGCGGAAGGTTATCAGCTGTATGGGCTCAGCGTGTTTTTGCAATGCTAATAAAGTGATCTCGACCTGAGCGAATCAAAGCCCTTTCACTGCAGAAAAGGTATCTTTGCATACCAAGTAGGCTGCAGGCGGACGAGCACCCAGCAGGACTCGATGCTGCTCTGTGGCTGCTCCTCCCACGTGGAGAGGAGCAACGTACATGTTTGCCTAGCAAGTGCTGGGTGTTCCCCTGAAGCACTGCTACGTGTGCGCATCCTGATGAACAGCCCTGTTTTGGAAATAAAATTAACCCCCACCGCCCACACACGCTTTCTTAAATGTGACTTTACCACCTCGGTATCTATCGACCCAGCTAGGCTATCGAGCAGTTGGGGGGGCAAAGCTTAAGAGAAGTATTGTACCTCAAATACTGGATGGCTGCTGGCAGGCCAAGGTTATACTTCTCTGTTCCGTTACAGAGGAATTTTTTCCATTCCCGTTACCGGGCTGTACTGCACCACTACAAGGCCACGATGTAAATACAACACGCTTCTGTGCGGTAACTGGCCCCGGGAAGACGAGTGAACGCAGAGGCCCTCCTAACCTCCTTGTGTCCTTGAGGCCAGCGCTGGTGATTGCGCTTCGTCCTGAGGAGAGCTCGCACGGCCTTCTGCAGGTAAGGGACCCCCTCCTTCACACGGTGTCCTGTGCGAGCAGGAAGGAGAGATGAATGTCACTTCATGTCTGGGCTCGGGGGTGACAAACCCCTTTCCCACCTGGAGCTGGGGTGAGATGTGTTGAGCAAAGGGGCAGAGGCAGCTGAGGAAGAGCCAGTTTTGGTGCACAGGGAGGCGAGTAAGAAGGCTGCAGCCCCTCCTCTCTAAGGCTCGAAGAAAACATGGGTACAAGTGTGGCATGTTGCACTGCAGCAGCACTGCGCGCACTCCATCCTCTGTGCAAGCAGCACAGCAGTGGTGCATGCACCTTGCGAAAGGGGCAGGGATTGAGAGGCAGAGAGGCAGGTTGCTCAGCATAAGGTTCTCCCACGGCTTCACAATTATTGCAGAAGAGATTTGACTGTTATTGCAAGGGCTTGGGGCAACCCCAGCCATCCTTATCTTCGCAGGCACGTGCCTCTAACACCGTCATGACTGCAAAGGCCAGGCAGGCACACTGGTGCTCTGGCCACTGCAGTGCCAGCTCCTTCCAAAGGCACCATAAAACTCTTAATGCCTGGTCTGAGCTCCAGCAAAGGACGAGAAGCCCTTCAGAGTGGAGGGAATAACCGTGCACTAAACAGCAGACAGCAGCCAGCGCGTTAAGGCAGTCCCTGTGGGCAGCTGTACTGGAAACGGCATCATCTCAGCACTGACTTAAAACTGAGCAGCAAACCAGACTTGAGGCAGCTTTTAAGGTTTTAATCCAGGTTTTAAATGATTCAGTTGAGACCCTCCATAAGCCGTAAGTACTTAGAACAGAAGCTGCAGCCAGAGCTATACTGTCTTAAGACATGCTGACATTAATGGCCCTGCTGGCAAGAGTGCAGTTGGTGCTCAGGTCTGGGATGTGCTGGACACCTACATCTTCTGTAGGTGCTGTAGCAGAGGAGTCAGAATTGTACATCCTCCATCTTTACTCATTTTCTCATCAGTTAAAAGGAGTAGTGAAAGAAGAGAGAAAACAAAAGAGAACGAGCAGGACCTCCTACTAGAGCTCACTGATCATACCCTATAGCCCAGGGAAGGAGATTCAGCCAAGTTTCCAAACCACAGATACTTTCCTGGTATGCTCTCAAGTCTGGGGAGGCTGAGTACATCCCTGCTGAGGACAGAGGGGAAGAAGGAGAGATGGTCCTGTGCCAGCAAAGATCAAGCCACTTTTGGTCAGGGCTCTGTGAGCAGAAGGCACGCAGGGGATTAAAACCCATTCTGAAATTCTGACGACAAGAGGAAACACAGCTCTCCCGTTATCCTCCTGCAGATAAATATTTGAAAGCAACTATAAAGAAAACTCAGCCATGCGTCCCCCGCTACCTACCAGGCAGTCACGTCAGTACAATGGGAGCCACGTTCAGACAAGCAGCAACACAAGGAGGTTGAATGTACCAAGTTCCCGGGCACTGATCTCTATCGATTTCTGCTGAGCGGTACTATTTTATATCAATACTTGCTAATTGTAAAGCCATCAGAGGATGTATTTTCACAGTATCGCAGACCATGAGGTTTGTTTTCCAAGGGCAGATGAGGGGACAGCAGAACCACCTCCCCTGCTTGAAGGGGAACCCCAGAGTTACACCAGCAGAAACAAAATTGATGGCAAAAAAACCCTGCAGATCAAGTTGCAGGTTTGATATTCATCAGCCTTTTCCTGCCATTCAGGGACTCATTAAATCAGGCACCATAGAGCTGTTCACAGTGAAGGTAACCTGAGAGCAAAGGCTAGCCCTTACCCTGACACAAGTCAAGAGCTGTCTTCCATGGACAATAGCTGAAGCACTGGTGGCAAGGCACAAGTACATAAACTACTGACTTCATGCTGGGGCAGGGCAGGTTGGGTTAGGGGGCATGCAAGGGCTTTGGAATCAGGATCTCACTTAGGACCTTTCCTAGAAAACTAAGTCAAGCCCAAGGACAGCTCACTGGGCTGACAGAGGTCCCACCAAGCAGCAGCAGGGAGCAGGCACTCAGGGTTCCTTGCCAATCTTACTGGCTCTGTGCTGGTAACACTCTGCTGACCACAGCAAAGCCACACATAATTAACACCATAGCAAGCAAGGAAAGGATTGAGTTGGCTACAGCATTCAGACTTCCTTTCTGGGATCAGCATAGCATTTCCTGAAGGGTTCCTGGACAGACCTGTCCTGTCAGCAACTGGGTTGGCAGACCTGGCATGGCGCAGTACGGCAAGCCAAGAAACCTTTGTGCTTCCCAGCACCAAGGAGCGGCATGTAACTTGCCCTCTTAGAAGGCCACCTAGATACAATCAGCTGCTTCTGCATACACTTCGCCCCAGTCTTTTAGATGGAGCCCGAAGCAACCTATTACTGACAAGGATGGACAAGAAACATGGTGCTTCTTGGGCAACCTGCACGTTACAAGTGCTCACGACACAGAAGCAGATGGTTGCCTGAGCTCTCCCCTTCCTTCAGGTGCAAGTTTCTCCCAACCTCCACAGGAGCAGCGACCTTTAGAATTATTCAAATTTCAAGAAAGTCCAAAGTCTGATCCGAGATCAGATTCCCTCTGAGCTAGGTGCTGTAAAGCCCCGGGAGCCTTTCTCTCAGAGTTGCAGCTTAAGCAGATAATGCTGGGGCTTGCTAGCAGAGAATGGGAGCGCCAGTTGCCCATGGATAAGCACCAGGGCAACACAGGGGAGGCTGAAATGCAAGTTGTGTTTCCTTAATACCTATGTAGAACTGCGGGCAAGCCAGGCAGCACACGGACCCCCCCAGCCAGTCTCTCCCCTCACCCCCTTCAGAAGACTGCGCTATAAAAACAGCAAGCAGGGTGCAGGCAGAACTGGTGGATACACGCTGGCCTGCGCTAGTTCCAGGACCTAAAATGGCTGCCATGTGCTTAAGTGCAGTAAACCACTTCTTTTATCTCGTATCCTTAGCTAGTTACTGATTACCAGCGCTAATAACACCACTACAAATAATTCACAGGCTGCAAAGACGTTGTTCATCCCAGGGACAGGAACATTTACCAGTTCTACCTGATACTGGGCACAAGTCCTTTTTTGGGATGCCTCAACTCTTCTGAACTCTTTCAGTAGCAAGAAATACCAGACGATATTACAGCTTTTTGCTTTGATGTATCTCAATCAAAGAGACATCTACAGTGCCTGATAAGGGTGTCTCTCCCACCCCTACCTTTGTTTCTCCATTTGTCCTGACGCTCCTTTGAGGCAGCTACACCCATCTGCTCCACCCTCTGAGCTGTCTTTCCACTGGGAAAGGAAACAACTTACCAGGATGTTCATTTTCCCTTGGGTGTATCAGGGGGCACCCACCTCCGCTCCTGGCTTGGTGGAAAGCACCACACCAGCCAAGAGAAACTTTACAGGGAAGAAGATTTAGGAAGGGTGCAAGCTGCCAGAAGATGAGACAGTTGCGCACAGGAAACCAAAGCCACCATGTAAATTTGATCGCCAGATTAAGAGCAGAAATTTTTTACTGCCTTTCAAAAGCAGTTCAATGCTTCCCAAGTGAGTCTCAGCCACGGGACTTTGTGGAATGCTTTTCCTGCCTGAGGATGACCAGGAACCACATAAATAAAACACATCCAGGACCGTCTTGGCTTGCCTTTACTTGTCATCCTCAAACACATACCCTGTCCTACCAATCCCTCTCTGTTAACGCAAGGTTTTCCAAGACTTTGCTCAGCCCCCCCATAGAGAAGAATCACATAGGCACAGCATTTTTTGATTTCAGCAAGAGCAATGGTGAGGGATGTAACACACTGCGAGCTTACATGTTGCGTTTAGAAGCTTATTCTACAAATTCCCTTCTCTGCACTCCACTTTGCTTGTAGTATTAAGGCCTGGATATTTATTGCACTCACCTAAGCAGAAGCCCAAATCTTCACGCACACTGGGAACACAGCTCACTATTGTCTTATGAACAATCCATTATGTATTTTTAGGACTACTTCAAGAAAGGGACCAAAAAAAACCCTCAAAAAGAAGGTAAACTTTACATCCCTATGAAGTAAGCGTTCAGTCTTACAAGTCTCAGGAGAGAGTGTCCATGCACCTTGCAAGGCTGACCTCTAATTGAAAACAACCATATGGGTTAGAAAGCATTTCTGAAATATTTAAAGCCAGCACACGGAAATAAAGGCCATTCCTGATTTAAAATGGCTGAACTGGTTTCCCTCAAGCCCGCATGCATGAAACCAGTTTCAAAAAGAAACCATCTGGAAGAGTTCAGCTCGGTACATGAAGTTTCTGAAGTTTCAGAAAGTTGTGAGCAATTGAAGGAGCAAAAATAGCATCAAAAACCACTTTAGCAACCTTAACCAGCACAGAGAGCAGCACTCCTGCCAGGGCCCCTGGCTCCAGTAGATACACAGCGCACACACACAGAGCTCTCAGAGCACAACTATTCCCACTGAAGTCCCTTAAATTATACATTGACCTAAGTACAATCCTAAAATTGAGCCAGAAAATAAAGACTTCCAGAGTTTGCACCTTTTTTCTGTTACTACCAGTAAGGCTCTTCCCCTGTGCTTATAGCCTTCTTCTCTGATTAACAGTTACTGAGTCACCGTTTGCCATCAGGTTCATTTGTCCTGGCAGGGGGCTGTTCAGGGGCTTTTAGAAAAATATTCCAATCATCTGCTCCCTCCCCCTGCACAGACCATGGATATTTTTCCCAAGCGTCATGGCCTGTGACTCCCTCTCCATTGGCAGTTACTTCCAAACCACCTCCCAGGTTCTCCCACATGAGAAATAGTGTCTGGGAAAGAGGGGCATTGTCTCCATCCTTGTATTCCTGATACCAGTTCACAATTTGAAGAAGATGCTGTGCTCCTGCCCCAAGCCAGCATCATTTCATGGTGGCTTGGGAAAGCACCTCCTGGGTGTAGAGCTTCCAGGACATGGTGTTGCCCACACAAATGGAAAACATGAAGTGTCAGATAAAGGCAGGAGGAGTGAGCAGTAAACTCCCTGGGCTATTAGACAAGGATTTCCTTTAGGAATATTGTGTTGCAGAAGGATCTGAAAGCTCCTAACAAGAAAGGAACCACTTTTGTGTCACATATGGTTCAGGATCATTTCATAACTTTGTATAGCAATTGTCACCCAGAGATCTCAAAAGTGGTCTTCAAAGTATCACTGTCTCTATAGATGGGTAGGGAAGCCAATACAGGAAAAGATGAAGTGACTTGCCTGTGGTCACCACACCTCTTCAGTCACCCTCTGAGCACAAGGCTGAGCCACACTGCCCCAGCTATAGAGAGCCCCAGGAATAGAAAGCCCCAGAAAAAAATGCCCAAGAATGCCCCCAGATTTTACTCTTTTACAGGCATATACCATCCAGTTGCCAGTTTGCTGACTCTTCCACTTAGAGAGAAGTACAGGCACCAACATCTGCAAAATCAAGGGCTAAGAATGAGACACAGGATGAGAGTGTAGTAACTTACAAGAGTCAGCACCTGCTTGTTACCTCCTTTGCAGAGCTAGTGACAGGACCACAGCGCATTGTGTGCCAAGGGCACGCAGCAAGTCCCTCTCTGTACACGAGTCGTGCACCAGTGTGACATTCCCAGGCTTTGGCTGGCTCAGTAGGGCCAAACCCTTATTTCACTCACATTTTAAAACCTATTTTACTTCAGTCATTCCTCACTCATGGCACTCAATGGTGGCAGGGTTTAGTTCTTTGGCATCTTAAGGATTTCCAAGCCAGACCAGGGGTTTGCCAAGGCACCTGTTACCATACCAAGGACTCCGTGTTAATGAGTCTGTGATGAGGCTCAGAATCAATCAGCAGGCAGCAGCAATCTGAACAAATTCTAAAAGAAATTCTGTCTTCCAATGAAGAAATAAACTTTCTCCCCACAGGATTTGCAGCCACTCAACCACTGAAGAGCTATGCTGGTGCAGAGGGAGCCTGCAGTGAAATTCGATGTGAAATAATCATAAACCATCTAATTGGCATTACCCAAGCTGAAAAGTAACACAAGTAAGCAAGCACAACTAAATGATACTGGATTTCTTTTTAAACTGTTTGGCTTTAACTGTGTGAAGTTTTACATAAACCACTTCTATATCTATAGAGGTATATAAGGATTTTTCATGTTGTTTGGAATTTTATAGGACTGTAAACCAGAATGTAATTGGAATAGGACATTGAAATAAGATAACGATCTCCTGCAGCTTCAGAAATTAAGAAGAGAGCTCTTGCATATATTTTCTTCTCCAAGGAAGAAGTAAATGTACTGTGATGATTCTTGTCTCCAGAGAAAGAATCATTATGTTGCATTTTGTGGTTTTCTAAATAACATTCATCAAACAAAGGGCTATTCGGAGGTGCTGAGTACAGCTCCTGTTAATTGGCCCCAGGGCTAGCTTGACTATCCAGACACCTCTGAGACTTTAAGCCGTAGCTGATAAGGAAGTCTTCATTATGCTTATTCTTGGGTGAATGAAAAACAAGTCTCGTCCTTGTTCATATTTCCTTCTCACAATTGGCTAAGTAGACCCAAGCCCATTGTCACCATCATCTCTGGATGTATAAATCCCCATGGTCATCACGTTGATCGAGTTGCTTGCCATTCAGTGACATTACGCAGAAGGAAAGTTACATCAAGCAAGCAGTGAGGAGTAGAAAGGAGAGGCAATGGAGGTCTTTTTTCTCCAAATCTCAGCAGATGGGAATGACAGATTACAGGACTTGCGAGTACCAACCCGGTCGCATACTGCTCTGGGACTGAAATTCCATGGGGAATGCTTCACCCACTAAATGCTGTCCTGGCAGACGGAAGTTTCAAGGTACCATTCCAAGATGTTGTGGTATTTATAAACCTAAGCCAGCAAGGATCTGCCCACAAGCAACAAAGATTGATGCCCCCTTGGCCTTTGCAGCTCATGATAGGTGTCATTTGACATTTTGTCTCTCGTAACAGCACGCCCGATGTTTGAATTTTATCACTTCCCCAACACTCTCATGGTGTGCCTTTCCCAAATTAGTGAGAGGCCTGGAAGATGAGTGATTGTTTCTTCTGACTAATACAGGATAAAACCAAAACAGATGCCTTTCAAGTGTTCTCAGATCCATTTTAGAGAGCTATTATCCCCATTTAGAGGCAACAAAACTGAAGCACATCGACGTTAAACAATATGCTCACCTTTATGCTTTTTGCCAAGAGGAAGAACACAACCCATTACTCAAAGCGACGAGCATATTTCCTGCCCTCTGTATTCTGGTGTCAACTGACCTTTTCAATATGGGACAACATCTTCTAGAATGTGAATTTGCTCTTTACTTTTCCTTCTTTTTCTTCTCTCTTTTTTTTTTTTTCCTTACCACCATAATCATTTACTTGAAGTGTTTGGTCTTAATTACAGTAAATATTTCTCCATTTCTGTACAGATGGCAAATGCACTGGAATAGAACTGGATGGTTTAAGTTTATCGTCTGTTCATCTCTTGATAAAGATCAATATAGATTAGAGGTAAGTCTGTTTATCCATATTCATTTTCAAAAACCAAAATGATATGCAACAGATTTATAATTAAGCAGAAGTGATGATGTTTTTGTACAGCTTAGTTAAATGGATTTGCCACAATGCATTAGAGTAGAAGCTATGAAAACAGACCAGATGTTGCAGTCCCCCACAACCCTGTGCCACAATTTGCATGAGAGTCCTACACCCTAAATAAAACTTAAGGTCATAGTTTTCTAATCTTGTCTTCTAAAACCATACTGGCTACACAAATAAGGTGGCTTAATTTACAGAGGGGATGAACAACCCCAGTTAGGAGTAAAAATCTGGATTAAATTTAGTCGGGTACTTATGTGCCTAAACACAGCGCAGCTTCAGGTTCCCAAATGAGCCTGCTGAACTCAAAGCTTCTCCTGCCATGTAGCCCAGACATTTACATTTCTGCCACAACTAAAACCAGCTGAGTCACAGCCCTGTGAGGTCTGTCTTTGAATCCTGCACTGGGTGATGCTCTGCCAAATTAACGCAAGCCTTTCTGAGAGTGCTCAGCGTGCGCAGCCTCCCTTGCTGTACCAGGGAAAGTCAGCTAGGCAAAGCGCGACACTCCTGCACCTCCCGGCACAGCAGTTCCAAGATTTCCTTCCAGAGCCCCATCCTGCTGGGTTGGAAATCCCACTGACTCAGTAGAAATACTTGGTTGAAAGCAGGATTCAGCCTGAGGTATAGGAAAGACAGACCATGTAAGCCAATCCAAAGCACCTGACACTCAGAGGCATTGAGGAGCACCTCTGCGGTTGAGACTGGTACCAGCTCGGCTGATAAGCATTTCGCCCTCCTCGCTTGGTGAGGACATGAGAGGTCACTGGCCTGATGATCCTCATCCCTTGACTGCCAGAGCTGGGCAGAGCAAGACCTTGCAGGTGAGATCTTGCCCTCACCACACACAATGCATGTTTTACCACTGGCTTTGGCGGAGTCAGGACTTCACAATATCCCATGTTTTATTCACAGTGAAGCCACCGTGTTTATTCGTGAGGCAGAGATAAGAGGATGCAGCCCTCACATCATGGCAAAGGGTCGGCTTGGGCAAGGACCTATTAAAATCAACATTACACAACTGCTTCCATGGGGAGCTCCTTTTCTCCAATTATTAGCCAGAGTGATGAAGTGCGCCGGGTGACTCACGCACCTTATGTTGCCCATCAACAGCAGAAGATGTTTGGAGTTAGATAAGTGCCCTTAAAATGTCTTCTTTAACACACACAGCTCATGGGAGCACCAGCAGCTATGATGTCAATCATCTCAACGTGCTGAAAGTTTGTTTGCTGCTATTTGTTGGGGTTTTTTAAAACAAAGAGCATGCCTGAAGAGCTCTTGGAAAGGGCAAGATCACCCCAACCAAGCGATAAAAAATGAGCACTGAAGCTGATGGAATCACAGAATCACAGATTTGTAGGAGTTGGAAGGGACCTCCAGAGATCATCAGGTCCAACCCCCCTGCCAAAGCAGGTTCCCTAGGACAGGTCTCACAGATAGGCGTCCAGACGAGTCTTGAATATCTCCAGAGAAGGAGACTCCACAACCCCCCTGGGCAGCCTGATGAGAGAGTTTTGCCTTCACGGATTGAGTTTCTAGCAGCCTGGCTTTACCACACCATGTGCTACGCATGCAGCACGTCCTCAGTGCAGCTCAAAGAACAAGCGCGTAACAGAGGAAAACCCTCCCCCAGTGCATGTGTCAGGTTATAATTCTCAGAAGCAAAGGGAGATGGTTATCTCTCATTTCAGGGGTCTCTAATTTCCAACTAGCTTGTTAAAATATCTCCATTTTCGAGCCCTCTGCACTACTTACAGGACTTTTATTGATGCAAGCACTTCGGAAGAAACCAGTGCACAAGGAAGAAACTTCTTAGGAGCACTGGTTTCAGGATGAGCAGGGATTTTGAAGACATGTAGCTGCTCACTGTATGCCAGGGTTTTAAAAAATGCCTAAGAACATCATTAGCATCTCTAGGCAGTTAATTCCTTTTAACTTTTTTTTTTTTTTTAAAAAAACAACGCTGTCCTTTAGTCTCTTGGACTGATTAATGGAAGATTTCTTGTTGTGAATAATTCAATGCCCTGGAACAGTATTCCAATCACAGTTGATTATAAATTAACACTCATTTTAACTGATGCAGATAATCACGCCAATGTCACAGCAAATACATTATCAAACGTTACATATGGATGCTGTAACGTAAACAAGAATCTGAGAACTCCATTATCTGCCAGTGCATTGCTACCAAGTAATTTCTAAATATTTCATCATTGTTTAGACTGCATTCAGATTGTACGGCATAACTTGCTACTTATAAACAGTAGATGCAACTGTTTTCTTAGGTATAATTAGCAACAAAAAGGAGTAAAATTTCCTTTGTTACCAACTGAAATGCTTGCTCGGGATACTGGAAAAGGAAATATCTTCCCTGGACTCCCACCACAGGCCATGCTTCCTGCCCAAGATGTAAAGGAGTTTGAATGAGGGGAAAGGACTAACAAAAGACCAATAAATAAGCACGTGGTTTAACACAGAATCAAAGGAAAACATGACAGCTCACAGCACTGCAGGCAATAACCCTTTGCCTGAGTTTCTCCACCTTGGTGTTGCAAATGACTGATAGAAATCAAGACCGCTTTTTATTTCCCTGCTTTTCCTTCTCCAGGGTCTCATACTCACCTTTTGTCTCAGAATAAGAAAACAGAACCTGGCACATTCTTTTCTAGTCCTGCCCATCATCTTTGTTTTACTGTAGTCCTCCTGCCTCTGTTCCTTGACCAGCTGGAGCTGCTGCGGGGTGCGGCGAAGTTCTCCTCCTTGTTTCTTTACAGCTTTTTAACCAATAGGCTTTTAACACACAAACCAGATCTACACTTCCCAGAGCAGAGCTGCAAACAGACGTTTCACTCTTGAGATGCTCTGATCCCTGCTCTTCATTCACAGAAAGAGATGCAAGGCATAAAATAAACGCAGACTCATTGAGCTAAAGTACCTTTGTATATAGAACAGATTCTGGCCTCACTTTTTTTTTGGTCAGTGTCACATTGAAGACTTATTTCTGATAACACTCAATAGGAACTAGTACAAAACTCTCATCTGGCCCCATCCGGAGTACTGTGTCCAGATCTGGGGGTCCCCAGTACAAGAAAGATGTAGAACTGTTGGAGAGGGTTCAGAAGAGGGCCATGAAGATGATTAGAGGGCCGGAGCACCTGCCCTACAAAGAGAGGCTGAGGGAGCTGGGCTTGTTCAGCCTGGAGAAGAGAAGGCTGCGGGGGGGACCTCATTACAGCCTTCCAGTACCTGAAGGGAGCATATAAACAGGAGGGGAATCAACTTTTTAAAAGGGTAGATAATGGCAGGACAAGGGGGAATGGATTAAAACTAAAGGAGGGAAGGTTTAGATTAGATATTAGGGGGAAGTTTTTTACAGAAAGAGTGGTGAGGTGCTGGAACAGGCTGCCCAGAGAAGTAGTGGATGCCCCGTCCCTGGAAGTGTTCAAGGCCAGGTTGCATGGTGCCCTGGGCAACCTTGTATAGATCCAGGCCTAGAGGTTGGCAGCCCTGACTGTGGCAGGGGGGTTGTAACTCTATGATCCTTGGGGTCCCTTCCAACCTATACCATTCTATGATTCTATGATTCTCATGTTATTTCAGTATCTCCTGTTTTTTCAGGGTGAGAGGAGAACTAACTAGGTGCAGGATTTTGGAAAGTTCCTCCTGGTAGGAAACTGAAGTCCTATCCACATCACTTGTGTGCAGAGATCAACAGTATGCCAACTCAAGCTTTCCTCTACCTGTTCCCACATAAGTTTAAGCCCAAACTTGAGATTTCTCCAATCAAAGCAATCAAAAACAATCCAGAAAGGGCATTTCTAGTTATATTTGGAAGTTGATCTCAGACATTAAGAAAATATATAGCAACGCTGTGGAGAAGAAAAACAATGTTGTTAAAATAGCCCTAGTGTATTAGGTAATGCATTTTCTTTGTATTTATATGTTTCTTCCTGATGGCAGTGTTATTTTTTACTGGGCAATGAGCTGGAGCCTGTATTTTTGAACAGATTATTCAATCCTCATTCCTCTTCCAAACCGAAACCAAATAATAATTTTATAGCCCTAGCAGATGTAGGGAATGTTGATCAACTGTACCAGCCATGCCTGCTTCTCCAGAAGTATCTCCAGCTTATGAGCCCCATCTTGAATGAAAACATACATTTAGCTCTAGAAACGAAGAGGATTTTGGAACAGTCAACTAAAAATAAAACAAACCCCAAACAACCCAACAACTTCCACTAGCCAATTTTGAGTTATAATTCTCCATAAAGAGCTTTCTTATCTGTCTCCAGAGAAAAAACCCCACAACCCGCTCTTTAACAGCTGTAGTCCAACCTAAGCCTCTTTCTAACCATTAGGTAGGGTAATGTATATTGTTTTATTTTCCCAGCTCCACTCCCTTATTTCTGATTGTCAGGTTTAGTCAGGCATAAAAAAGGAAGCCTTTGTGCAGTCAGAACATCTCATGATTTTTCATGTAGCACTTCATTTTGTTTGTCTACAGAAAAGGGTTGTGAAATTCAGGTTTGTGCAGAAAACAGGACATTTCACTCAGCCATCACATTTTGACATTTGATAAGTAATTAACTGAAGGAAAGAACAGCTGCTAAGAAAACACTCGGTGACAGCATGTAGATGATTTAAGGCCAATTCATGAACTATATAAGCCCCATTTAAATCTAAAATGTCATGAGATGCACAATAAAAATAAAATAAAATAAAATTGCACACTGTCTTTCCTTCACAGTCTAACAAAGAGTTAGCCTTGAGTATCTGAATGTGCTGTCACACACTTCTGTCATCGAGGATGGGAAGCTTAGGCTCCCATATCCTAAAGACCAGCCTTAGGACAAATACTAAATATAAAATACAATAAATAATTACAAAAGAAGGGAGCTTAGTGTCTTTCTTAAACTTCAGCAGCATTCTCCCTAGGTTTCATGTCACAATTTTTCTTATGTCATTTAGAATTGATCAGGTAGCTCACGGGTGGTATGTCTGAAACAGAAACGAGCAGTAAGCTAACACCACCATGGGCGAGACAGAGACAAGTTTAAAAAAGGGTAAGCAATAAGGGGAAAGCTTGATGGAGGGGGCAGATGACTGAGGAAAGCAGGTTTGAGAATTAAAAGCTTTCTAACAAGTCAGCTCTCCAAAGCAGACTGGAGTTTCAGAAGGTCTCATGTACACAGCTACTTGCACAGCAGACCAACCCAGTGAGCATTTAGGGACAACCCATAAATGTGGATTATTAGTTTTCATAATATCGATGGGAAATGAACAATGTTCCTTCTCTAGAGATACCTTCTTGAGGCTCTCCTTACCTGGATCTTAGCCACGCTACTTAGATGGATATTAATAGATTCCTCTTGGCTCTTGAAGCATTTTGACCTCAAATGGCTGTGGGTAGTAGGTAGGGTACGTGCCAGCCCAAGAGCTAGCCAGCACATGCCGCGCCCTGTCATTACAAATGCTGCCGTTCTCATTCGACAACTGCTTCACTGGCAGGTTATTGTTCTAAGACAAGGATTCAATGGCTGCTGGTGAATAACAGCTATTGTATCTGCTTAGAAGGAGAAATGAGAAAGAAGGCACAAGCACCTCAATACTGGTCCCAGTAGCCATGGGCCTCCCAGAGAAGAGGCAAGGCTTGCCATGGCTCTCCTGTTCTCTCAGAGACCTTCCTATACACGTTTGGCAGATTTGGATATCCTTGTCAGAGGGAGATAAGAACAGATCTGTTTGGCTGGATGTTGTTGTGCTAGGTGGGAATGGTTCTTAAATCCTTTATGTTTTCTTCTTCGTCAAAGGAAAGACCAATTGGTCAGGGAAGGCCAGGGGAGGAGAAAAATTACCTTCTGCTTCTGGAACAAGGAAGAGTAAGAAGGTTTTTCGCTCAGCTCAAGTTCCTGGAGTGCTGGGGAAACCGGCAGCAGAGCTACTGAAGACAGATGGCCACAGACAGAATCCACAGCAAGGCAGCATGCAACCCAAGTGGCAAAACAGATTCCACAGTGACTGGGCACTGCAAAAACAATCTCCAAAGCTTTGCAGAAGAGGACAAGAGTGCTCAGGACACAAGGTTCACAAATATCACAGCCATACCGGACAGCAGTGAAGGAAAGTCAAGACGGTAGTGGGATGGTGACAGCCTGTGTCTCTGGGACAGTGCTGGGTCTGACCTTCATCAGCAACTGCAGGGCCATCTTGAAATGGCAAGGAAGCTTCAGAAACCTCAGTAGGCTTTCAGCCATTAGCAGTAGGGAAGGGGAGGAGCACAAAAAAACTGGTTTTGAAGGCCTGTTATCCTTCTCACTGAGATAAACCAAACAGTGCTGTAATTTCCTTGAGTAACAGCTAACAAAAGATTGTGCCCTTCATTTATGAACTTAGAAAATTTGACTTGGGGATGATTAGTTAAGCAAAAGTGATTAATTGGACCCCAGAAAAAACTCCAAACAAACCAGGAGCCCTTAATCCCAACAGTCCAGATCACGGCTGTTAACAGACTGGGTTGTTGGTTTTTTTTTTAAATGAAAGTTGGAAATATACAAAGTGTGGAAGAGAAGCTGACATTTAGCAATAGACATGAGACTTTTAATAGCACAGAGCTTTCTCCTGATGGTTAATACCAGGATAAAAAAAAACCCCAAACCAAAACATCTGGAAGGTAGGACTCTCATACATTCTGCTATGTTTATAATTCAGAATTAACATACAACACAGAGACATTGCTTTTACAAACCCCTTTTCCCAAGCATAACTGTACTTTAAGCCATTTCAGAGGATGCTGATACGCATTTATGGAATTGAAAAGCTGGCCCCCACAGGTAGGGGCACTGCACTGGCGCATCGGCTCGTGGCGTCATCGCGATGGTGAGATTTAGAAGAGGAGTCGCTGCTTGATGAGATTACTCAGGTTATACAATGAAAAAACCTCAGCACAGACCCTGTGCATCACTGGTTGTTAGCGCGAGGCCAGAGGGGAAGGTTTCTGGCACAGAACAATTACGTGGCGAAATAAAGTGCAAAGCTTCTTCTCTGACCAGGGGCTGAGTCTGGTCTGTCAATAAAGCACACCAGATCCTGGCTAAACTTCCCAAGCCTGGAAGTGCAATCTTAAAGGAGGTTCTAGATAATTTGTTGCAAATTATTGTACAACAGCAGTACCTATAACTAATTTCAGAAGTTCCTGTTTATTCAGAACAGCTCTCCAACCACAACTGTTGTGGAGCAGTTAATGAGATCCTAAAGGATTTTCAAATAAAAGGTTAGCATTTACTTAACAGAGAAAGCCTGTCCCATGGTAATTTGTGTTGGTACAATCCTTTGCTATCCTTTCAAACAAACAGTAAGGAACGGTACTGAGGTTTAGTTTATTTCTTAAAGACACCGTTCCTTCTAAAACTGTGTGACAGAGCATAGATTATTTGTTTTGCAGGATATAAAAAATGAATCATCTTCGTTTCCACCAGATACCTAGAAATTAGCACTACCTTAAGGTTGTCAATCAGCAAATAGATTTGGCCCCAAAAGGGAAAGGAGCCTGTCCACCTCCTGAGAGAAAAACAGCCAAGAGCACGGCTGAGTTCAGCAGGAATTCCAGACAGGCAGAGGACAAGACGCACACAAGCATTGTCGCTGCTGATTCTGGTTCTAAAAAAGTGAATTAGCAGCTGCAAGAAGTTGCTTTTTTCAGTAGGAGCTTCTACACTGACATGTGCTTACATGTTTTCCTGGAGTCAGTCCAACGTATATGTCAAAGGCTCTCGGGAGGCATGTGTTAATAAATATTCTGCTTAGAAATTATGGGAGGGGCGTCACCAGCTATAGCTGGAGCTCGCCCCAGCTCCAGCTATCACAGACTCCCTCAAGTCTAAGGTGACAAATCCTCAGACCTCATAAAAAGCATGTTGTCTTTGAGATGCACCTGGCTATGCCAAGCTTGAGGGGGTCCCAGAAAAATGCAGATGTGTTGAGGGAAGCAACACCCACATTTTCATATTTCAGCTGACATCCAGCTGAGTGCTCTCAGCAGTGTTGTTTTCACATTTCATGAAGTTGTGCTGGGGGAAGAATGATCTGCCAGGGCTCAGCCCACGGCCTTCTTTCTGCCAAGTCTCTTCCCTGGGGAACACGTGGGCAGCAGCCCCTCAGCTCCCTGGAGTTTGGCCATCCCTTATGTACCCCATCCTCAACAAGTGGCTGCACACGGGGTGCTGACAACATAGTCAAGCCATTAACAGTGATCACTGATCAGTTCTCATCAGACCATATTGATTCTTGAAGCACAGCAAGCCCTACCAGGGGAAGAGCACTGCTCGGGCTGCCTGATTACAAAGTTAATCACGAGAAGATGCCCAGAGAGTTTGGACATTGCACCCGCCCCATGAATTATCACCTTCCTTCATTCCAAGCAGCCAGCCGGCATCGCTTGCTGTCGGACCGATGGCTTTCCTTTTATGGTTTACAGATTTTGCAGCTAATCGTGAAGAAAGCCATTTTTGGAATGCCTGGGCAGCACACGCGTGAATCACAAGCAGCCAGCCATTGCTTCTGTCTCCCCAACATGTATCATGGAACTATTTTCTTCCATCCCTTTTGTAGTACAGTACATTCTACGTTGTGAATCATTTGCATGCAGAAAATAGAAACCAGCGATGACTCTATATTCACAACAGAGGAGCAAGAACTGGCATCCCATAATTAAAGTGCCAGGTTGGGTGGTGGTGTAGCAATTTGCTGCACAGACGGGCTTGAGTGTCAGCTGTAGAGATTGATAGGCCCCTAAACACACGGTTCCTGATGAAATAGGTTGGTTTAAAACACTCAAATTCTGGCCCTCGGGGAGGGTACAAAGAACACACAGGTACTTTGTGCCGTGCCCAAAAAGGGGCTTTGGATGTTGTAATGCCATGCCCAAAAGCAAAATGAAATGGTGCCATTCAGCACACCAAGCTGGGTGCCTGTCATCCCTATGAAGAGAACAAGGGGAATTAGACACCTGGGAATCAGATTCAAAGTCTACGGCTTGCTGGGGTGTGGGAAGAGAGCTGCTTTCTGCCAGACAATGTTCTGTCCATCTCTTCCACAGGACCTTCCCAAGCCACGCAGTGGTTCTGCTGAGCTCTGTCTCCCAGACATGAGCCACTTTGAGTGAGGAACATCACTCATCAGCAGAGTGCCAAACCTGATCTAGTAACCCTGCTGGGAATGTCAGCTCCTGCTCACTGCTGCTGTAATGTGGATGCTTGGCTTTTCTCCAGCCTGGAGCCTGCACCTGCCTGGGACATGGGCAGAGAAAGCCTACGCCCTTCTGCAGAAGATCCTGTAAAGATTCCCTCAGGGGCCTAACTCATGCTAGAACAGATGCTCACTTTGTGAAACACGGTACTGATGGCCCATCGTTTAATTCTGCTGAAGAAGAGATTGCAGTAACACACTTCTGTCCCTGGTATAGCTACATCAAAGTAAGTTTAAGACATCAGCTGTTTAATCTTGGTGATTCTGGGGTAGTTGTCCCTTCTTCAGTACCCCAACAGTAGAGTAACTGGAGTGTTCTTCAGAGAGAATACATCAAACTAGCTCTTTCCACAGGCTGTTACAGCTAGCTGGGAGTTGCACAGGTTGGGGTTGCTGGCACTGAGTGGGGTGGTAGAAGGGAGCTGCAGCGACTCTGAGTTTGATCCTGCCAGTAAATCAGGAGCTGTGTTACAGAGAAGTCGTGCTACTACTCGAGCAATTGGGACCAGCCTCTGTACTGCAAAGGCTGATGGCAGCGTAAATTTTATGGAATCCTAATAGAACCAAGAAGGGAATTTACAGTAGATTTTCTGCCACACAGCCATGACAGGCATCTAATCCACTCTCTCCTGTTTTCAGCTGCAGAAATATTCCTGTTTTGGCTCATCTACAACCCAAATTTGTCCTAGCCACACCACCAAAATACACCTCCTTCTAAACCTGGCAGATGCTCTTAGTTCTTTTAAGCCCTTAGAAGGGAAGAAGAAAAAAAAATACTGTTTATCTTGTCTATTTTTATAGGATAGTTAACAATAGCAACAACCTATATTATTTTTCCCTATACATACCACAAAGGGCCTTCAAGATAGTTGCAAAGAAAAAGCTGAGGTGGGTTAGTAGCCTGCTTGAAGGCCTTTTGGCTAAAATCCTGTAAACACAAGCTGATGTGTCACCTTTCTTCCAGCAGCAGTCTTGCTGCTGTTACAAGGACAATCCCTACAATACAGTTCCTCACCAGCTGTGCTAAAAGCATCCACACCCCGGTGTGCTACAGAGGCCACCAGAATAAACAAATGGTCACAAGGGTAAGAGGATCTCACAGACCAGCCGAGGTGAAGTTACTGTTGATTGCTAGGGTGTTAATAGATGGGCTTATGACGCCTTTCCTCAATAATTTAAGGAGCTGCTAGCCCCATATTTGGGGTTGTCATTCTGGTGGTGAAGTCGAAAGAGAAAATGTTCAGTGCCTCAGCGGCTTCAGTGTGAAGTTGGCCAGTTTAGCTTAAATTTCACATCACTGGAATTGATTGGAGCAGACAGCAGCAACAAAGCAGCTGAGGTGGGGCACACGTTCTGTTCGGCCGGCTTTGTGGTGGGAGGGGACAACCACCAAGGCAGGACTACCATCAACAGCGAAGGGAAGGCACTTCTTAGGCCACCCCAGAGGGTTCACTGGATCTTGCTGATCAGCGTCTTTAGTCTCTGAAGTTTGTCAGTTAACTGGGGTAAGGCAGCCCCTCACAGCTCTAGCTGAGCTGACCATCCAGGGGGTTGAGCTGACCCGAATTAGCTCGCACACTCTCAGGCCATACACAGAGCTCCTATGGCTCAGCCAGCACGTGGCAACTGGCGAACACGCTTTGCATTTCAGATGGACATACATATTTTATTAGTGGAAATACTCATTTGCGTAGTACTTGAAGTACATTTTTGAGGACCTCTGGACAGCAGAACGAAACATAAACTGCCCAGACTTTTCCAGAAGTCATTACAGGGAGTTGAGTCGCTGCTGACACCATTTCTGATATTTCAATGGTTTCTATCAGGTTTTACTTCAAAATAACTGGTTTTCTTTGTGAATGCCCTCAGACAGCATAACCAAATTTGCTGTAAAACAAAGGACCTGCATACATGTCTGGGCTCAAACAAGCCAGAGTAGGTTTCTGTTTCAAAATGGCTAGGTTTTAGGCAGCTCTGGTCCGAGAGATCTGTAACCACAGCAGTATCTATCAGGGTTGTGTGCCTGCAGAAGCCCTGTTTTTCAGATGCTGAATGGGGATAAATGGCAATTAACATCAGAGGCTAAGCCCCAAGTTGGGCAAAGCTCACGCTTGAGTTCAAGCACAGGCTTCAACCTCTTACTCAAGGTTATCACACACTTGTTTTGTTAAATTGGGATGAAACTAAACATATCCTAAAGAAAAAAAACCCAACATGCTGTATCAGGACCTACCCCACAGATGGTCAAGAAACGAGAGCTTGATCCAGATACCACTGAAATTCATGTGAGTCTTCAGTGGCCTTTGGTTGAAGTGTAGAAACAGGAGTCACAGGTGCACTTCAGTGTTGGAATACATAAATCAGTTTTCTTAGCACATAATTTTCATCTGATTTACTTACTTACATGCAAACCTGGAAGCTGGAGGAGAGCGAAGGGCTTGATGTCCTGGTATGGTGTTAGTGTCCTGGAAGAAAAAGTCGGCAGAGGCAGGAGGACTATAAGACCTTCAGGCTACTGATTCTTCACAGACTTCCACACAATGCAGAATAACATGGTGGAGCTGAAGGTAGAATCTGACTCAAGTGTGGTCCATTGTTTTGCATTGATGCCTTTTGGGGTTCCAATCTTGCTTCAGCACAGCTCCCTATAGAGCTGAGTCTCCAAAGCTTTTTCTGAAGTGTTAGTCATAACTGACTAACCTTACAAAACTGCTCTGGAGAGTGGAAAAATATTTATTTTATCATAGTCATCCTTTATCAGAAGATATTTAGGAAAAAGCCTTAGGATAAAAATTAAATACTTAAGTCTTCAAGGAAAAAAAAAAAGGAAGAATTCTAGATGGCAAAAGCAAAAGTTAGTTGAGCTGAGACTCAGACTCACTGCTGTAGGGTAGCTGAACAGCTCAAAATTCATATGCCTCTTTATTTTTCCATCCCCACATTACTGCGATTGTGGTGCTGTGCCAAAGTGCAAGTCAGTCTGGAAAAGGATTTTCTGGCTGGGATCTGCTTTGGAGCTGGAAGTTAGCAGAGGAGAGAGGCCCTCCCTATGAGGAGTGATTTAGAATATACATGAGTCATGAGGAGAATTAAGGACCTGAACTGGGCCGTTTCCTGCCTGGCAATGGGTTTACATAGGTTATATTCAACGGTCCTCTGTAGGTGCCTCCAACAGCCTTCTAAGCTTTCCAAAGGGGGAAAAAAATCTCTGTTCCAGAGGTGAGGAGCACCATTGCTGGGTACCTGCCATACTAGCAGGGGGAGCAGGAGACTGTCTCTCCCAAGCACAGATTCAGGACAAAAGTATTGCCCAAGGGGAGACAGCAAATATGACTTTTGAGCAGTGGAGCGAAGAGCAGCTGAACGGAGCCCAAACGGGCCTCTGCTCTGTCTGTTGGCAAGACGAAACTGTCTCACAAGAATGACCAAGGGCCAGGGAAGTTAAGAATTGCTGGAGTTCAAACAATTCAACCCACCTGCTCTGTAGGTGTCTTTCTTGTCTCCTGACAAGAAAGGAGCAGTGCTTTTCACAGAAGACCTCAGAAGTTGAATGTGTGGGGTTATTTTGGGATTGCTTGCATCCACAAAGATGGATACGATGGTGGTAAGAACTGAGATTGGGCAAGTATGCAAAGATGTGCACCTTTGACTACACCACTCAAATCTCTACCTAGGGAGATTACAACATCCTTGTATGTTGAAAAATACCTTGTATTTTTCCTTTTGAAAACAAAAGGAAAAATATTCTAAGGAACATAGGAAAGCTCAGGTGAAATAGATAGTGCAGGCTGTGTATTACCTACTGAAGAGTGATGCCTGGAGCCTTCAACCAGCTATTGTTTCTCATACATAACTACATAAATGCTTACCTTGTCTTTAAAGCATAAGGTGCTGGGATTTATTCACAGCCTTTTGATGTATGTTGTTTGCATTTTCTCTGTCAAACCCACAAAAGTAGGGAAAAAAGGACACAGAAGCACTTGGTAGTGAGATACAGCTTTTGGGTTACAGGTAGATAGAAGTACTCTCTCCCTCTGCTTTCCCCTTTAAAAAAGTACATGGGCTTCACTCAGCAGAGCTGGGCTTCTTGAATGGGGGTCTCATACAGCATGACTACCTAGCACTACCTGATCAAGCAGGTAAGCTGTCTGCTGTGCCAGTTTATTCTCCGAGCGCACACTGGAAATGTAAACCTCTCATTTCAGTCTGTATTTTGATTAAAATTCTAGTCAAAAAATCATGAAAGCACAGACAGATATTGGATCCTAATTGTTTCATCAGCAAAATGATTAGAAGTGGAAGAGTGGATTCTTATGAAGATTACTGAAACGGCCAAGCCACCCACAGTTACAGATGTATCTACAAGCTAAGAGCAGCCTCTTGCCTGGAAAGGCCTGAGTGCGTTCCCCGGGGGCATCCTAGGTCAGCAGTGAAGTTTCACCCTTCAGCGTGATGGGCAACGTAGGGTCTGCCTCCCCCTTTGAGGGAGCAAAGGGCAACTGAAGCAGAGGACACCATTCCCACAACTCCATTCACCGCTATCGCAGCAGGATGGATGCACCCATTGGTGTTTTAGTGAGAACACCCCGCTTCAGCAGGGTGCAGGAGAGAAGGTTGGGCAAGCAAGTACCAAAGGAAGGAACACACACACATACCTACCGGGTGCACTTTCCCCACACTGCTGACACAAAGCATAGCCGTGTCAGACGTTCTCTGAACACTGCCAGTTGGCTTCAGACTGTTCAGCAAGTGACCCCAGCAGCTGCTTGCCCACACCCCACAGACAGACTGCAAGGAAGCACATCTCAGATACAGAATAAGGTTTTGGGATCGGTGCAGATGCTTCCAGCCTGCTTCGCTAGCAACAAATGGGTTTTTTAAACTGCTGCCTAGCAGGCAGGCTTTTAGACAGAGGCAGCCAGGAAAGCAAGCACCAGGGACACAAAACTTCCCGGATGTGATTTCCCCCAATTTCCTCAGTAATAGCAAACCAGGAAAAGCATGTTATGCCCACCTTCAGCAGCCAGAGAGAATTTAACAGAACCTTGGCAATAAAATCCATCTTCAAGTGGAGTTTATGCCAGAAATGACACATCAACAGCATGGCAATTGGGTCATTGTGTGAGGGACCTCCAGCTTAGATCACATGGAGATTTCTTCAGGGTAGATGCAGATGTGTCTCCTCAGCTAGTGCTTCCTTAGGGAAGGGTAGAACAGGAGGAAACTCGAGGGAAAGCAAGCTGCCAGAAGGAAATTTTTTTGGTAGCATTTTTTCCAAAGCCCAGTAAAGAACCACAAAAGGACTTCTAAAAGGTTTTAGGGGAAGTCACTGCCTGCAGAACCCCCCCCTACAGCAGCAATCCGGCTATGATGCTACAGCATGAGGGTGGGAGAGGGTGGAAACACCAGCAGAGGCATACCTCCCTCTGTGTTCACTCTGGGCATTTCAAAAAGAGACAACTTGAAAACGTGTCCTACTGGTGGAATAAAGAGTGATTAAAGTGACAGGAAGAATGGCAGGGGAGCGCTCTCCTTTGCTCTTGCTTTCAGATGATCTTTTTTGGCAGCCTTAAAATATATGTGGGTATTAATTCCTTAGAGAAACACCTAGCATCCTGAGCGCGCGAATCAGTTCGGCGGCCTGCCTTGGCTCCTGCCGCCTCACAACAGAGAACAGCGCTGGGGACACATCACGCTGCCTGGTGAATCGATTCCAAATTACTGGAAGCGTTCACGCGCCCTAATCCATTAAGCAGCTGTACTATTGCCCACATTCAAGGCCTTCTGAAGCAGTTCAAAGACCACACTGACCACGGAGCTTTCAAATAGGTGTTAAATGAGCATCTCAACGCAGATTTCCCTGTTTTGTATAAATGATTTGCCAGCAACAGGAGGCTTTTCACTTTGGACACGGGAGCTTCAAAGGCTTTGAGGTTAGTTACATCAGAAAAATAGCAGATATTTAGGAGGAAAAAATATCTGTAGCAGTCAGACGCTTAAACACCTTAGAAACAGGGAACTGCGAAACCCCACAGCCTTCCTGAGGCTGCTAATCATCTTATGCTTTGCAATTAAGAGAGTAGGAGGGGGCAAGATCTCTCTTTTTTGCCTTTTATTTGAATAGCAGGGTACTGTAGCCATGTGACATGCTCTTTTCATTAGCTCTCATTCCAGAAACAGCCAACTCTTCCAAAGTCCTGACAACACAGGACTTCTTTCCCTCAGGGACCACTGGTTGCATTTTCCTGACTGCTAAAAATCATGCACAACTGTTTTAAGAGGGTGCCACAGGTCCAGGGATATATTGCATCATGTGATGGTGCAGTAGGTGACACATCCTAACTCAGTGCTTGTCAGACCTGGAAGGAAGGGGAATACTTGTCTGACCTCTGTAAGGCTGCCTGCCCTGGAAGCAGCCAGCCAGCACCAGGAGATGGCTACCCAAGTGACTTAGTGGAGAGGTGGTGGTGGTTGCTGATCAAGGTGTTGGTTACTACTGATAGAAGTACCAGTTTACTAATGGGAAGTGTAACTTCCTAGCAAGCAAGCACATACTTATTCAAAGGTCTCATCTGCAAGATGAGGAAGATTTGCAATTGGAACAGTGTAAATGCTGTATTCCAGCTGGAAAAATGCTAGTAACTGTCAAGGTTAAGACACTAAAATAAATACCCTCTTCTCTATAGTTCTCATCAGAAAACTCCATGCAAAGTATGGGAGCAGCTAGAAAAATATCATCAGTTTCAAATAAAAGCTGCCAATTAGCCCATCTGACACCAACATCAGACTTGCCCTTATGGGGAAACAAGATTAAAGTCCCCACACCCACTCCAGTATTTTGGGGTGGTTTTTTTCTTTGCCAACTTATTCTTAGTCCTTAAAAAAATCCTTTAAAAGAAGTGTACACACAGCTATCAAAGACAACTCCTCAAAACCAGGAATAAATCGATAACCTGAAAAACTACAACTGTTCTTGCAGGAGAGCAGGAACATTCTTCCAAAGCTGAAACTGGAGTACATGTGGTATATGTTCAGTTTCAGTACATGTTCTCACTCCAGTCACAAAACTCTACTAACGATAAAATAAGAAAAAATGGCAGCTGGGGAGATTCCTGGGTGTAAAAATATCCTTACTCAAACCAACCCTTCATCAGCTCTTCCAAAGGCCTTTTCAGCATAGATTTATGCAGCACCGTTCCCATGTTTTTTCAGCACTGTCCCTTTTGGCTGAACATGACAGGTTATTTTTACCACCCTTAGGGCCACCTACCCTGGTGTATTCATACACACAGCCGTCTCAAACACCTATTACTCTCACTTAGGGGGGAAATTGCTTGTGAAGATTCACTTTCACAGAAGTTCTTCCCTAACTCAAGCATTTTTAAGTGGAAAGTCCATCACTTGACAGCCTAATACCAGGTTATAATTTTTCTAAGTATCCATTACAATGCAGGACTTCAAGAATTTTGGGTATCTCTAGTATTTCCCATCAACCCCCACTGTAAGTGGCTATCTGTGACAACTGATCCTGGAAAGAGCAAACTGTCAGTAAGCCAGTGTAACACAGCTTCTCTCTGACCAGGACCGGGTTACTGTCCCAGAGCCACATGCTCATACAGAAGCCATACAAACACACAAGGATTTTGCTACTCGGCACACCCAGGTTGTTACCAAGCAGTTCCTGAGGGCACCACTCAGACACAGCAGTTTGAACTCCCTTACTCCTGCAGAGCCAAACCTTTGGAGACCAGTAGCCGGATTTGGAAGACCAAGTACCCAGTCTGCATTACCTCCAGTGGGCCAGGTCCATCAGCTGTACTCCTGGGTTAGATGCTCATCCACCTGAGCTCCTCTCCCTCAAATAATGAGGCTGATCTCACTAGCAGGCCCCTAATCATCACTTACTGTCTCCTTTCCCTGTTAGCTGTGCTTTTAACAGCCTGCAAGCTTACCAGATACTGTTTTTCATCCAGCAATACATTCCTCCCAAAATCTACAGCAGGAAGTGATGAGGGAAGCATTTATTTTCAGGACAGCTGACAGCCTGGAGGTACACAGCATACACACTGCTAGAACTAGTTAGACTCAATTTATCAGGCTGTAGCAAGCCATTATGCAGTCTTCCTTCACTAGGAAAGGCCACCACGCAAACAGGGTTGCACACCACAATAAGCTTAGGAGCTAGCAGGGGCACCTTCAGCTTCAAAGAATTGCTTACAGATTGGAAGGCACCTCTGGAGGTCACCTAGTCCAACTCCATGTTCAAGCAGGGTCAGCAAGAGCCTCATGCCCAGCACCTTGTCAGCTGGGTTGGGAAGCCAGCAACTCCTCCCACATTTGGCCACCCTCAGAGTAAGAGTGTTTTCTCCTGTTTACATAGAACATAATCTTTTCTAATGTGCCTGTTGCCTCCTGCCCTGCCAGTGGGCAATGCCAAGACACATCTGGCTCTCTTCATTCCCTCCCATCAGGTTTTGGTGCACATTGACAAGAACTCCCCCAAACCTGTACATTAAGTGAACAGCAGTCATTAGGCACAAGGTCCCTCACCTCACGCCCAGCTTCAGCTGTAAGAGGACCACCAGGTGTTTTACTACAGTGCTAGCCCACAGCAGTTTTTGCCCTTGCCATTATAATACAGAATGTAAGAACATCCATGTTTAACAGACAAGACAAAGGACTGTATCTGAGCAAGCTACTAGAATGTCAAGTTTGGCATTTCAGAGCATTCCTACACACCCAGAAACCTGCCTGGTGACCCAGGGACTACCTGCTTCACAGCAACTGAAGCTCCTGCAAGCACAACTCAGCCAGAAGGTTCAGGTTCCAGTGACCAATGCCATTAGTTGCCATGCCAAAGTACTGAAAAGTATCACCCCCAATTCTGCAGTTGAATCAATGTAAACAGGGCTACAAGACTTCAGTAATGACCTAGAAATCAGGCATTTCATCTAGGTTACAGCAACAGACTAGAGAACCATCAGCTTTGATTCCCACGACTAACACTGAACAGGGAGCACCTAAAATGAGGGCAAATCAAGCTGCCCACCTCACCACTAATTTTTTCACCCACTCATTTTATGCAAGGCCTTGGCAGCCTTATGAAAAAGGGGACCTTCTCCTTTTACCTCAGTCAGATGCTTCCAACTGCATGCCAAGCTGTAGCAGAGGACTATGGGTCCAAGTGCGATTCCCAGCCTACTGTAAGTCAAGACACCAGATTGGCAAATGCAAGTTTTTGTCAGACCCTTGTTTGCATTACTTACCTCCCAAAATACTTCCAATACTTCTGCAGGTCAGGATCTCCAGTAGTTGTTCTGATGGTTCTGTTAAATTCTTCTCATCCTGTACCAGTTTAAGCACCTTGTCCCCAAGCTCACAGGCCACAGGATGACAACTGGACAGGAAGTGGGTTTTGGTCACAAATTTTCTAGGAGGCAAACCAACTGCTAGAATATTTAGGCTGCGTAAGCTTCCTCAGATTGCCAGTGCACCAGCAACAATCCTAAGGAATTCTCATGCTGGCCATTTAAACACTTTTGACAAGCCTCCTCTGGAAAACCAGTAGAGCTGTGTAGTCCTTAGGGAGTAGGGCTTTAAAAACCAGTGACCATAAACATTTGATCAAGTGTTTCTGAAATCAGTTGATCAGCTGTCCCAATTACATTTTCACTGCAATTACGAATACCTCAGAGACTATGCAAACAGTTTTAAAACATTGAGTAACTGCTCTGCAGGGACCAGTGAGGGTAACCAGATGCAGGGGCCAATGCTTGTTTAAAGGTAACCAGAAACCCCAAACAAGGTGACTGTATAGCATATGGAAGACCAGTCAGTTCTTGATGGGAGAGTACAGAGGCCGAGGAGCACAAACAGCCTCTGGCACTGAGGTCTTGGATTTGTCCTTGGTCAAAACCAGGTTTGTTTTCTCCTTTAAAAAAATATTAGACCTTAACAAAAAAACTAGTACCAGAGGCACAATCACACTCATTAGCAGATCAATAAGAGGATGTTTTCCTTCTGTACTGCAAGCTAATGGCATCCTGAATGGCAACTCAGACATGGCAGTTTCAGAAAAGTCCAGGTGAGAAACTAAATTACCCCGAGGTAGCAACTGACAGGGAATAAACTCCAAAATAATTAAAAGAAAGCAAACAGGTTTAGTTGTCTGAACAAGGAATTTTAATTTTAGGTCAACTATTGAACTAGGTCAACATCCAGTTCACAAAGTCTACAGATAGTGGGCATAGCCAGTCACTACGGTAAGTTTATTGAAGCACCAAGCTCCACACAAGACTGTAAAATACATTTTAAACTACTAGTAAGAAAGCTTCTTCAAGTCAACAATACTATTAAGGGCCAGAGTTTTAAGGACTAAGTTTTCACCTTCCAAGCTATTTTAAGACAGCCAATCCATTGCATTAAGCAAACCAAACTGCTACATACTCAAACACATAGAGCAGCAACTGTATTGAACAATTCCTGTAAATAATTCAAGGATACATTGAAACAGTATGGGTAAATTGTAATTTTTTATTGGAAAACAAATATACAACTTGGAATGGATTTGAGGCAAATCGTGCCATAAGCAGATTTTTTTGAAAATAAGTGGCTAAACAAAGTTTAAAAAGCATAGTAACAAGAGGAGAAAATGTTTTCTGGTACAGGACCAGCAGTACAAAAAAAACTTGTGTACGAGTACCTGGATAAATCACCCGTTTTGCATTAGTGCAACTTAAGTTTCATATTGTTGACTGTCAATCGTCCACAACGTTAAGACTCCACATTTCAACAACATGTTACAGGTATGGCCACAGACAAGTTACCATGAAATAAGCTAGGAGAATGATTTTTACAGTGCATTAGCCACACATGTATGTACTATTCACATGTTTTTAGCCTGCAGTTAGCTGCAAGAGTCCTTATCCTCCACCACAGGAAGTGGAACAAGCTCTTATGTACTGGGGAACTAGAGCCAACCTACCGCTTTAAGGAATTGCTAATGCATGGTAAATCCTAGCTTACTTTCTGTAACTTGTCACACTAGTCATACCTAAGTCTCCTAAAGAAAGCAACTATTTTTGAAACAGACAACCCAGATGTTCCCTCAGTTAACCAACTCCATCTAACTTTAGATGTGCAGAAGGGCTTAAATATCCAGAGTAAGCCACATGCAACATTTGTTACTTAGATCAATTTTCCAAAAATCAGAACAATGACAGTAAGATAAAGGAGAAAAACATGGAGGAATGGCCTTCTAATTACTATACATGCATATTCTTTTAACAGTAAGGGAAAAACCTTTTACAGATAAGTTACAAACAGAGAAAAGGCAAATAAACAATTTTGTACAAGAAATTTAACACATTCTGTACAACGTCTTCACTTCGCTGTCATCATTTGTACAAACTCTGTAGAAGGAAAGAGTTGCATAAGAGTTATTCAAAGAACAACATGTCTTGGATCCTGCAATTCAGGATCTGCCCTACTAGTGCTGAACACTGTCTCAAAACTATATATGCAGTTACATTTAAAGAGCACTTCAAGACAGCTCCCCTTTCCACCAATGACACCTAAGCCTTCCTATCTGTAAAGGCCTCTACATTTATGAGAAAGGTTGGTCCCTCAGCACTGGGGAACAGCCTCACTTCCAGACTGCAACTCATGCCCACTGGCTTACTTTAAGGATAAAGTATTGAAGAATGACTGAGATCAGCAGAAATTGTGCTGAAGCAAGTCACTTAAGGTGTACAAACAAAACACTATTGATTTGAATTTAATTTTTTCCAAAGCAGAATAGCCATTTTGTCTGACCATCTTTAAGTAACCAGTTATTACTTATCCACAGCATACTCAAAGTTAAGTATCACAAACAGGATTCTTACTTGTCTTGCTGAATTAATTTCAGGTACAGTAAACAAAAAGAAACCAGGAACCTATAAGGAGGTAACTGGTTGCTCAAATTTCAAAAGTCACTGGAAACAACAGGGATGTCTACCCTCTCTAGTAGATAGAGGTATGTTTAGCCTCTTAACAGGCTATTCAGTGTTACGGAGCAGCAGCTCTGCTCATAAAAACACCTTTTCCCCCACAGATGAGTGCTTAGCCTGAGGCCACCAGTAAAGAGGCCCTAAAGGGAAGCCAAACCTACACCTAAGAAACAGTGGGAGTATTATCTTAAAATACCCCAGCTCTTTTCTGTAAGATGTTCAGAGAGTTAGAATGAGAACAAGCTTAGCACTTCCAAGCTGCAATCAATCATCTAACAAAACTCCTCCTGCTCACATGACTTCATTAAAGTTTCAGCATCAGGAAGAATAAACATAAGCTACTGCTGCAGCTGATTTGTATGAAATTTTTAAAGAAGCTTTCTAAAGGTCTTCAAATTTCTGTGTTTAGAAGCTTTCTGCCTTCAGTAATTTAAAAAGCAGTACTGAACAATGACTTGCTACAGTCAGACCAACATTCATTAGCAAACAGAATAGTGCATGAACATCTCAGCTAGTTTCCTTATTCTAACAGTCATTACAAAGTAATTTCTCACACTGCACAGTTAAATAGCATTTGTTTTGCCTTTGGCACGAAGACAACAGCAACCCACTTAAACCTATTTAAAGGTACAGGAGGTACATACTAAGAGACAGTAGCTTAAAGGAACACTAACTGTCAAGAAAATCTTAACATTCCCCTATTTAAACTTGGTGTGGGGCTTTCAGCATCTACACCATCACCAGCATGAAATGCTACACAAAGTAACTGGTTAACAATTCCTTACCTTCATAGTTTACTTGACCATCTCCATCAATGTCTGCTTCCCTAATCATTTCATCAACTTCTTCATCTGTTAGCTTCTCCCCAAGATTTGTCATCACATGACGAAGTTCTGCAGCACTAATGTAACCATTACCATCCTGGAAGGGGAAAAAAGCCAGACTGGAACAGATTTGTCTAGGACCTAGTGACTTAACCGTAACTTGAAAATACCACAGAGCAAGTTGAACATTAAGAAGTTAACACGGCTTTAACCATTAGCATTTGCACAAGGCAGGTGGAATCCTAATCACCAGCAAAGCAATCAGCACCTTTGCAATCTTATGTAGGTGACAGATGCCTATTCAATCGTGATCATCTGGTTCAAGTGTCTCTTGTTAACAGAAGCTACTTATTCACCTGTGTCATGGGAGTCCAGTACAAAGCCACAAGGCCGCCAGACCACTCAGGCCACTGGCTATTGAAGTACTAGGGTATACAAAAACCAGACTTTTCCCCCACACACTCCCAAGGTACTTAACATATTTTCTGTTCAAAAGTGCATCTTGCTTAAGAAGCTGAGTAACTGTACATATTTAGCGATTTACTTAGTGAAGACAAAGTGAAAAAGTTAACAATTGCCATTTATAATATTTAAGCAATTTCCCTGCCAGCGTTTTACAAGTATTTTACTATTAGAGCAAGTGATAGCTTAGCTGAATCACCCACTACTATCACCACAACTCATCTGAATTTCATGTTCAGTAACACAGACAACTTTCAGATGACTAGTTAATGCAGATGTTCGAGAAGATAGGCCCATGGGTACCCCTCAATTCAGCAAGGAAGGTCATTAGGGGCTTCATTCTTAACAGAAGTATTTAAGGTATTTTAGTACCTTGTCAAACACACGGAACGCTTCTCTAATTTCTTCTTCACTATCTGTATCTTTCATTTTTCTTGCCATCATTGTCAGAAACTCTGGAAAGTCAATTGTGCCATTACCTGCAAGACAGTTACCATGTTAGAAAAGCTCATGTTTTTAGACAGTTTATTAAATTACTTGTCAGTACAATCTTACCATCAGCATCTACTTCATTGATCATATCCTGTAGCTCTGCTTCTGTAGGATTTTGACCAAGCGATCTCATCACTGTCCCCAACTCCTTTGTAGTTATAGTACCATCACCATCCTTGTCAAATAGTGAAAAAGCTTCTTTGAATTCTGTACAACGATGACAACAGTTAGTAACATTTCAAAGATGGAGGTAAGCTTCATCATAAGAATTCATCACTGCTTACTGTTCTAAATTACAAAACTTGATTTAATTGTAATGCCAATATGAAAAGCACAGTATCTGGAAATTAGCCCAGTCCATCAACCACATTTTGACTCTGTTACTACCTGTTTTTAAGAAGGATCCCTAATACAGAGCTGTAAGGAATCACAGAACCACAGACTGATCTGGGTTGGAAGGGACCTTGAAGATTATCAAGTTCCAACCCCCCTTGCAAATAGGGACACCCTTCCCTAGACCAGGTTGCCCAAAGCCGCATCCAACCTGGCCTTGAACACTGCCAGGGAGGGGGCAGCCACAACCCTCTCTGGGCAGCCTGTTCAGTGCCTCACTACCCTCCATGAGAACTTTTTCCCTACTGTTTAACTGAAATCTACCCTCTTTTAGCTTAAACACATTACGCCATATCCTATCAGAATGCTCCCTGATAAAGAATAGGTATTAACATCCCTGGATGTCTTGAGACAGTAACATACTATTTCAATAAGCAAGCTGAGAAATGGTACTCAAAATACAAATGCTACAGCCTACCACATCTAGTACGAAGAGGAGACTAGTCAAGAGAAAAAGGTATCATCAGATCAAACTGAAAATACTTTCTCATTATTACTCATTTCTGCTGGACATGCAAGTCTGAACAGCATACACTATGTGAAGCTACACACAGAACGAGCACCATAGCTGTAAACATGTGACTACAGCTAAAAAGGAACTTCCCCAGCTCGCTCTCACTGGACTCTCGCAGTTTTTCAGCCTATGCATGTACACAGCTCCAATCAGCTGTTCAAGGAGAAAAGTCACTGCAGTCTTAATTTCTGAAGAGAAGCTTGGAAAATTGTTTCAGTCCTACTGTGTCCTCAAAAGCCATCACAGAATAAGTAAAAAACAGTTTTAAGACTACTTAACTGTATTTCAATGCTGCCTCTTAACCCCCTACAATGGCTGTACTGTAGCCAGCAACACTAATACAAGCATAACATGTTTAATTGTCCAGTCCAAAAATGGAGTTGGTTTTAATCCATGCCATCTGTTCCTCTTTGGCCACAGACTTTAAACTAGCTCACTGAACTGTGAGAGTTCATACACAAACTACAGTCAATAATGAAAAACTTCTCTATTGCCTTCTATAGTTCAGAACCTTTTACAGCTTTCAAGACACCTTGAAAGCCTCTGGAGAGCTCTTTAGCTCAAGGGCACTCCTGCATTGGAAACACTTTCAAGAATTAATTTTTCAACATGCCCAAGCAGCCAGCTTTCCAGATGGTGGGTTTCCCAGACCAGAATTAGTCACAGTGAAAGTTGTTTTCACATGAGCTGCATACTTCATCAATTTTGTGCTCTGAAACACCTGAGGTGAGTACAAGCTGGCAAGTGTTAAAAATGCAGCTACAAAAATAGGCTTTTTACAGTTCATGAATGCAGCTATAATACCAGAGCCACAGCTGAGTCCTACCCAGGAAAAAAGCCACTCTTCTACACCTAACAGCCTGAAGTGTTTCAAAAAGCCAATTCCTACCATTCAGCAGCTAAGAATCAGAGCAAGGCTACCAAAGGACCAGACAATATAGTTAGAAGCCAGTATTCAGTCAGGTACTCAAACATTTTGAATAGAAAATATTTATCTGTTAACCACTTCATCCCTAATGTGCATGTCAACTGTCATGAACCCAGACATGGAGCAGACTTCACAGCACTGCAGTGACCCTGCTTAGAAAAAATGATAGATGCAAAATTCAAATACTTGCTTTCTACAACACAGGCCATTCAGTGGTATATTGTAACACTTGAAATGAACCACTCAAAGGAAAACTCTACCTTTTACACAAAGATGCTGCAGGCTAACAAACAGCCAGCTATAAATCATACCATAACCATAGTGTCAGAAGATCTGCAGCATGTTCCTGTTTGAAACGCTAAACCAAGTTACAAGTTAGAGTGAAATACCTCTGTAGCCCCTTCTAGGAACCACCTCCAGTAATTATAACAAATGAGTAACAACCTAGGCAGATACAATTTAGAACAAGAACCACCTAGCATAGCTTTGGAATAGATGTGGCAACAGCCAGTGAAGGCAGCAATGGCATACTGAAGTTTGAACTACTCAATTCTTGCTTCCTCCAATAAAACATTATGAAACACACCTCCCACACTTAAACACCTTCTGACTCCATGTAGAATGTCAAGCATATCTTCCCTCTATTCAACACTCCTCCCCAAGCTGCAAACCAAAATTCCTTTATATCCTAGGTAAGGCTAACCTGCTAGAAACCTGAGGACAATGTCAGCAGGACCACTCACCTTCAAGCTGCCTGACAAGGCTTAAACCTTACCCTCCCCCTCTGAAAAGCACACTGCATCAAGAGAAAAAACTTACTTCCAGACCCCACAAAGGAAAGGCTAGCCCAACAGAACGTGAACTCTTAACACCCTAGCTCAAAATGTACTACTGAACAATGGCTTCTGAGGCATCTCTGCACCACATCACCTTTCCAGATGAAGCCAGTCTTCAGTGACTCAATGTCCAGTGAACCAGAACTACCATTCCTGCCCTCACAGAGTTTAGCCAGCTGTGTCTGGAACTTTTACAGAACATCAATTGTTCTCTTCACAGCTACTAGGACCTCAACGCTTAAACACTACTATTTCTATTATGAAATAAATTCCAACTCTTGCAGTCAGATCCCTACGAGAGAACCACAGCACACTAAAGAAACACGGCACAATGAACACTATGGATAGGCCTACTTGCTCAGAGAGCACATTTAGACCTCTGAGGTCTAGTGGAAGAAAGTAAAGCTCACTAGGCCACTTGCTTTGGGACAAGAGCATCTTTAGATTTCTTCCCCACCCACTTGAAATAGTCCTGACCTACACACTTTTAAAAATACAATGCTTAACCAAAGGGATAACCATGTGACTCCCAATTTAAATTCTCACTGGATGAAGCTTCAATTAGCATTCACATTCTGTACCTACTCAGCTTTCAAATAATCTGTCTTTCATATGAACAGGACCTGAGAAGTATTTTGCCCCTACCTACAATGATAAGAAGCTTTAGTCTTGTATGGACAGTGTGTTGTTCCATAAGAAAGTGTATTCTTGTGTTTCACTGCTGGGATGGAAGATTTGCTTTAAGCCCAGGCAAAGTAGCTGCTTTAACTACTTTGGCCTTCTATTTAAGGAAGAGAATGTTGTCTCTAACCTGTACTACCATTTTCTTAAGCCCACCTTTCTTTTAATTTGAAAGTATCTTCAGATAAGTGGAATAGGAGGGGGCTCAAGCCTTTTAGATCAGCCTCTAAAAAACTCTTAACAGTGTTCCCAGACAAGACACTGGCCTTCAACAGCAAAACTAAGATGACTGCTTAGCCAGATGCAACCATTCCTAAGCAGTACTAGGATGGTTCCCTAACAGGCCAGGAGTGGGCTTATGTCTTCACATCAGAGGCTTATGGTTTAACCGCAAATACATTTGCTTCATGAAATACCATAGCTGAACTCAAAGTGGCAGGCCATGTTACACTGGAGGCTAACACAGAGGAAAACTCTCTATTCCAGTATGACAAGCTTGTTAATTCTCACTTTGAGCTCTGAACTATGCTATCATTAACAAGTAACATTTGCACTAATCCTGAGGTAGTGTTAATAAGCTTCCCATTTATATGCCATAATCAGCTACATCAACTAATAATAATAGAGCTTCTACAGTTATGAACTGCAACAACAAACCATTGTTAAAAAGACAACAGTTACAATTGATAAAGCCTGCTCTAGCTAAACTGATCTCCAACCCGTAAGCTACATAGGCCACTTCCAGAAGAAAAAAAAAATCTGAGTTCTAGATTTGGCTTGTGCTTACTCATAAGAAAGCAAGTACCATGGCAACAAGTAAATAGACTAAGGACTTTCCACAAAACCGTAATTAGTCTCCTATGAGTTAAAGCAAGCTCCTGAAGTCTAAAAGCTACAGAAGAATGTTCTTACACTTCAAATTCAGGTCAATTATGGTAAATTCTTGTCAATTATGGTAAAAACAAGCTACCTCATTATAAAGCTTCTGTTTAACAGTATCTTCAAGAACTACACTACAGACAAATAGCAATACCTCTCAGGTTATTTGTATGCTGGACCTGCTGCTATAATATTAGCAGAATATTAACCCTCTAAAACCATTTCACATGACAGTTATGCACACGGAGACTTTATAGTATTCACTATACACTTATCAGATCAAATACCCTAAAGTCTTAAAATGTTCATGAAAAGGCTGAATTCCACATTAGCAGCTTTAAGTCACATCAATTAGTGAAACTGCAATCAGTCTTCAGAGAGAAGTGACAGATACTAGTTTCTGCAGCCTGCATGAGTCAGAGACATAATCAGAAGTTGTATCCACTAGCAAGACAGTTGCCAGTGCATAAAAGCCATTGTTGGGGGCCAATACTATGATGTAAAAGATGCATATTTAAACTTTTCAGAGCAAGCACCAGACTATCTGAACCATGCATACAATACTTGTCCAAGTACACGATGCAGTTCCAAATAAGGAATATCCAAGAGTTGTCATTGTGAAGCCAGTCTCTGCTGTCAAAAACAGCCGCTCTGAAACATCGCTATTGACGAGAGCACCACAAAGTACATTATTTTTGTCTTCTATTAGAAGACATTCCAGATTACAAATCTTCAGAGACACACCCCCCTTTAAATTTGCATTTGGGACAATCCTTTACTTATCAGGGGAAAAAAAGACTCCCTAATCTACTAGCTAGTAGAGCTGTGAGAACTGTCTAACTAGTCCAGAGGAGAAAACTTCAGATTCATTGTATCCATAGTGCTTTTACAGAAGATAATCCTTTAAACTTAGGTGACAAATTAAAGCATTCCACAATACTTCTTTAGTGCCTAGGCAAGCTAAATATCTTGTGTAACACAGAGTACCACTGGATTAAGAGATGTGCCAGGTCAAGTAGGAGTAGCAACACAGCATGTGAAAACCTCACCTGCAATCTGCTCTTCTGTCAGTTGATCAGCCTGCAATAAAAGAAAGTATCATTATAGTTGTAGCAAAAGTTCAAGGTAAAATCAGACACAGACCTGTAGAGAGGCCTCTGAACGTGGTAACTGCTTTTCAGGACTTATCTGTAGCATTCTGAAACAGTTCTAACACAGCTCAAAAGTCACCAGGATTGCTTGCTAAGTAAGAACTTGCAGCCCATCCTCATTTCCTGACCCTGCAATATCTGGTACAGCCCAAATAATGGATTACTATGCATATCAATCAATTACCCAAGCAGCACTAGCAAACTCAAATCACACAGGTCCCTCTAGACTGGTTTTAAAAACCCTTAACACAGAAGACTACTGGTAGTAATACTTGGGTAAACTAGCCTCAGCTTTAACACTAAATACTCCAGGTCCAAATAATGCAGCAGCAACACCCAAACCCCAAGTTTAAAGCAAACTAGTCTCTTCTGCAGTTACAATGCTGTAATTAGAAAAACACTCTTCTCTAGAATTAAACCATCCTTAATCAAAATGAAACTTCATTTCAAAGACCTGGACATAAAAACCAGTCTAAGCTAGAAAAAAGTTCAGTGGTACAAGACATGATTTCTCTATTCGTTGGATAAACCCTGCTTTATACCTTATTTTGCTCTATCACTATACAGTTTCCAATTGACTGAATTTGACACCAGTAAAAAAACCTGCCTTCAAGGCCAAATCCAAAATGGATTTCACTCTTGAAATAACCCAAAGTTGTTTGAGAACTGCAGGAATACTTCCCCTAGGTTTTCAAGTCAGTTGATACTTCAAACAAATTCTGGATACCATCAGATGAATTGCAGTAATAAGGCCATACATTTCCTTCAAGAAAGCTCCTTGAGCTCTCTGCCCCACAGTACTCCAGCTAGAGTTAAAAACCACCTTAAGATACAGATCAGATACCCAGCTGCTTCAGTCAATGCCTTTTTTTTTTAGTTTTCTTCTTATTTTGACTGTTTCAGCAACAATCTTATTACTGCAATACTGAATCAGAAACATTCAGTCATTAGCTGTGCTCACAAAAATGCTTCTACACATCTGCCAATTAAGTATTTGGAAAATGTGCATATATACCACCTGTCAATTTTTACTCTAGTAACTTCAATTTGAGTTACATTTTTATATTGCATACCAACTTACAAGTTACCAGTTTGTTTATTCTTCCTGAAACAGAAGCAAAGTTAGCTGCATTAACAACCATACAAGAGCTAGAATACTTACAGAAATATGCATAAAATACAGCAACAGACCAAAGATAAAAGCCACAATCTGTGATTTCAGACTGCCTGCATGCAGCTCATCCAACTCACAAGACCACACTACCGAGCAACTTCTAAAATTCAGTCAATGAGCATTTCTGCAGCTATAGACTCCACCTGTTCCAATTTCAGCAGCTGCAGGAACCACCCCTGTGCAGGTTCCACTTTTTGGTTTTAAACAAAATAGCGTAGGGTGACAGCAACAGTGCTGAGATCACAAACATTAGGCTTTGAGATGGAGGCATTCTGCTGGTCACTTAACAGAACCCTAACAGATTTTCTCTTGTCTGGTATATATCATTAACATAGACTCACTCACGTCTTTGCATGCTATTTACATTTTTATTGCTCAAGTGAAGAGAACGTGCTACAGTTTTGTAGGATGTTTATATCCATAGAAAGGTATAGATCAGATTTAAGTAGCAAGAGTCTAGTTTAATCTAGGTTAATACTTAGGGGTTACCAAATTGAGCCACATACTGTTTTATGAAAAAGACATGACACTATCCAGTCTTTCAGTGTGTTAAGTGTTCCCACTCTTCCTCCCCAACTCTTCCAGCAACTAAAAGCATTCTTTGCGGCCACAAACCATAAATTTGTGTAAGCTTTGTCAGTACCTGTAAGAGGTACAGTGTTTGAGAAAAGCACGAAGCTTATTAGAAGCCACAGGTATATGGCAGTTGAAAGATAAGCTCGGAGGTGGGGCAAGGTTGAACAAACACCATCTGTACTCCGCAGTGCTAGGCTCTGCAGGGACTGCTGCGCAACAGCGGCATAAGGCGGAGCCAGCAAGTCCGCCAGATCACTCCCTCCCATGCCACTCAGGTGGAGGGCTATCAGCCCGGATGCATGTGTGCAGGTTAGAGGCCACTGGGGTCTCCCTAGGGGCCTTCACGAGTTCTCGGTCCTGAATTTAAGCTAGATACTCACATACCATCACCATCCATGTGACAGTACACACACCCTGAGTAACACAACCTAGCTTCAGAAACGGTTGAATTACATCTCTAACATACCTATGCTACAGTTTTGACATGCCACTTAGTACAGTCAAGATCCATCTGAAAACCACTCCTCTAGTCAAGTCGGGAACTATCACAGTCTGGACACACATTCTCCGATTCGTGCTGCAGCACTTTCATTTTCACTGCAATAGCTCCCATCCCCCGCCCCCAGACTATGTCGAGGGCTTGACAAAGAATAAGCCTCCCAGGAAAGAAGGGGAGCAGTTTCAGTGGCACACGCAGCCTCTAGAGGTAGTGTTTCGTTACGGTCGTAGCTGCTATGCAGTAATCCGTTTGGAAGATCCTCAACAGAGCTGACTTAACACAGCCTGGTAGAGAGCAATCAGCAAATTGCAGAACAGATGACACTGTTCCCCTCCATAACCTGGCATTTTCGTATACTTTCACAGGTGTTAGATCTGAGTGAACAGTTCTGTTCTGGCAAGTTAACTCAAGAACAAGACAGACTCGCATAACAGCTAAAATTACACTTAAGAGTGGGTGAGCTTATTTTGGGAGCAAAGCATTCTACCTTATCTAGCACGTGCAGTATGGGACAATGTATTTTCACAGGTTTGGCCAGTCTGGTCTGTCAGGATGAACTATAACCACATACAAAATGTTACTGTGCCTCCTGGACACGCCCATTTTCATATAGACCTTGCTTGAAGATACTCCATTTTTGGTTCCACACAGATGATGGCAAGAAGCAGTAAGTCTTTTGCTACCAAATTCACCGCTTTTTCTTTTACAGGTGGCTTGTTGCATAGGTTCACAATTCAAGAAAAGAACCAATTCAGGCTTCTGTGCACTAATTTCTTTGCCCAGAGAGAGTACTTTAGAAAAGCCCTGAATTCTAAGTACCCATCGTTCGCATTAGACATGGCAAGTCGATAGTGATCTGATTCCTTAAAAGCACGTAATGAATGAAAAGGCAATTCCACTATACTGCAGCTTCTTTTAATGCAGAGGTAGTACTAAGCGGTTACTGGTGTTGCTTTTGCAACGGAATCGTTCCTTTTTGTACGTGTTTCATGATCCGCTTGATTTAATTAAAAGAGCTAAACTCGTATCCTTTTTGAAATCTGAATGGAATTTGAAACGATTCTCAAATTCCACAAAATGCGATCTACTTCGACAGTTGGTTAAAATCCTAAACAAACGTACTGCTAGGAAAAATAAATTGTGCTTGATCAAGAAAACGTAGGACTGTCCACCGCAATGACCAAAACGGGAAGTCAAAACTGTTAAAAAAAATAAATCCCTTGTTCAACAGAGCCACCGACAGCAAGGCGCAATCGTGAAATCGGCAGGGGAGAGCGGCTCCAACGTGAGCTGACAACAGGTCTAGCGATGAGGGAGATGGTGCAGTGAGGCAGCCTGCCCCTCATCATCATGCTGCTCAGAAGCTGCAGGGCTCCGCATTGCATTATTACCAGGCGCAACACACCTCGCTAGCGAGCCAGACATCTTAAGCGCTCGCAGCAGCCGTTGCCGCGTCGCTGGCTCCCCAGCCCCATTCAGCCGCACACGCCGGCTTGCCGAGGGGGGGAGGGGAAGGAGAGGGGGAGGAAGCGATAAGAAAGTGGAGCTGGTGCCATCGTGGCAGGCTCCTTCCCCCCTCCCGGCACCCCCCACGCGGGTCTCCTCCCAGGAGGAACCGTTATCTGCCGCTCTCCCCCCGCGCCCACCACACGCCCCGACAAAGCGTCATGGCGCTCGAACCGAGTGGCAGTTTGAATTTTGAATCCGCACCAACGCCCCAGGGCGGGAAAGGGACTCGGGCGGGATTCGTCCACCACCACTTCCTCCTACGCACACAGCGCCTCCGAGCAGGACGCCGGCTCTGCCCCAGCCTGCCCTGGCTGAGCCCACCGGCCACAGCAAAGGACACCTTCACCCCCACGCTTCTG
>VZTU01025197.1:0-19167 GCA_013400835.1 Zapornia atra | reverse complement strand
CCCGCCTTTCCCCCGCGGCCACCGCGCCCGCCTTCCACCCGCAAACGGTGCCGACATAGGCCGGTGCCGTCGTCCGGCCGCAGCGAGGGCGGAGAGGGCGGCCCGGCTGGAGCCGACCCCGGGCCGCAGGCCTCGAAGCGGGGCCGTGGCCTGGGCGCGGCTGCAGCCCTCTCCCGGTGCGGTGCGGTGCGTTACCCGGAGACCTCCCCGAAGTGCACCTGAGGAGGAACATCTCCCCCAGAGCGCGTTGCCAGGACGTTTCAAGCCGCATCTCGCTGTGTGCCGGAAAGCTCACCCACAGAGTTACTAAATGAAACTCCTGCATCCAGCACAGTCCAGAAACATTCACACCTCACTCTGCAAGCCAGAGATGCCTCATCGCTGGAAGCATTGTTCAGAAGTGCAGATCCCCCCACTCTTGCAAGCTGCACAAGGATCGGCCTGTGCCTGAGGACATGGCCAGCAGGCCAGCAATTCCGAGCTAAAATCTCAGGTCTTGCCAGGGTTTTCTCCAAGATGCTTTTGGGACAAATTGCTTCAGATGGAATTTGCGAACTTGGAAATATATTTTCAAAAGCATATAGTGTACTTGCAGCTGACAGTTCAACAAATAGCTGCAGTGTTGGCTGAGCTCAGTGCAAGCAGGCCTACCTGTCATCTCTGAAACCACAATGCTTATTTTGGGACTGTTACTAAACTTCGTGAGCCCAAGTCTGAGTTTTCTGACCTAAGTTTGAATATAAATTACCACTGAAAATGAAAAAGTCTTTACTTCCATACCTGTTGCAAGAATTACTTAGTTTATACAGTACTTACAAATGAATAATATTTTATATCTATTGTTACTGTTACCACACAAACTAGAGCACTGGCTCCCACTTCACACACTAAAGAGGTTGTACACATCTCTGCTCTTCGTGGTCATTTTGGTTTATGGGCTGCATGAATAGGATGTGTTTGGGAGGGGACTGGCATAAACAAACCCTTCACAAAAACTCTGTGAGCATCTTTCTCTCATAATATGAATTTAAATTCTCAGGCTGGCTCTCTCTTCAGAGATGATTCGTTGTCCCCCGAAATTCAGGAACAAAGGGGAAAAATCAAAACAAGGCCTGGTTTCTTAAAAATAATGAGAGACCCCCTTCATCAAGTGCAGGGCCTCTCATCCTCTTTACCTCATCTTGTGATCACAGGGCATACAGAAACCAACACCCTATACTTAAATTTGGCCTTCAGCCTTGAAATCCGAAGTTACTCTTGTGGTATGTTAGCTTTTTTTAGGCCTCCTTTCCACCTGGATGTATTTACAGTCAACAAATCAAGCATCTCTAAACTATTGTCTTTTCAGACTCCAATAACAGGGGTTTTTAAAATGCATAATATACACATCAAGATGAATAAAATACTTCTTGGAGAAAGCAATAAATGCCAAGGTTATTATTACACACAAGCAAATCCCCACCTGTGGTCAGGCCATGCTGGATGCAGAGAGATGAGGCATCAAGATGGCTTCAAGCAATTTTACTCCTCCCCTTGCTTCCCTTGGTTCAGTTTTCAGGATTGCTTTGACGTTTCCCAACATTTTTACAGTCCCAGAGGCGTGAATCACTGCAGACAAGTTCTTGACCAAAAAATTCATCACCCGCTCTAGATTTGGGATAAAAGTGGCATAACACCACTCAGGGTGCACGTATGTCGCAACCTCAAATCTGGAGCAGAGCAGACTGCTAGTGTATCCGTGTGGAGCAAAACCATCCCCCGTGGAGACACTAGCTTGGGTCCTGGCACCGGAACGCCCACGTGTGCCTGATGCCAGGACTGATTTACCAGGCCCTTTCCTTGGCGCCTGTCCTGTATCCTCATAATGTCTTGGGAGAGGCAAAACATCGTGACACCTAGCTTCATGGGCGGGTTACTTGGGTGCCAAGCTCAAAGAATTGATTGAGATGAGGTATATAAACATTCTGTGATGAAAAGTATATGGAAGGGCAGTACCGAGGCAGCATGTTCTGCCCAAGTTCTGTTCCTGGAGCTCGCTACGGCCACCTCAGGAGCATGGAGGCTGTAAGAAACACGAGGCCCGCAGCATAAATATAATGTAGTCTCTTTAATTATGGCCTAAGGGTCTGCCAAGGAGCCGGGAATTGAATGCAGGAATTTCAGGCTCCAGAGAACTTGACCACTATACCGTTTATTTCTGTATGTCTCCATGAAAGTGTTGGTTATCTGTAACTTATTAAATTCTGTGTATTCTTTATGGTCATAGTTTTCTGTAAAGGCAGAAGAGGTGGTCATTCAGAGCATCCTCTCTGCCCGGTTTCCTGCACCCCCCAGTTCCTTGATCTCTCATTCTCCCCTCTCTCTGTTCTTATGTCTCCTTTTTTCCATCTGCATTTTCCTCCAGCAGCACCCATTTCCTGTGGGTTTCATCACCACCCCCACCCTGCTTCCATCTGTTGAAGAGATCAGCCACGAAGTTAACTTGCAATTACACTACCAGTGAAATTACACCAACACTTGCAGCGACATTACTAGGCGTTAAAGTGAACACCCCGGTGAAATTAATGGCAGCGGGGGGAATTCATCCCTCTCACAAACAGGTTGTCAGCAATCCCAGGTAGGTAAAACAGCAAGTCCTCGGGTATATCAAGGCCAGGGTCCTCTCTCGGTCGCCTAGAGAGGCAGAATTGCTTTCCAGCAGCCTAGCTGACATTCTGCAGCCTGAATGTGCCATGAGAGGCAGGGAAATACATCAAATGACCAGCTGCAGCTGCGGGCTATGACTGACACCTCTAACAGAGCAATAGTGGGAATTGACTGTAATTTCTCTGTCGCAATGGTCCGGCATAGCCTTACTGACTCGGACTTTTTAATGTGATAATTTCTCTCTGGTATGTTATTTAATAGATTTGTCAATGTTTGTACGCTGTACTTTTTTTTTTTAACTCTTTTTTTTTTTTTTTTTTTTTTAATCCTAGAATNTTTTTTTTTTTTAACCCAGCAGAATTGTAGTCTACAAGAGTCCAGTTTTGGGATTGGGGCAACAAATTAGAAAAGCAGTTTGAGGTACAAGGTTAGATGAGCCGCATATGCCAGCCTTTTTCACAGTTACTGTATGTGGTACGTTCAGTATTGTATAAATTCAATGTATTCTGTCATTTTAACAATACTTTAATGGATCACGTGGACTAATGTATACGGAGCACTGTGCAATGGTATAAGATGCTGTAGCTGTCTCCAAGTTTTGCTACATCATTTCTGTGTAGATTATAATAATAATTTGATCAGTCTTAATTAGGAACTGAGAATTATACATTAATTTCCCAGATAAGCAGAAAAAAGTTCTCTACTTAAAGTAAGTGCTGAAACTTAGCATTTAACTAACAGCTACATACAGAAGGAAAATAGCTCATGGCTGATTTTGCATAATGGGTCTGATTTTTTTCCAGCATTGTATTAGAGAGCCAGCCACCTTCATTCCTTGTTCCAACTTTAAATTGTGCAGCCAGTGCCATGGGGATAAAACCAGGGTGTAAGTCATGCCCATCTACTTGGAAGGCCCATTCAGCCCTCAGCAAGAAAAACTTCCACTGTGCACAAAATTTCAAGGTGCTAAATGAAGATGCTAGTTCTGGTGTCCTGTGAGCATCTATTGATCAAACCACCCAGACTGCTGAGAATTGGGAGGAATTGAGGTGACTGCATCCAGCTACCTTTGCCTCACTTGGAGGGCAGCAGCAGTTAGGAAATTAATTGGTCCCTTCCAACTCAGGATATTCTAAGATTCTGTGTTATCCAGACTAGCATTTTGGTCACTTGGGTATGGCTCTAGCAGTGTGGTGCTTAACACAGCGCTCAAGAAGCTGTTCAGGTTGCAATGGGTGGATACAGAGCTCTATTGTGGGGATTATGTGGCTCCCCTACTCCAGGCTAAATGTTACAAAGCTGATTCAGATGACCTAAAAGCTAAGTTTTTAACTGCATTGTGACCATTCATTAAAATGAAACAGGACAGGAGAGTCCAAAAAAGTAGATAGGTGCGCTCACATAATACTGAGGGAGGCTGGAGGAAGACGCAAGATCTAATCATAGGCTCTAGGCTAGGATTAAGAGTAGAAAGCCAGTGGGACTCAGTCTTCTCTTTGTTGCTTTTTTTTAAGAGACAAACAACTGGTTCAAATTTATGCTGGTTTCTGATGGAACATTGTCCATAAACCTGCAGCATTTTCTGGACTCCTATGAGGAAAATACAGCTCTAGATCTTCCATCTCACCCGTGTATCATTCTGAGATGAGACAGCTGCCTGGGCAGAGGCAGTAGGAGATCCTTTTTCTAAACCCTGTTCCTGAAGTGCAAGAATAGATGGCTCTCAACACTAATTATGAGCAAAATCTTGCTTTTTCTGTGTTACATTTTCTAAAATGCAGTAATAGGAGGGAAAGCATAAGACCCCCACATTTGCTCCAAGATAACAAAAATCCCACAGCCATCACCTGTGCTACAGTTTCCCAGAAACTGAAAATAACCACACTTAACAAGAGGTAGCGTAAAGTCCAGGAAATCGCAGAGTGTGTTCCAAGGTCTTCAGGTTCTGCCAAGGCTTCCTTTTCTTTTCTTCGATGAGCTGTAAGAGAAAGAGAAGGTTCTCAAGAGTCACCTGTGTGTCCACAGGTGGGCCCGATGCCTTTATTCATGGGAACAGCCACACGGTTATTACCGTCACAGCACCGCGTGAGCTGCCAGCCGTTCCAGCTCTGTGCTGCGGGTCTGCCGACACGGTAACGAACCTCGGTCTCGGACGGAGGCTCTCATTGCCTTGATGAATGTGACTGGAAAAGTACTTGCAAATGTGCAGTGGCTAGGATTTGCCATTTTCAGTGGGAAAACATATAAAATATGCTTATTCACCCAACCAGCCTACACCTTTGTCAGGGGTTGGTGTCAGTTCGCCTGAAGCAAAGCCCACAAAGTGTGGAGTGAGGAAGGACTATAATGGAATTGATAAACTCGACAAGATGCATCTGAGCAAACGATGCTAAAGCCACTGTTTGAACTTCCCCTTGTGTGGAACTGTAGGAAGACGGTGATCAAGGAAGAATTTGGCAATTCTCTGTTTGGATGGGGAGAGGCAGCTGGAGGAAACTTCAAATGCTTTTCCAGGTCTGGAGTGAGTTAGTTTTGGTGGCTTTCTACATAGGAGTTTTTCATCCTGATGGGTTTTATTTCTTTATTAGCAAAACAGAATAATAGCTAACTCCTATTAAAAAAATACTGGAGGAGGCAAAGCAGTGCTTAGAATAGTTATTGCTGCAACTTTAATTGGGGCGTAGTGCCAAATACCTCTGCGATGAAAAACGGATCAATGTAACTACGCTTTCCCTTTACCTTCTCTTGGGGGAATGAAATGGCACAAAGTATTTTGCACACTTCTCATTGGAGGTGAGATTTACCATTGGAGATGTACAACAGAAGGCAAAAGGATTTGGTTTGAAATTGGTGCAGGTAGACAGATGGATGCTGGAACTGAAGGTTCATGATGGCAAAGGATGAAGCGCTAGCACTTACTATTTCAAATATATTATAGAATCTGACTAGATTAAACACCTACTTCCCTTTTCACTCAAAAAACACCCCTTGATTCACCTTAACTGAAACTGCTCTGGAAATTCAAACCAAAGTGATTTCTGTCCATGCACTGACTGTGGAAGAATCCCACCTCTGTTGAAGTCGGTAGCTGTTTCGCAGGCTTTCTCTCAGTGGTCACATCCTGAGCATTGTATTCACTTTTTCCTCTATCTGTACTCAGGCGTGCTTTCAGAGGAGTTTATCCACATAAAGGCTGACTAAATACTGAGCAAACGGTTCAGAATTTGGCTGTCTTTTATAAATAATGATTCAGAGGTTTGATTTAGCTACAGATGAGCCTGAACCACAAAAAGCTGCATCTGGCTCCTAACTGTGTCAACTCCCATGGCAGAGCTTTTATTATTTTTTTTTCCCTTCAACACATTTTCTTTCAGCCAAAGCTTGGCCTGAAAGTTCATGCAGAAAGACAAACTGTGAATCAGAAGCCTGTATCAGTGCTCCGGGTGAAGTGCGTACCAAGATAGCCTGCAGCCACATGCCAGCTTGCCATTGACCTTTTATCTGCATAAATAGTCGTGACCTTTGGGCTGCTCAAATTAGTGCTAGCTGCTCGAGCAGTCAAGTATCACAACCCAGTTCTGCTCAGGCCGCATCCCTTTGCCTCTAACCACTACGCTGTCTCCTTCTCCAGGCAGTGGAGGTAGGTGGAGGCCTGGAGCAGCTTTCTTACCTCTGTTGACATCCTCTGCCTCAGCAGATCCACTGCTGCTTGGGTAAGACCATACTAGAGCCTCAAGACATCGACCGAGCGACGCAGAGAAGATCGAGAGAAGGAGCTGATAATCCGCCTTTAGTTTCACACTCTTCTATTCATTCACATATATATTTTCACATTCAGCTTTGCTCTTGCTTTAATCTATCATGCCCTCTCATTGAAGTAAGTCCTAAACTAGCTTTAAAATCAGAAGAAAGAAATCGTTACCAAAACAGTCACTTTTAGCTAAGCCTCAAAACGAGTTGTTCTGCTTAAAAGCTGTAGTAGATCACTAAATCACAGATCTCCTTTTAAAATACAATCCACTTTTTATTCAGCGGACCATAAGATGTGTAGTGTTTAATGCCTGTTACTTTCTCAGGAGACCAGAGCTAGTGTGTTCTCTCATGTAAATAAACATTTAGCCCTATTTCAGAATGCATCATTTGTACCCCTGAATCCACAATGGTTTTCAGTTGCTTTGGAAATGTTTGCACTGTTTTACAAGCACATCTTTTCCAACTGCTTGGAAGAGATCCCTTGGTCATTTAAATGATGTTGACTAGGCCCGGGGAGGGGAAAAAAATTAAAAATAGAGTGGGATACTTCTAAAGATATAAAGTAGGAAAAAAAATGCATTTCAAGATTCTCCAGGCCAGTAACTGCACAGAGACATGTCAAAGGGAGGTTACTATACCTTTAACTAGAGCTTCTTTTGCTATGGCTCTACTCATGGGACAGCAGATAGCAAGCGTGTTTTTCAACCTGATGCGCATCATCGGCGCAACGCTTTAAAAATGCAATTGACTCCTATTATACATTCTGAAGGCATTTTTAATTGCAACTAGGAAAACTGTTGGGCAAATAGTGAGATCACTAATTACACTCACTAATCCCTAAACTAATTTAGTTTTTAAAACTAAATTCGAGGGAGCCATCCCACAAAGTCAGAGCGGGAGCTGTGTGCTGAAGCGCCCGCCCGCCGCCGGTGGTGGTCATCTTGGAAGGGAACTGCTGCATCAGGTCCTTTCACTCTGTACCAGTGTCTAACCCTCTGTGGTCAGGGTGAGCTGGATTTCAGCCCATGTTTCAGGAATAACTTCTCGCTGGAAGGGCTGCGATGCCACCCATACAGTCCTTGGTTAGCCACCCAAAAAGCAAGTGTCCTGCCGCTCTCCCAGGAGGGTGATTTGGGTAAGGGCCATGGGCTCTGAGGATGGGACCTGCAGATGTGTCTTTACGATGTGTGATTGCAGCGGGTGTGAGAGAGGGTGAGGGCTTCTTGCTCCTATTTCTACTGGCAGTTGCATGGAAACAAGACCTCAGAGTCTCAAAGTCTGATTGCCAAATTACAGCATCTCCCTCTTCAGCTATACCTCAGAAGGGGTGTTTGTGTCTCACTAGGGAAGCAAATGAAGGGATGGCCAGTCTGCAGCCATTTCCTCTGCAGCTACTGAGCCCCTTACACACATGCGGCGTTACAGCTGCAGGGAGGAAAAAAATGTGGGCTACCCTTGCTGAAACATTGGCAGCACATCACTGTTTACAACTGGAATTCTTGCTGCCTGCTTTTACCAGTGACAACTCAGGACAGGAATAGGAAACTTCACATGATGATGAGGTCAACTTTTTTTTCCCTTGTCCAGTGCCCCCAGGCAAGCACAAAGCTGCTGAAGTTTAGATCTATGACTGCAAAAAAATGGAGCTTGAGCCACGCTTTTTAGCTGGCTCTTCTGTGTTATCTGTTACAGTGCTTCCAACAGCGCACTCGTTCAAAACTCTTAAAAGCCATTTGGTTTGCTTTCATTTGTTCCTCGTGTCAAGCTCTCCCACCTTGACTGTACCAGGAGCAATTTCAGCTTGAGCCATCCCCGAGTAAGCGAGAAGGCAGCGCGCGTGTTTGCAAAGCATGTTTAACCTGTGTCTTTCATCTCTGATAAATATTAAATCTATTGAGCTACATAAATAAGTAATTCACTTACAAGCCTGTCAAACCGCTAGTAATTTCTTCTCTTTGGAGTTTACAGCTCTGAGGTATCCCTTCTGATGGTTTCATTTCCTTTTGTGTACCTGGAGATAAAAAACAGTCTGGTAGACAAGTCTCACGTGTGGAAGAGGGAGAGCTGCTTAGCTGTTGTTCTCTGTCCCCAGCCTACTACATCCAACATATATAAATGTGCATTAAAGGTTGTAGAGTGGGAATAGAACAACCACTTCATACGTCACTTCTGTCGTGGCAGTTTGTGCATGTGAAGTAAACTCCTGCTTGGCCTTCTGGTTTGGATCACAGCCCTGTAAAATCATTTCTACCGAGATACTGGGGACCTGTTTCTGTTCTCATGCAAATGAAATTAGTGGAATTATATAAGCACAAAACCAGGGGCAAATGAGAGGAAACTCTTGTTTTCTCTTTTGAGCTTTTATGGAGTTGGGCTCCATAAACACAAAGAAGGAAGTACTCTGGTAGAAGGTCAGGAACGTGTACACATCAGGCACCTGGCCATGGGGGCACTGGCCATGGCACTTAAGGCTTGCCAGCCATGCGATGCATGTGAGTAGCTGGGGGGCAAAGGGTGGTTTGAAAGAAAATAATCTCCCCAAGCTGGGAAGCCCCTTAGAGCTATGGAAAAAGAAGCACTAAGCACGGGGGATCTGGATGAAATCCCATCCCCTCTCCAGCTTGTCCAGGTGCCTACATGAAAGCTGCAGGGAAGGGTCTCCATATAGCCAGGGATCCTTTCTTAGAAATAAGTGTGTAGGATCTCTCCTTGGAAGCAGTGATGGGAGTGCTTTCTTTCAAAACCCACCCCAGCACCGTTTCAGGCTGTGTGCTGTGCTGGTACTGGGCTAAAGCTCTTTATCCGTGGGAATTCTCCTCCCTCCACCATTAGCTGCACATGTAAAGCCCTGCATAAGCCATTGTAGTCTCTGGGATCAGGGGGTGGAGAGAGGAATGGAAGAAATCTTGTAGCAGAATATATTTAGCCTCCATCTCTTCCAGGATGCTCCTTCACACCTCTCAGTTAAGTGAATCCAGCCCTGTACCGAGCCCTGGATATGCAGCAGAACCAGCAGAGCTCTCTACCTTGAGGAAGAGCCCAGATTTATACGTCAATAAAGCAGCCTCAGTACCAAAACCATAAAAGAGACCCCCCAAGTTATCTGACAAAAAACATTTTAAGCACAGACTACAGGTGAGGAGTTAGTTCCTAATACTGTTCCGCTCTACCGAAAGGAAAGGAAAGTTTTATGGCTGTGCAGAAATAAAAAAACAGGACCAAGACTTTTGGCTGCAAGGGCTGAAATCACATTTCCTAAGCTGCCTTTGGTCTGAGATGTTTGGTCTCCAGGTGTTTTTCACTTAACAGGGCTGCAGAACTTAGTACTTGTCCGTAAGGAGGGCCGCTGTACGCAGGGAGTAGCCAGCTCGCAGTCATCTGCTGTGACCAAAATGCTGCAACTTTGAAACGGACGTTATTCCTCGCAGCCGCTTTGACCGAGGCCATTTCATATGGAAACAATTAAGAGGCAGAAAGCATATCATAACAAAGGAATGAGAAGAAAGATCAGGAAATACAAGCAGATTGGATCATTCTCTAAAAATGGATACAGGATTTACGGTTAGCGATTATAATAAATCTACGGCTTGCGCTACCACAGGAGAGCAGATATGACTCTCAATTGTAGAATTGCTTATGCAGCCTAAGAGGAAACAGTTCAGATTAATGATGGATGTAAAACTTAGGCCCAGGATAGAACAAAATGTAACTTACTTTGTATATGTGCGGAATGGTGGGAGCCTGAAAAGAGAGCATTTAAAAAGTGCTCACGATGGGAAATTACAGAGAAATAAAAAGAAAATAGGAAGGAAAAAATAAATAATGCATGTGTATTTCCTCGAAAGTGAGGGGAAAATGTAAACCTGCATCGAAGAGCACTCACAGAGATTTGTACATTTTCTTGAGACCAGTCTAAATGCAACTGGAGACTACAGAGAGTGAAGACCAGAATCCATTTCTAAGAGGTGTGCCCTCTTACAGGCAGGAAATACCCAGGGGGAGGGTTTTTTACCCCCCATACTATCAGATAACGAGTGAGGTAATTACTAGAAAGCATATATCATCATAAAGAGTTCTGAAACACCATTTAATACTTCTGTCTGGTTGAGTGATTAAATGAACAGAGTATCAGCACTGAGTGATACAAGGCAGATGAGACACTTGTCAGTCATACATGGCTGGGAGCCAAGATGTCCATGTCCCTCTATTCCCAAACCAGTCACCTGTATTTGCAGGGAAGGTTACAAACCACTTGAGTCTCTACCAAGACCAGGTCTCCTGGTGCCAAAACTGCCATGCCTCAGTGCTGTATGCACGCTCACATGCAGAATTTCAATATGTCCCCAAACCTGAGTGAATTGAACTTAAGCTTGCACTGCAGTAGCAATTTTGCAATAGCAAACTGCCATCTAACTCCTCCCTCTTGACCACTGTCTAGGAGACTAATTTCTGTTGCCACTGAAATCAATTTGAGTTTTATGACTGACCTCACCGGAGCCAGGATTTGGCTAATGTCTTGATGTAAGCAGCTAATGGTTCTTCTGACAATAGCTTGGAGCTGGCGTAAGTCAGAGCAGAAATATTTAATGCTGTGCCACTGGGTGAGCATCCCATTCACGCTATTAGCTTACCTGGCAAAGGGGATATCCAAGTGCTGATGCCTTCATTCCTGTTCAAAAGCCCTGCCTTCGCCCTTAAATAACAGTAATGCCTAAACGGAAAGTGTCTCGCTTCTTCAGGAAGCTTAGAACTGTGCAAATGCCCGCTAAAACTAGCTAACATACAACAAGCAGAGGGGATGGTCGAGGGTGCACTTGAACCTCTGAACAGGGCACTGCGGACCTGGCATAGTGCTTGTGCTGACATCCTCCATCATCCCGCCCTCCCTCTGCACCTCCGTGACCCTCACAACACGCAATATTTCACAGCCACACTTGTCTGAAGCTAGCAGAGCTCAGAAAGCTGTGCTGCCAGGGTGGGTGGTATTCACCAACGGTGTTCTCCTTCCAGCTGCTTCTCCCTTCCTGGAACATCACTTGGAGGCAGCGAACATCTCTTGCACCTCCTGCCATTCATCCCCAGGCCACTGGAATAAATCATTCAGTGCAAGCATTAAGGTTGCCAGCTTAAATCACACAGAATCACAGAACAATAGGGGTTGGAAGGGACCCCTGGAGGTCATCTAGTCCAGCCCTGCTACTAGAGCAGGATCACCCAGAGCACGCTGCACGGGAATGGTTTTGAGGAGACTCCACAACCTCTCTGGGCAGCCTGTGCCAGTGCTCTGCCACCCTCACAGTATGGAAGTTCCTCCTCATGTTTAGGTGGAACTTCCTATATTCAAGTTTGTGCCTTCTGCCTCTTGTCCCGTCACTGGGCACCACTGAAAAGAGACTGACCCCATCCTCCTGACCACCACCCCTCAAGTATTTATAAGCACTGATAAGATCCTAACTCAGTCTTCTCTAGGCTAAAAAGTCCCAAGTCCCTCAGCCTCTCTTTGTAAGAGAGATGTTCTAGTCCCTTAATAATCTTCACCCATGTGATTTCCAGTTCTTTCCCAACTTTGGGAAATGCTTTTGCCTAAGCAGAGCATGGCAGGAAGCGGGCAGCTGCGAGAAGGGGCAGCCCCACATGGGATGTGGGCTTCATCTGTCTAATCTGGCTGGCCACAGAAAGCAGGAGTTGCAGAACGGGTAATCCTGGGGGCCAGCAGCGTTTTAGAAAGAGCTACATATTTGACATAGTTTCTCCAGAAGATCCCTTTAAATAGTAAAACTTTCGCACATTTGTATTCAGAGCTCTTACCATTTTATTTTTAAAGGGAATGTAGGTGTTCACGAACAGTGGGTGTGAGACTGACAGCACTAGACCAGAGCTCTCCATTTGCAGAATAACTGCTGCAGTGACTACTATACTGCAAACTCCTGCAATGAAAATACCAGGTTCTGAGAGGGTCCTCCCATCCCTCTGCTTATTTTGCCTTTGTCCTCGCAGCTGAAGCTGCCCCAAAGGGAACCATCGGCCAAGACAGCCTCTACATGTGTGTGTGCACGCGTGTGTTCAGACCCTCGCTAGAACACACACAAGATGATCAAGCCTTCCAGACAGTAATTATGTTTGAGTTTTAGAAATGCATTTGGATTTTGCACTCTGTTGCCACAGAAGTAGTTTTGGGCATGATGTTACAAGTTCTCTGACACATCCCAAGCAGCATGTTCCAGTCTATTTTCTTCTTTATTTGCGGACTTCTTATTCTTAAAAATAACCAGCTTAGGCTCAGATACTTGTACCCAACTTTGGAAATATCAAAGGTTCTTACCATGTTTCCAAGGCCTGGGGAGACACCTGAAAGCATGTATGATGACCTCCTGAAGTAAGCAGTTTTCTGTAGCTGGGGTAGCTTATGTCTCTAAGCAGCATTTCATAGGTGGCTCTGCAAATAAGAATGATCACACTGGGCTTCCGACCCTTTCTCCTACTTCAGCCCACTCAGAAAAAAATCACAGAATCACACAGTTGAAAAAGACCTTTAAGATCATTGAGTCCAACCATTCCCATCCTAAGCTAAACCATATCCCTAAGTACCTCATCTACCCTTTTATTAAACACATCCAGGGAAGGTGACTCAACCTCCTCCCTGGGCAGCCTGTTCCAGGCCCTGACAACTCTTTCAGTTAAAAATTTTTTCCTAACATCTAATCTGAACCTGCCCTGGTGCAGCTTTGTGCCATTTCCCCTTGTCCTATCTCCTGTCACCTGGCTGAAGAGACCATCGCCCACCTCTCTACAACCTCCCTTCAGGTACTTGTGGGCGGTGATAAGGTCTCCCCTCAGCCTCCACAATCTTCTGGAAAAAAATCTCCACGGCAGAATCCTTCTGAACATCTAAAAAGCTTCTTTTTATTCCTTACCTTTTTCCTGGAGCCATCTATTCTGCACATGATAAGGTCAGGAGTGGTGCCAGTGCAGTGTAGAAATTTTCCCTTTCTTGAGGCACGCCAGGTGTATTACTAAATTGAGTTCCTACATTTTCCTCCAAGACGTGTAATTTCCTTCCAGCTATTTCTCTGAACCTTTCAGTCCTCATATGTTAATGTGCTTTGGCTTTTGGTTCAAGTTATTAGGGAGAATTCTTCCTTAGCCTATATTTTAGTTCTTTGCTTCCTTTCAATAATTTAAGGTCAAGTTATAATTCTCTCTCGCTGGCTGGAGTCTTGTGCAGACAAGAGCAAAATTCTTCACATTTTTTGTCCTTTTTTTCCCCCCAGCTGGTTTTGTTAATGTGCTATGCTTGTATGCTCAGCTCTCTGCTAACAGTCTTAAGAGTTGTTTTTTCCCTTGCACATTCAGTAGGAAAAATCAGAGGTGGATCAAAGCAATGTGCCAGTTCTGGATGCTAGAGAATGTGTGGGCAGGAGCTGCCTGATACAGAGTCCCTCTGAAGGGGGCATCTGCCTGCCAAATTACAGGGGGCTGTGGTCAGGCAACAACAGCTGGAAGAGACCAGCGCCTTGGACCTGCCTTTCCGCGCTCCACCTGGGAAATCTGATTTCTGAAGTCTGCATTCATATTGCTAGAAATTCCTGTTATACAGACAGAAATTCCATTATAAAAGGAATATAGAAGCTGTTATGCAAACAGATCAGGCCCCAGGCTCTGAAGTAACTGCGAGCCCAGAGACTAAGATTCGGGATGATCTGAGGTCTGCCCCTGCAGAGAAACTGTATGCAAAACAGTGACAGAGCCTCTCCCTGCAAGGTCATCTAAGGTTCCTCATTCTCCTGCTTTTATGGTGGGATCTTTTGTGCTGAGTTTCAGCCCTGCCTTCCTTCTGTTCATTTCTTTAAAGTATTTTTGCAATAGTCAGTTCTCTGCAGCACCGTTTTCTCTCCTTTGCATTGACCAAGAATCTGGGTTAAAGTGACTGACTGATGTGACAACAAAGGAGCGATTGTCATCGGGTCCAAAGGATTTGATATGCTGTTGGTTATAAAATGTACTCGGACAGCCCAAGTTCTGTGCCAGATTAATATTTGATGTCATTGGACTTGACTAGCTGTAACGAAAGAGCTGGAGCCATTGTTGGGAAAATGGCCATCTCCCTGTCAGGGGGGAGTTAGGCCTCATAGAACCTGACAGCCTGACAGCCCGTTCTTCCAGTTACCCATGAACACCAGTCAGTGTGAGCGATGACAGTGCAAGTTTCCCTGTATTTAATCGCTGATAGGTCACACCACATTCTCTCTGCAGCTCCTAAGTATTGCGTGTCTTTTCTATTACCAGCAACAACTCAGCTTCTTCCAACAGGTTAGAGGGTATCCGTGCATGCCTCTCTCAACAGTAGCTACTCCCCCTCTCTTCCTCCTCCCTTCCCAGCCATCCCCACCTCTGGTAGTGCTCAGCATGGCTCTGATACCCTGCTCTAGGCAAGTTGTCTCTAAGTGAGACCGTGGCCCCTCTACCAGTCTGCCTCAGACTTGTACAGTAGCAGCAGGCACTACTTAATTGCGGTCACAGCATACATGGAGAATAGAGAAGCTGGAAGGGTGCAGTCAGAGGGTGCATGTCCAGTTGGTGAAACAAACCAAAACCAGCCTCCATGGAGAGGTCCCCAAGCCAGGCTCCAGTCCCAGCGTCAGCCATTCAATAGCAGGAGGACTCTGGCTTGATGCCGGGCACTTCTGTGCTGGGCAACACGCAGTGCTAGAGGAGAGCAAGGAGAGTCCCACTGGAGGGAAAAATTTGTCCCAAGTAACATCCGGGTATTTACTAGCACTGTGTGTTAAGTCATTAAATACCATGTAAAATACAGATGTTTAACTCTGGCCCTAACTACGTCTGTGTGGCACCCTCCTACATAATCCACATGGCTATATAGTAGCCCAATATGTTCCAAAATCCTAAATTCTCTCACAGGAGGAGAAAAGAAGGCCTGCATCATCAACACTCTCCTAATTGTTCCTGTTCAGTTTGCCTGCTGATCCTTTGTCTTAGCCAAAATATCTCTAGGCTAACGAGGACCATGTGCCAGTGGCACTTCATTTTAAAAGTGGGGAGGAGAACAAGTTTGGGTTGTGGCACATAGATATTAAAAAAAATAAATCAAATAAAACTTGGCATTGTAAATGGAAATCAATGGACTGCAAAATTGTATTTGTTCTAGCTGGATAGAGTACTTGCCGAGTTCCAAGCTGTTGGTCCCTCTCCGAGGAGAGACGGAGTCTGCTCCTTTTGTACTGTAATTGCAAAGCTATAGCAAAATTAGAGGTGGACCGTTCCACCTTCAAAACAGGTCCTGCTTACAAGGAAAAAAAACCAAACCCTCTCTTAGCATCCCACAATACACAAATCCTAGCCCTTGTTTACAGGCAGGACAAAGGGAGAGGGGATGTTGTGTCAGACGCCACCAAGCGAATCTCTGTTAGAGGGTCAATATTTGGCTTCCAGTCCCACCCTGACTGTGTCCCTCTTAACATTCTTTCGGCATCTAGAAGCTGCAGAGAGCACAGTATCTGAATGAATACTAGGAATTAATGATAAAGCACTGCAGTCAGTAAGGGTAGCGGGTATGCCGTTGCCCTGTAATCCCACGTGATGCCTGGCTACCTGTAACTTCCAGCTGAAAATGCCTGAAGATGTCACAGGAGATGACATTGCTGCTCCTCTTCACTGCACTCAACTTTGCTGCTTTTCTGCAAATCTGATTCCTAATCTTTTTCATAAATTATAAGAAGACCATATATGACCATATATGACAGAAAGATTTGCATATTACCATGAGGAACAAACAAATAAATAATAAATAATTTGCCTGTTCCTCAGGGTTCCATTTTAGGTCCAGTTCTTTTTAACATTTTCATAGAAATGACCTGGACTCAGGACTAGAGGGTCTCTTACATAGATTTGCAGGTGACACCAAATTGGGAGCAGCTGTTGACTCCCTTGAGGGTGGAGAAGCTTTGCAGAGAGACCTGGACAGATTAGAGAACTGGGCAGTCACCAACAGCATGAAGTTTAACAAGGGCAAGTGCCGGATTCTGCTACTGGGAAGGGGCAGCCCTGGCTGCACATACAAACTGGGGGATTGGATGCTGGAAGCCAGCCATGCTGAGAGGGATTTGGGGGTCTTGGTCGACAGCAAGTTAAACATGAGCCAGCAGTGTGCTCAGGCAGCCAGGAGGGCCAACTGCATCCGAGGGTGCATCAAGCACGGTATTGCCAGCCGGTCCAGGGAGGTGACTGTCCCACCCTACAGTGTGCTGGTGCAGCCTCACCTCGAGTGCTGTGCATAGTTTTGGGCACCATGGTATGAGAGAGGGACACAAAACTATTGGAGAGTGTCCAGAGCAGGGCAACAAGGTTGGTAAAGGGTCTTATGAGGAGAGGCTGAAGTCCCTTGGTTTGTACAGCCTGGAGGAGACTGAGGGGAGACCTCATCACAGTCTATGGTTTCCTGATGAGAGGGAGAAAATGGGCACATGCCAATCCTCTCTTTTTGGTAACCAGTGATAGAACCCAAGGAAGAACCCAAAGAAGCGATAGAACACTGTATGAAGATATGACTGGAGGTTTAGGTTGGAGGTTTAGGAAGAGGTTCTTTACTGAGAGGGTGGTTGGGCGCTGGAACAGGCTTCCCAGGGAAGGTAGTTCAAGAAGCATCGGGACAATGCCCTCAGTCACACGCTCTGACTTGGCTGGCCCTCTGGCCAGGGGTTGGACTTGGTGATCCTTAAGGGTTCCTTCCAACTCAGGATATTCTAAGATTCTATATTACCATGCAGAACAGCCCATTATCACCAATATATTTACATTTCCTGCTTTTTGGCTTTTTCCCTATTCTGTGATGTTGATAATGATGATTATTCATATTATCCATATAAATAAATAAATAGTATTTCTTGTAAGTTCTCATTGCCTAGAAATACCATACAAAGCTAAGTTGTTCTGAGGATTTTTATCACACTGAATCACATTGTTTGAAAGCCCTCTAAACTCTTTCCCCAGGATTTTCACATGAAAATTTCAACCATGTGGAGTATGCCATGCAAAACAGTTATCAAAAAATAGATACTAGCTCTGTCCTTGATATTAAATAGGATCATTTGGATTACTGCAATCAAATATGAAAAAAAGGAGCATGCATTATGAATGTGAATTTACATCCCCTGGATTGTAGAGGTGATCAGAAGAATCTCTCATTTTAAATTAGTGTTCTTTAAGGCTTAACATTCAAATCGATTGGAGAATAATAGCATATCCATCTCTCTGCTGGCTTCAATACTTGCATGTATTTATTGCCAAAGCCGTTAAAATGAGAACTTTTTCTTAAGAAATACATAGACCATGAGTATTTTCAGCCCATATCAGTTACACAGTCTTAATCAGTTTGGGGCGAGTTATTTTGGGTTGGTTCTATTGGGATGAGAATGCTGATGGAGCCGGATAATTTCTTACATCAGTGCTCTTGATTAACATGGAATGCATGAAGCCTGTTGTCCTTGAACTTTTAAAGCAAAGGCCAAACAAGAGGCAAAGAGTTTTACTTGCAATTTCAAGTGTGTTTTGCTTGAAAGCAGGGTGCCCAAAATCTCTCCCTCAGCTTTTGTTTGGGGTCATGCTACTGAGGGGTTCCTCCAGCTACACCTGAGGCTTCATGGCTCTCTATCCTCTTTCTGTCTGTCTTCCTCCCTTCCCCCCCAAACAAAATTCTTGCCTTCAAGATGATTTCTCTCCTAATGGGTAGAATAGCCCCTATCCAAACTACCCTGCTTCTCCATTTAGATGCCTGAAGAGCCTTACACAGAGTCTGCCCAGCTCATTTGTTCCAGTTACCTGCAACCAAAAGAATAGTTAATTATTCTGTTCTCACCTGAATGGTTGGCATCCATCAGGAACATCATCCCAAGCGGAAGGATATATTGAAACCTCTCTGAAACACCCTAAACCCAGTCATTATTGTTGTAAGCACTGTCCCAGCACTACGGCCGCTTCCCAAGCCTGCAGCTGGAGCTCTGAGGCTCCAGCATGATGCAGCCCCACACCAGGGGCTGCCCACACTTTGTACACCCCGCTGACATTTCCAGACGATGCCTGTCAGCACAAGAGGTACCAGCCATGGGGAACTATTTGCAGCTTGATGTTGCTGCTCCTGCTATTATCTTGACTTTGAGCTGGTTTTATCTGCAGTGACTTTTGTCTGTCTGTCTTCCTGACATGCATAGCTAGACACTACAATGCCAATGCTGTTAAATAGGAACCTCCTAAGGCCTCCTGCGCTCCACCATGTCTGGATGCCATCTGCCATGAGTTTGGGTACTCCTCAACACAGCCATCCTTGCACTGTGCTCCAGGCAGGAGAGAAAGCTTTGGATTGCCCTATGGATAAGAAGGGAATTTCTTTTCTTCTTTAGAGGCTACATAGAGAGAAATCCATGTTGTTATGCTAAAGGAAAAGGTCTGCAGCACACAGACAAGCTCTGGTCATCAGCATAAAATGTTCATGGACTATATGCCAAAGGAAAGGCAGATTATTTCTTGGGGAACATAGTCCCTCTTTTTGTCTCTTCTGGTTCAGTGGTTTTTTGTCTGTTAGCAAACTGATTTCCCTTATATTGCAGAGGAAATGTGCTGAATGACAGATCACGGGCCAGTCACTTGGCTGATGCCAGCTGACACCTGTACATTAAGCTAAACCGAGTGATCTTTGGCCTTAGTAGAAGCAAAAGCCAATCAAATGTACACAATACATACACACACAGAGGGCAG
>VZTU01025193.1:13194-40502 GCA_013400835.1 Zapornia atra | reverse complement strand
ACATCAGGGTGCTATCAGCACAGGTCCCATCCTGACTCCCCAAACACAGCATTCTATCCACTATTAGAAATTAACTCCATCCTAGCTGAAACCAGGACAACTGATTATGATTTTGCTTCTTGTTGTGGGGTTAATCCAAGACACTTGATGCGATGCTCTGTCTTGCCATGCAATCCGCTCCCACCCCAGAAAAGCAGCGGCTAATTGTACTGTAGGAACAGGCCAGCTAGAGCAAAGAATGGAGCATCAAATCCTGAACAAGCATCCACATCACAAACTGAAAGTAAACCTAGAGACTCAGAATTCCTGGGGGGACATGAAAGCTTCAAGCTGTCCTGTTTTCACCTCAGAGTCAATTATCTAGTAGCCAGTATAGCACTGTCTTTTGGATTTAGTACGAGAATACTGTTGATAACACACTGATGGTTTAGGTGTTGCTAGGTAGCTGTAGTGCCTACACTAAGTCAAGGACTTTTCAGCTTCCTATACTCTGCCAGATGCACAGGAAGCTGGGAGAGCACAGCCAGGACAGCTGGCACTGACTGCCCAGAGGGATATTCCCCACCATACAGCATCATGCTCTGGATAGAACTGGGGAAGCGAGCTGGGAGGCGGGAGCGCTGCTCCAAAACAGGCTGGGCATTGAGGCTGGTTTTATTTTTTTCCTTTCACATGTTGTGAGCAATAGCATTTGTGCATTTTAAAATATATATTATTCTTCCTTTCCTTTGTTATCCTATCAAACTGTCTTTATCTCAACCCACAAGGGGTTTTTTCCCTTCTCCTCCCCATCCCACTGGAGGAGCAGGGTGAGTGAGCAGCTGCGTGGTGCCCGGTTACCAGCTGGGGTTAAACCCCAACAAAAGCAATTCCTCCAAGTCCTCCCTCTCTCAGAGAACAATGAGTTTGCACATAGGTTTCTTATCTGGGGAAGGCAGTTGCTGGTTTTGGAGGTCGGTCCACTTGTGTCAGCTGGCATTTACATGTGAAGATCTGCCATGGCATCTCTCATACAACAGTCTTATTGGGGTATGAGAAGCCTCACACTGGGTGCCTCAAAACGTTTACCAAGTTCATTATTTCCTGAATCTTGTTATTTAAACCATCCTTATTAGCTGCAAAAAGCATATGGGACCCTGCTATAATGAAGCTATTCAGTGTTTTTAGCTGTTTAATTTTGGATCAGCATATCATCTGGAGCAATCACCCCTCGCATTTCCCTTTAATTGGGCTATCTGGAACAGAAGGGTTGAGAAAGCCCCACATGTTCCTTTGCCAAGCAGTATGTTCAACTGGCTTATGAAAGGTTAAAATCAGGAGTAAGAAAATAGAGGTTTATTCCCCCAGGAGTAATGTCAGTTGATCAGTTTAAACACAGATGTTTTAAACTCCACATCTAATAAAGAGTAGACGAGGACTGCAGAGATTCACACAAATAGGGAAATTCCTTCCCTGCAAAGTAGATTCTCATTAAAATGTCTTCTACTATGCTGATATCTGACAAAGAAATTACAAAAGCCAAAGCAGTGGGTGGTTTGCTTGGGTGACAACACTGATACACCTCTAGCTGATGATAATATGTGACATGTTACTGATAAAGAGCTCTCGATATTCTCCAAATGCAAATGTTTACATAGCCAGACAATCAACGGATCAGTCCCATACAGACTGAAAGATTAATGGCTGCACATTCTTAACCAGGCTTCTGAAAGTCTCGAGGGAAATAAAGACTCATTTCAATGCCCAACTCTCAAGCATCGTGCAAAATTAGCCAGTTAATACCTTTTAAAAAAGAAAAGAATTTAAAACCCCACAAAACTTAAAAGCTGTCTTTTCCCTTAAAGAGATTCCCACAATAGTCCACATCAACTATATAACACTGAGCAAATATTTGCATGTGAATAAATCACACTCAAAGAATTCACGAGCTGAATTTCCTTAAACTAGCCCTTAGTTTAAGCACGAGCAGTGCTGCAGGGCTTTCTGTTAACAATCCAGACTACCACCGTAACACAGCGCTTGAAGAGTATTTCTGGGTAAGTAATTATAGGGCACTGGAAGTTTCTGATACATCCCACACATCAACTACCTACTTTCTTCTTTCTGTTCATCTTTCCTACACCATTTTCAGATGATTGCCTTTATTAGTAAGGAAGTTTCTGGATGTGAAACAACATAGCATGTCATAGAGATTCATCCTGGAGAAGAGTGAACCTTGGATACATTCTCAAGAGAACTGGTAGTTGTAATTCAGGTACTTCCCAACACATTACAAAAGAACACCTAAATAGGGTTGATATTTGATGACATTTTATAGGTACATCCTTGGAGAGGCTGACAGTCTGCCTTACAGGTCCCCACAATATATCCCGCCTTCTCCTCTACCGTGGGGTTCTATGCTTACAGGCAAGAAGTATTATTTAACAGAAGGAGAGAAGGAAAAGTTAATTGAAATTAGATGTTACACCCCAACTTACCACAGCTAGAGACAGACACAGATATATTAATCTTGCAACAGCATTTTTGGTAAATAACTAAAGCTGATATTGAAGAGTTCATATTCTTTTCCTTAAGTTACCTCTGCACTCTGTTATTGTATCTTAGCCACATTCCTCAAGAGGCTTAAAATAGTAAATATCATCAGTGAGCTGTACCAGGTTCCAAACACAAATCCAAGCAGTTCAGCATGCATGGCTGCATGACATACCAGGACACAGCACACAGAGCACCTGCAGCACCTGGTGACAGGCATAATTCTGAGTATCAGTATAACCTGCTCTTTCTAATCTTGCCAGGCTCATTCTTGAATGCTAAATCTTTGACATAATTACAAACTACGTTGTCAAAGAGGAACAAGGCTGTATTGACAGTCCTGCACACTTATAAACCATGACTAATTTCACTGCAGTGTGACAAAGACCTTCATTTGCCCAAAGATTTGAGTGTGTGTGGTGGTTTAGGCCTGGCTGGAGGCCAGACACCCACCAAAGCCGCTCTATCACTCCCCTTTTCAGTTGGACAGGGGAGAAAATATATATTGAGAGGCTCGGGAGTCAAGATAAGGACAGGGAGAGATCATCCTGCAATCAGTGTCATGGGCAGAACAGACTCAACACAGAGTGAAGGACAGAAAACTGTCTAATTGCTGGCCCTGCCCTGCACCCCCAGTGACACCAGAGTCGGGTGATGAGAAGTGTGACCAGATCTTAAAGCACCTTCCCCCACCCTCCCTTCTCAGCAGACTGCACTTCAGTCAGGATTTCACTCCCTTCTTCCCCCCCCCCAACATGGTGTGAGGAGGGGCAGGGACTGGGGAATGGGGGCTTGGTCAGTTCCTTGCAAGTTGGTTTCCTTCTTGGCTGGAGAGGGGGTGGGGGTGTCATTCATTCCACACACCCTTCCCCTGCTGCACCCTGGGGACCATCGCTGATGGGCTCGGCCTTGATCAGCAGCAACTCTGCCCTTGGATTGCCCCACGTTTACTGTCTGGGGCCTGCAGAGAGCTCCTAGCTGCTTCTCACAGCAGCCATCTCTGCAACCCCCCCTTCTGTACGAGTACCCAGCTATGCAAAACTGCAACAGTGTGGCAGACAGCATCTCAGGTATCTGACATTTAGCCATAGGTTATGCTCCTCTAAGACTGACTGAATCTGGAACTCCTGGGAACGCAACACCTCCCGGGAGCACAAGCCTGCTGCGGAGACCCTGGGCACACCAAGAAAAAGGGGCTGGCTGCCTGAATTCCTTTGGTAGGAAATACTGGCAACTCTGCCAAGTTTTGTGGGTGACAAAAGAAAATTTCTGGGGATGGAGAGAACTGTGCCAAGTTTCCTCCATGAAATGAAGAACCAAGACACGTAGGTATGGTGATGCAGCAGTTTGCACAGTTGTACTTTACACTGTGCCCCACAGTGTTTTGCACTAAACGTCCCATAATCCCACCATGCTCACTACTAATTTGAGAAGTCAAGGTGAGAAGCAGCATGGGTTCCCCCCACTCACTCCTGAGGTATCCTCCAATCTGCCTTAGCTCTCAGTAGTGTGGATTGGGCACACCTGGCCAGTGTCTTGTCCACACTCCACAGCACCCAAATCCAGTGTACCCTTCTCGAATGCAGCACTACAAAGGCACTGCTGGTCACCTGAGCAAACCAAGCCAAACCCTTCAATGAAATGCTGTACTCAACACATTAAGAACAGGGGGTTGGTTTTGCTGGATTTAACATTATTTCCCAAGAAAATAATGCTTAATTATGCGGCCTGTATGCTCAGCATCCTTGTTCATTCCACAAATACTCTCTCATTAGCTACATTAATTATTATCTCTAAGGCACTTTGGCAAACAGAAGTCTTTTAGAAAACACTAAGTAGCAGCCTGCATACGGGTAATTTAGGTCTATATTTGACACTAAACTAAGAACAAAACATGGTTTGACAAGGTCAGGAGAGAATGCTGAGTACAGCAGTTTGCAAGAGAAACTTGGACGTGGCAACATAACTACGCTGATGTACTAGCAAAGGCATCCCTCCAAGAACCCTCCAACACCCTGCTTAGTATTCAATAAAACCTATTAGTACAATCACTTTGACTTTTAATATGCTTTGTCTTGTACATCTCTGGGTCATTATTCTTTGTGAGCATGTTGTCAGTATATAATTCAAGTAAGTTTGTATCCATGGCAATGGATAGGAGTAGACTAAAGAAAAAAGGAATGTAGTCATAGGCCAGTAGCTCAGTAACAAAAAACTACAGCAGCCCATTAATGAAGTGAGAGGAGGTGAACAGAAGCTGGGAGAACGCCAGCAAAAGAGCAGGGAGTTGTAATTACAGTTGTGAAGGAGGGCAGAGAAGTGCAGGAAGCTGCTGAGCTCCAGTTAGTCTGTAATTTGGAAAATCTTGTCTTTTTAGAATTACTAATATTTGGTGGTCACTTCCAGCACTGAAGTAAACAGAAGCAAACTCTGACAGGTATGCTGATTAATTCCTCAGCACGTTAGGTCTGGCAAAAGGAAGCATTTATCTACATAAGCATCTTGTGCTGCTTTATCTTCCATGGAACAGCAAAGCAGCATGACCCTCAGCTCTTAAGCAAATTCACTTACACAGATTTAAAAGGTTTCAGACCTTCCCTAAAGGATAACACAGCTGTCAAGAAGGTATCGAGGGCCACACTGAATGAAAACTCTGCCACTTTCTGTGAAGGAGTGACAGCAGAATGAAATCATGACACCTTTACTATGTAAATGATTTACCATTAGCAGCTCAAGACACTACCCCAGGTTGTGATTCTATACAACCCTGATGCTTTTCAATCTTTAGTGAAAACGACACATCCCCATTAGTAAGCTGTCAGAGGAGCTTTACTGAAATCCACCCAAACTGGGAGAGTGTTTGAAATATTTTCCAGAACTACCACAGGCTGTAGTGGTTAAATGAAACACAAACCATACAAGCATCTTCCAGTTTCAGGCTTCATTGCAAAACAAAAGCCCTCATCCAGGTTTTAAGGCAGAAAGAGTACCCCAAGCTGTGACTCCATCGCTCAGCTCGAACTCAGAGTTTAGAATCTCCTTCTAGGAGTACCTTCCGCCTTCCAGGTTTTGATTCTGAGAAACTGAGTTGAAAGAGATGAATACCAACACAACATCTACTATCACATTCTCAGGCATTTTTCTCAGGTACAGACCGCAGTTTTTACTGTATAAATTGCCAGCTTCTTATCCCCATTCCCAGCTAAAACAGGTTAACTGCTCCTTTCATAAGACAATGAATGCTCTCTAGTAACCAGAAGTGTCAAATCTGCTATTCACATGAAACCAATTGAGATCAGTTTGTTTGAGAAACCTGTATAGTTAAAATTCCTTCCACATGGCTGCTCTTTAAACAATATAACTGAAATAATCTTGGGGGATGACCTGCTGGAGAGGAGCTCTGTGGAGAAGGACCTGGGGGTCCTGGTAGACGACAGGGTGGCCATGAGTCAGCAGTGTGCCCTGGGGGCTGAGAGAGCCAGTGGGATCCTGGGGGGCATCAGGAAGAGTGTGGCCAGCAGGTCACAGGAGGGGATCCTCCCCCTCTGCTCTGCCCTGGTCAGGCCCCACCTGGACTGTTGTGTCCAGTGCTGGGCTCCCTGGGATCAAACAGACAGGGATCTCCTGGAGAGAGGCCAGAGGAGGCTCAGGAGATGATGAAGGGCCTGGAGCATCTCCCCTGTGAGGAAAGGCTGGGTGAGCTGGGGCTGTTCAGCCTGGAGAGAAGACGACTCAGGGGGGACCTGATTAATGTTTATCAATAGCTGAAGGATGGGATGCAGGGGGAAATGGCCAGCCCCTTTTCAGTGTCTGTGGGGACAGGACAAGGGGCAATGGCTGCAAGCTAGAGCAGAGGAAGAACTTTTCCCCAGTGAGGGTGAGGGAGCCCTGGGACAGGCTGCCCAGGGGGTGTGGAGTCTCCATCTCTGGAGAGATTCCAGCCCCGTCTGGACGCCGCCCTGTGCAATATGAGCTGGGGAGCTGCTTTGGCAGGGGGTGGGACCCCAGGAGCTCTCCAGGGCCCTGCCAACCCCTGTGATTCTGTGATTCTGTGAAAACTGCAGAAGATCTTGGAAACTGAACCACCTCTGTCTACAGTAAGATGTTGTTGCATTAACTAAAACACTTTTGAAATCACTTGAGCTACCTAGGTAACGTGATTCTCTTGCATACTGGACTGCATACATCATCGTGCTTAAAGTGGGCAAAGCCCTTACTTTTAGCAAACCATCAAGAACAGAAAACATCTGTTACCTCAAATATTTGATGGACTGGAGAAAGAGGAAACACTCATTGACAGTGGCAGCTGAACATACACAGGTTACCATTATACACACTCTTAGGTTGGCTTCTTATTTTTCTCCTTGTGCCACTACAGACTTGCTTGGTTTCAGAATGCAAACAGAAGGGCTCTCAAAACCACAGGTGAAAGCTGAAAAACATCAGTTCAAACAAGCCATTTCTTCCTGTAGTGTGTCCTAACACGAGATAAAAGATAGACACTAAAAGGTGGACTAAAGCTTTTCCAGTTGAGGAATTCTTCCAATACCACGTTCCTCTTCCTTATTTCCACAGTGTACTTAAAGCCATTAAACATGGTCCTGTGGCCTCTGAAGCATGTAATTACTAAGACAAAATATGAAAACCTTTATTTGTCTTTCTATGCTGCCAGTTCTACATGCTGCCAAAAAAGAGCATGCACTGTTCTGCCTTCTCTTGGGCTTTTTCAGAAAGACTTTAATTGTCCAAACCAACCAGAGCAGATACACCACAAGGCATACTGCTACACCACCTACACTTAAGATATTTCATGTTACAACCAGAACACCCAAAGAATAGGACATTACACAAAGGACAGCAAGTAGGCACCCACAGCACTGCTGCAACTGTCTGAAATCCCTCTTACACATAGCAGCAAATGTAAAAAAACCCAAACCACAGTGACTCCAGCACCCACAGGACAACTTGCTGAAGAAAAATTCAGAATAGCTCAGTAGCTTTCTCTGAAACTTTGCTGGGATCCAGGGGTGGTTCACAGTCAGTTGGACTTTCAAGCAATGAAGACCAGTATAAAACCAGATTTAATTAAAACCATATTTCTTGCCACTCTGTAGTTTTCACAAAGTAAATAAAGGCAGAAGGCTGGGTAAAATGTTATGATTTAACTATTACATTTATCAGTGCCATAAGTAATAAAATAAAAAGAAGAGCCAGCCTGTCATGGCCAGGTCCCTAGCTGTCACCACCAAATGCAACAGATGACTGCTACAGCTATCACAGCCAACAACATTGCTGGAACACAAATGAGCCTTCCATGGAGCAGCTCGGAAAATAATGGTTTATGCTCACAGTTTACATGCTTTGTAACATTGCCTAGAGCTAAAGACCTCTTGGAACTGTTCCTGTGGGGCTTTTCTTATGTGTAGCTGTCATATAAACCTGGGAGGGGAGGAATTAGCAGCAGAAAGCATCTCAAGGAAGTCCTATGGTGTTTATTTTCACCTCCTTTTCTGGTTAAGTGCTAACGATAGCTGTTAAACTGGCCTAGCACCTACCTACCACTAGGACAGACTTCACCCCACAAAGCCAAGCTTTTCTCACAACCAAATTACAGACAGACCTACAGAAGAGATGAGGAGGACCCCCACGTGCCCCTCTTTCTCAAATGTCACTCTGCACAGAAATCAGAGCAGCAGAAGAGCTGTCCAGGCTGCCTTCTGAACTACAACAGGCTTCCTTTCACTGTAAGGTCAGCTCACAAGTTCTCTCCTCTTCCATTACATCCCCATTTGCAGACTGTGACAGAGTTAAAGTCAGAAAGTGTCCAAGCAACCACAAGTTTTCCTGGATTTCTCTTTGGAAGTTCTGGGGTCATATACACTATTTACTAGAGTTCAAGACACAGCCTAGGTGAGTCAAAAAGACCATCTTATCACTAATTTTCATTCATGAATAAACACACAGCTTGCTGTTTCCCTAATTTTTTGCAGGGCTTGGAGCTCCACAGCAAACAATTAGAATTACTTCTACTGGATTTTCATTAGTTCCATCAGAAGCTACATTTTTAAAAATTACATTCTCTCACTTTCCCAAACTATTACTAAACTTGAGACTGCAAAAGCAAAGACTGGATGCCAGCTTTCATTTTCTGCCCTCTTAAAGGAGGAACAAATGCAGCAGAGTCCACTGTCGCCCCTTGCCCTAAACAGCATAACACTGATGAGGATACTATCAGCACTCAAGTTGCAGGCCATGTAAAAAGGATTTATTTCCTACACATCCTAGGGTGTCCAATGGCATCCTGGCTTGTATCAAAAATAGTGTGGCCAGTAGGTCTGGGGAGGGGATTGTGCCCCTGGACTGGGCACTGGTGAGGCTGCACCTCCAGTGCTGGGTCCAGTTCTGGGCTCCTCACCATAAGAGGGACACTGAGGTCCAGAGAAGGGCAGCCAGTCGGGGGAAGGGGCTGGAGGGCAAATCCTCTGAGGAGCAGCTGAGGGAGCTGGGGGTGTTCAGCCTGGAGGAGAGGAGACTGAGGGGAGACCTTCTCCCCACCTCCCCTGACCTGCCAGGAGGGTGCAGAGAGGTGGGTGATGGTCTCTTCAGCCAGGGGACAGGAGATGGGACAGGGGGAAATGGCCTCAAGCGGCCCCAAGGCAGGGGCAGATATTCGAAAAAAATCCTTTCCTGGCAGAGTTGTGGGGCTGTGGCCCAGGCTGCCCAGGGAGGGGCTGAGTCACCTTCCCTGGGTGTGTTGAAAAAGGGCAGATGAGGTGCTCAGGGATCTGGTTTAGCACAGGATGGGAACGGTTGGACTTGATGGTCTTTAAAGGTCTTTTCCAACCTTGTGATTCTGCGATCCTCAATCTTTCAGCTTTTGATTATCTCTTGACACTGACCAGAATTCCTAGTGGCTCTTTTATCCAGCAAGGCTGTGGTCCAGTGGCTAATATTTTATGCAGGTACAATTTAGTCTTTTTTTCCCACTTGTACGGATAATATATCAAATTATGTTGGATTCATACATATAATGATATTATATATAATCATATACATACACCCACACATATATAAGAATTCATGGTTTTTTGCTAGCCAAGCCACATTTTGAGCATTTCTGCCTTACTGAAATTGGGCAATTTTAAACATAATAGCCAGCATCTCTCACAGCCATCTTAAATTTGAGTATATTTTCCATGGGTTTTTGGTAAGTATTTGATGTAAGCAGCTCCTTTGTCCCATGACAGAAGAGCAGTAGTATCCAGAAGTGCATGGGCCACTGTGGAGTGGAATGGCTTATAGCATACACCCAGGAAATTTTAGTAAAGTATTCCTTTCTGGGAGCAGGGCCACGTTCAAGACCATGCAGAGAATAAAACAAAAGGCTTAAGTCATGCTTTATCCATGCAGGCAGGTTAGATAGCTTCCCAGACAAAAGACTGAACTTAGTCATCAGAATGCCTGGTAATTTTGCAATACATTCACAGGAAGGGAGCAGGATGGCTGAAGAAACAAAGTTAAATCATCACAGTCCAACTGTTAGATCACAGCCCTCAGTCAATTTGTGGAGGCAGAGGTGATAAATAAAGATTACAAAAGCACTTTCCAAACATACCCAGAGACCTAGGTCTTTGGCTACAAAAATAGAGTGTGGCTGGGAATTGTACACACATGAACTTAAGAGCAGCACACATACCTATAGGGACCACTTGATTTCTGTAGCTAAAATAGTTAATTTAAAGTCACAGGCTGCCCCACCTGGCTCAACACTGAATAAGCATCTGTAACAGTAACCATATCAATTTGAATGGATTGCTCTAAGGAGCCGACAAGAAAGAGCATAACTCCTTGCATGACAACAGCTAGTATTTACAGCAAGGCTGCACACCCAAGAGCTGCTGCAATAGCTCACTAGTACTGACTGGTGTATTTACACACATATGTGTACGTGTAACTCATGGCTGGTACTTTGCCTGAACACTCTCCAATTTGGTGTTGTGAACGACCAGCACAGTGTCCTTGGGACACTGAGAAATACACCCCAGAGGAAGCTGTGTTCCTTGAGGGCACTGGGGATATTGCCAAGCTGTGCTCCCCCATTCTACCTTCCAGCAACTGTGCCAGTCCACAGGGTGGGGGGGAAACGACCCACAGAGAAACCCCACCAGAAACAGTGAGTTCTTCCCATGTGGGACACTTCCACAGCCAGACTGGGACATCAGCAGGTCTGTACTTACTGGCAGGGGTCACACGCTGCTTGCAGAGGGGGCTGTTTCAGATGCACGTGCAGCTGGTGCTTCCAGAGTGGCTCTGCATGCAGCTCAGGCAGAAGGGCAGCAACAGTCTACACATGTTCATCAAACCTATGGCAACAAGGAAGGTTCAGATTAACCACTGATGGCTTGCTTGCCTTTTTTTTTCTTCTTCTACACTTTCTATGCAGCCATTCAACAGAACAGAAATGGCAGTGCAATCCCCTCATCAGACTGTATGCTGTTACTAACTACCAAAAGGATGTTGCACTAACAGGAGGTGGTAGACTCTCATTCTCTCCTTGGACTGGTAATTCTTCTCCTCTATGCATGGCATGGAAGATAACTGGAAATCTGGTGAAGGGCTGGAACAGGCTGCCCAGAGAGGGGGTGGGTGCCCCGTCCCTGGGGGTGTTCAAGGCCAGGTTGGATGGGGCCCTGGGCAACCTTGTGTAGCTCCAGGCCTGGAGGTTGGTGGCCCTGCCTGTGGAGGTTGGAGCTCTGAGATCCTTGGGGTCCCTTCCAATCCACGCCATTCTATGATTCTATGAAATCTGTGTTTTGACTTCTTTTGACAACCCAGGAAACAGTTCACTTTTGCTGCTCCTGCTCCTCTCTCTCACATTGTAATGGCACATTTTTCACCATGATAAAATTAGTTGAAAAATCAGGGAAAACTGAGACTACTTGCAACAAAAAGAAAATTGTGACTGGGAGAACAGCAAGGGACACAACTGTGCACACAAAACTTTGTCCTTAACCTTCACCAATCACAAAATACAATGTTTTATGAAATATTTTTGACTTTGCCAGAGATGGGGGAAGTCTTAAGGTACATGTAAGTCCATCCCTCAGGATTTTCAGCCCAAATTCATGTATGAAAGCAGTTTAGATATGGAATCTAATATTGGATGATTTATCTCCAAAAAAAAAAAAGTTTGATAGTCCTGAACCACTAACTAAACCACAATACTACCAATTTTGAGAGCTGCCTGCAGATGTGTAATAAATATCTGTAAAATAAACAAAGCAAGTGAAGTTTAGATGAAGCTCACGGAATATTTATGCTAGCTGGTAACAATGGAAATGGTCTAGGCCAACTGATTTGCAGACAAATATCATCCAGCGTGTACTGGAGCTAGTCAGCAGCTGACATTGAAACACATTTATGAAAGAAATTTTATGACTCTCTTAAGACAAAGTTGTTATTTCTTCTGAAACATGTTAGCCTTGAACTTTTTTTTGCATTGTATCACAGATTTATTTACAAGCTTTAACTGGTATTGAAAAACACAGCAAACTAAATACACAAAGTGCTGCTGGAATAAAAGGCACTTCTGTTCTGTTAGCCTTTGTGTGAGACATAGCTTAGTGCCACTGGAGTACTGCTGGTAGACTTTGAAGAGACCCCTTCCCAAGGTTTTCAATGTGTTCTTAAAACAATCAGCAGTCCATTACAACATTCCCTTTGCTCCTACAGAACTGTAAAGGATACATGTTTCTCAAAAATGAAATCATTAAACCACCAACTTCTCCTTTTCAAAGAGAAGTCTTAATTCTTCACCTGTTTCAGTTTGCTTAGCGAGAAGCAATTGGCTATAACCCCATCCCTCCAGAAGGAAATCAATCTTGAATTCAACCTTTCGCCAGAAGAAACTACAAGCAATGTCTTGCAGCATAAAGAAGGGCAGTTAATGCCTGCACTGCTGCTCTGGCTCTTTGTTTCCTCCTTTCTCTTTTCCTCCCAACACCAATATGCTTATAAAACAAACCAGCCACTCCTGCAGTTACACTGTTCCCCAACATGCTTTCAGCTCCCCTTTGTGATGCCTGGTTCCCCGCCGCCTGCTCGGCTGCCGCTCCAGACCCGCGTTCACACGGTGTGCAGGTCACACACCGAACACGCCAGCCAGCCTGGGACAGAGCAGCCGACACAAAAACCTCCTTCCAAAGAGAAGCCCCAAAGAAAGCATTATGTTCTTCCCTGTAGTTCAGGTTATGCCCTGGAAAAACAAACCAAAAAAAAGCATAAAAATTATTTTCTGAATTCCAGAGGCTCTGAGAAGTCTCTCAGCAGGGGCCAAATCCCCCCCACTGCTCCACACACACTTGTGGGACCAGTGCCTTAAGGATCCACATTTAACAAAGCACACCCTTTGGGTTTTATTCTTAAAAGGAAGAAACTTAGCAGTTGTGTTTATTTTAGGTATCAGAGGATGCTGTATGTTATATTTCAGTTATGCTTCCCGACTGGCACTGTCATCCAGTTGACACAAAGAGCTATTTTGCTGCAGTTGGATCTGTTACCAACATATGCTTCCCAACTGATTCTTCTGGCTTTGAATTAAGCAAGTTGTGTGCCCAAGTCTCTCCAGGGAAAAAGGTTGCCTTACCTTAGAAAATCAAAAGCAAGATCAGGGTGGGGCAAGACTACTGAGAAAACGAAAGGTGTGTCAGAGTCCTGGGTTACCTGGCAAAACCCAAGGGTGGTTGGTTTGGGGTTTTTTCCCCTGAAGAATTTTGCTCCAGAAATTTGAAGATGCTATGTCACAGTTTCATCTGCCTGAGTTTAACAGAGATATAACCAAAGAGTATAAACTGCTCAAATCCCCCAGCTGTTACTCTGCTAATCTTACAGAAATACACATCAAAGGTTTTTACAAGCAGAAATCATATCTATGTAGAACACTTTCAAAATATATAAAAACATTAAACCCATTTTAGAGGCATGGAAACAAAGCTGAAGACAATGCCAGTGAGACACTGCAGCCAGACACAGAAGCCATGAGCAGAAGCCAGGAACCTGGATGCTCAGTCTGTTTGGGAGCACCTTGGGATGCACTGTTGGAGAGGGTCCAGAGGAGCCACAAAGATGTTCAGAGGGCTGGAGCAGCTGCCCTACGGAGAGAGGCTGAGGGAGCTGGGCTGGGTCAGCCTGGAGAAGAGAAGGCTGTGGGGGGACCTCATTGCAGCCTGCCAGTCCCTGAAGGGAGCAGAGGAACAGGAGAGGAATCAGCTTGTTCAAAGGGTAGATAATGGCAGGACAAGGGGGATGGATTAAAGCTAAAGGAGGGAAGGTTTAAATTGGATATTAGGGGGAAGTTTTTTGCAGAGAGAGTGGTGAGGGGCTGGAACAGGCTGCCCAGAGAGGGGGTGGATGCCCCATCCCTGGGGGTGTTCAAGGCCAGGTTGGATGGGGCCCTGGGCAACCTTGTGTAGCTCCAGGCCTGGAGGTTGGTGTCCCTGCCTGTGGCAGGTGGTTGGAGCTCTGAGACCCTTGGGGTCCCTTCCAACCCAGACCAGGCTGGGATTCTCTGATTCTATGCACCGCCATGGCCCTGGCAGCCTGCGGAGAGGCAGCACGCTCACAGGGAAACAGAGGGATCTCTGATACATTATGGATGAGCTGCTCCTGAATTCCATATGAAGGAGCACAAACCTGAAAACATAATGATATGATTTGCACCACGGTTTTGATAGCATAAAGAAACTAATTAAAAGTAGATCATTAACAATCTTTGCAAGTGTGTGAAACAACTATTTAAGCAGAGACAATAACCTTTGTAAGGGTCTACACAACCTAACACCTTTGATTTCACACATGCTTTTGTTAAGTGGTTCTTTCTGCAATTAGTGTCAGCGCTGTTAAAGTCAAAGCTGAAATTGCTTCTCCACATGGAACAGACCAATAAATCCATTAAATACAATTTTTTTTCCCATTTGAAAGGGATAAAGGCAAAGAATGAAAACATGTCTCAAAACGAAACCTAAATCGTAAGCCACACTTAGTGGATGTTTACTGGCTTCATTTCAAAGCTCTTCCTACACCAGCCTCCCCACAGAAGTAAAATGGGGGAGAGAGTTCAAATTCCCACCTTTTGCATTTGCCTGGGCAGAGCTGAATGTCCCATTTTTAAAAGAGTGAAGTGAAAAGGCAGCATTGCCACTTCTATGCTCCAAAAATCTATTCTTTCTCCAATGTCTTTGGCTATTAGGAAGCAAATTTAGCTACTGATCTAATTTGTTTCAACTTATAAGTACTAATACCCAAGCAAACATATGTTGAACAGGCTGGTTAAGAATATTTAATGAGAATTTAGTTACTGATTTGTAAATGAAAAGTGCAAATGTGGCAGTTGCCATAGATCCTTGTAGTTCCTTGCTGGCACTGAGCCCAGCTAGGCTTAAAAATATGCAACATATTGATGGGAGAAAGGCAGAAAAAATTTGAATATTATGTGTAAAACTTGCTGTGGAAATACAGTTCTGCATATGGATCTTAATGTAAATTGTATGAGCAAGACAAAATAATTCTGAATGCATTTATGTATGCTTTGTGCTGATGGGATTAATGCAAATATTACAGTCACACCATAAATTCACAATGAAGTGAATGCCTACAGGCAATTTAGTTTCCTGTCCTTGGTAGCTGAGAACAGCACTGTGTTCTGTTCTACATTTGTCAGCAAATGAAATGGTGAGGAATAATCTCTTCACTTGTACCTACCTCTTTATGACATTTCTGCCTTGGAAAAGGGAATGCCCTTTATTGAGGAAACAGCCACAGAGAAGAAACATTGTGTTCTTGTTCCTGGAAAATAGGAGTGCAAAAAAGACCTAATAGGCCATTATTAAACTCCAATGCTAACAGAAGTTAAGCCTACTGCATTAATAAATTATGATAAACTCTCATATCCCCCCCCCCCCCAATTATTGTATCCATGTCTGTAAACTCTTGCCACATTTTCTTTCCTTGCCCTTGTCTAGGAAGTGAAAGAAACCCTGAGAACTAAGTGCCTAAAGACCTGCTCCTAAGAGATCACTCATCAGGACACCCCCAGATGCCATCGCAGGCAGGGAAGATCGGCCCTTATAAAAGATGTGTGAGACTGAAGCCTTTCCTGGGTGACCTGCCCAGCATCGTCCTCGTGAACAATTTTTCCACCACAGACTGAACCTCCCAAGACTTGATTTGTGGCTGCTGCCCCTTGCATCACTGCTGAGGCAACATTATCTCTAATTACTACTTGGAGGGCAGCTACAAAGCTGCCACCAGGTCACACTTTAACCTCCCCTTTGTTGAGAAGCAATCTGAGTTGCTCTTCCCTGAGCAAGCACAGCTCCCTCAAGCCCCGATGTGAGTTCGTTCCCTTCTCCCTGGACAGGCAGAGCTTGGCTGTGATGTTTCTTCACAGACAGCCTCAGAGTAACCCAAAAAAATACCAGGCATCAGAAAACAAAACACAGAATTGGACATTTAAATGAGCAGTTCAAAGCACTGTGTAGACAACATCAGGACCTGCTAAACTGTCCTGCAGAGTCACACTCAGTGAGGACTGGCCATCTACACTGAACAGAAAGTCCAACTGCTTTAGAGGAAATTTTCCATTTCTTCCTACTCTCCAAGTCCACTAAAATAAAATAAAATAAAATAAAAAATCACACTAGACACATACAGAATATTAGCAACTTCCTTAAGCATGAGTTGCTTAAATGTGACAGCGCTACGAGCATGTGAAGATTTACCTTCTTTTAAATGGAAAATCTCAGAAAACCTTAACTGGACACACTGATGCTTATACCATGTGCTCTAAAGCCATAACCTTTTATAGAGTACTCCACCTGGAGTACTATGTCCAGTTCTGGGCTCCCTGGGATAAAACAGACAGGGATCTCCAGGAGAGAGTCCAGAGAAGGCTCAGGAGATGATGAAGGGCCTGGAGCATCTCCCTGTGAGGAAAGGCTGGGTGAGCTGGGGCTGTTCAGCCTGGAGAAAAGAAGACTCAGGGGGGACCTTATTAATGTTTATCAATAGCTGAAGGATGGGATGCAGGGGGAAATGGGCAGCCCCTTGTCAGTGTCTGTGGGGACAGGACAAGGGGCAATGGCTGCAAGTCAGAGCAGAGGCAGAGCTTTTCCCCAGTGAGGGTGAGGCAGCCCTGGGACAGGGTGCCCCGGGGGGTGTGGAGTCCAGAGCGGGCCATGGAGGCACAAGCCCTGAGCTCTGCACGGCTCAGTGACAGCACGTCCTGCCGCAGCTCCTGCGGGAAAAGCCTTCAGGTGAAATAAGGGGTCTTTAACACTGCTGGGACTGTGAGGAGCTATACAGCAATTCGCATTTTTATGTGTTTATAGGTATTTAGAAAAATGTTTATATATCCCAATTAAGTTTCTACAGTGCCTTTAGTTTCTTCCATAGGACTACTTGAAATCCATGAATGGTTACATACCCATTCTTAAAGCTGATTACGCACTAGACAAAGCATCCGAGTGTAGTTCTAAAGCCTTTACAAGCACCCATGATCTCATACAGGATCTGCGTGGCTCATTAAGAATCCAGGGAATTACCCTGAAGAAATGTGACTGGTTTATAGAATATTATTTGTGTAAAAAACATTTTTATTGAATTTTTAAATTACACTGGTGTATAAACTGCCAATCAAAATTGCCTGTAACGAATGAGTGAATGAAATGCTGGTGAGCAGGCACAAATTATGAAGACAAGGGCTGAGAGATCAAATGAGTTACAGCCACACAACAGCATCTCAGGAAAAAGATACTATTGTATTTATCACAACTCTCAGCTCATGTCTATTTCCATCTGTAGCATCGAGGAGTTCATTCAAAGTTTAAAGAACTTTAGAGGATTCTTTTGTCCAAACAAAACTGGAACGAAGTTCAATGTGATTTTTCACTGGTTCCTGGGGGGGTCAGGGGAGACCAGTCTGGTTTTCTTCAGGCAACAGGCCAGCATTGGGTAGATGAGGGCTCACAACATTAACTTAGAAATTAACTTGTACAGTTTTGCTTGTTGAAGCAAAAGTCAGAACCCACCTCCCTTATAACGATGGGGGAACTGGTTATTTGGAGTAAGCAGAGCAACTGATGTTGCACCTACTCATTTCACCAAAGAGAGATAACCTTTGACAAGACTGAACTTTGTATTTGCTTGCCTCTCATTCCTAGAAAAGCAATCTACCTCAGAAGTGAGCCAGCTGAGTACCACGCTCATACAGAGTCTCTTAGATGCACTCTCAACAAATTCAAGCTGCGAGTTCCTTCCTCCCCAGAGCAGGTCAGCACGCCCAACACCAACTATGTCATTCTACCATATCAAGTCTCATTCTACCAACCCATGTTTTCTGATAGACGTCATGTCTGGCAGCAGTGACAAGCATCACACAAGACCCTTCACATCTCCTTTCTTCTCTCAGCAGGGATTCTCACTGCCATACCATAGTGACTTGCACCCTACGGTTTCAGGCTCATGACTAGCTTGGTCACCACAGCTGGTACAGAACTACCCCACCTTCAGAAGCACCTGCTGCAATGAGCTTGCTCACCAGTTACGCTTCACCATGGTGCTAGGAAGGAAGAATCCCATGAGATAGGTGCTATAGTGTGTGGGAAAATAGGACACAGGAAGAGAGGAACACAGGAACTGCCAAATCTTCCCCCCCCACCACACACTGTAACTTGCTACCCACCCTGCAGAGGAGGTAGAACAACCTAACCAGTAACTTCAGCAGGAAGACTTCCATGGGTCACAGGCATCTATTTAGCAAGATAAAAATCACCTATGTGGTTTTTCTGGCTTCAGCTGTCAGCTTTCTTCATTACCTAGACAGCCTCTGCTTCACTTAATACACACAGACAACCCTTTTACTAGTAACGAATATAGACATAAAAGGGTTTTTTATCAGCCGTAGAAAAGTTAAATACATTATGTGTTTAACACATTAATTTTCAAGCATAGCAGTCTCCAAATGCTCCTATACTATCTCCACTCAATCAACCACCCAAGAATAAACCCACAATCATCATCAATCACTTAACAACTTCCTGGTGACATACCAGGCACTCCAGGCCTACAATTTGTCTTAAAGTGTTAATCCAATATTAAGAAAAAATAAAATATATAAAAAACAGTGCAGTGAAACAGAAAAAAGCATCACATCAGAGGACATCAGCAGCTCTAGACAGCCCCAAGGGCTGCCCAGCTTACCTGGAGTTAGGCAGGACTGCAGCACGAGGCTTACCGGTTCAAACCTGACCCAGACTGGTTACAAGCAAATCCCTCCACTGTTTCAGCAGAAGTCCATCTGTCCATCAGACAAAGAAGGAAAAAAGTCCAAAGAAGAGGGAAGAGGTGTTTGTTTTCTTTTGCCGTTGGAGGGCAGCTATGTACAAGCTTGTAGCCATCAGTAATAGTACTATGAACTTTTATTTAGAACAAGTCCAAGTTTAAGCCGAGATTCTTATAGAAGTGGCCTCTAAGTGCTGTGTTACCAGGGAGGGGGAATGATAAAACCAAGAACTGCAAAGCAAGTGACATTTTTAATTAGAAAAACATATTTTCACTGGATCCATTATAACCAGGCACTGGCTCATTGTGCCACACCAAGCTGTCCTGAAGTAAGTAGATCACCATGTATTTAACTCTCTGCCCTAAAACCACACTCATTCCTATACTCCAAGAGCATTATTAAGCTAGCTCAATTGTTTCAAACTAGATTTTCTCTTAAAGATTAAATATGAAAGCTTGTGTTTTTCAAAAGATACTTCCAGCCTGCTTTATTTCTGAACATCACAAAATCAGTTGGCTCTTGTGTCACAACAAAGTAACTTCGCAGTCATACCTACCACCTTCCACAAAGGATGGTATTGGACAGCAACCATCAACTTTTGAAGACCTTGACTCTTGGAATTTTGCAGAACTCCTGCTAATTCCAAACTTTGCACAGAAAAGTCTTCTTTGTGAAGAGCTTGGGCTGCACAGCACAGTACACATCCAGTCAGGACTTCTCTCAGCCTTTGCTCTCCAGATTCCTGAAGTAAACATGACATTACCTATCCAGGAGACCTGCTTGGGTCGTTACAGGAGGTTACAGTTGCTACACTGTACAGAGCCAGCCATCTCACTGATGGACTTAGAAAGTGATGTTTAGCTGCAGACTTGAGAAGCTGACACAGAACCCTCAAGCAATTCTAGCAACCCTTCCATTTCTTCCAGCACTGCATGCTAAAGAAGAAAATAATGCCATGACCAGAGATATCAAAATAATTGCCTCCTTTATCTGACAAAAGTTCTTCACTGCTGCTGGCTTTCAACAGGCAACCAAGAGCTGTCGCTAAGGCCACCCATCTTCAGTCATCTAGTGCAGATCCAACACCCAAAAGCAACATTCATTGACTGTCTCTGTCAAGTCATACACATAGGATAAAACCCTTTTTAGAAATACCACTGTAATATTACTCTTCCATCTCCAGGCATCACCCTCTTTAGTTATTCTCATATCTTCATTGCAACCTTCTGTGTGTGCACTACGTCTAGGTTTAGTCTCATTCTGACCTTAAACAAAAGGGCAATACTGGCTGCAGAAAGCACAGGTTAGTAAAATGAAAAGTATCAATAAATCCTTTCCATATAGCCAATTATTTTCCTTAACCAAGATGTAAATCTTTTCCTTACACCTTTCACAGCAAGCTTTGGGAATGAATGTGGTCTCAGTGGCACTAAATGCGGTATCAAGACCTTCCCAGTTTAGGATTGAGGCAGGATGAATAGAGATGGGTCAGCTCCTGCTTGAGGCTCCTCCCTGGTTTTTGGTTAATGGAAAAAAACCTTACACACACCCCTACACACTACAGCTGCTTGCACTCCAACAGGCAGCCAGTTTGCAAACACTCAGTATTGTGTGGAGAATAATTTTCTTCTACCTTTTTTTTCATCATTCTATAATTCTACATGGGGATCAAATTATTTACTAGGATTTGTCCAGTCACTGAAGGTCTAAAAGAGGGTGTAGAACCTCTAAATATTTCAAGGTCTTTTGAAATGACTGCTTCCTTGTTGTTAAATCCTACAGGACTTACTGATAAGGGGAGAAGAGGAAAAATTCCTCATGATCTCAGAGCGCTTTACAGTAGGAGACAGCTGAAATCTCTGCAGGAATTGCTACAAAAGTCACAGAATAAACATTTTCTTCTCTTGGGTTTCATAAAATCTACTGACACCAGGATTTCATTATCAATCCTTTTTTTTTTCCCCTAAAAACAGTCCAATGTAGTATAGTAGGTGTTAGTACTAGAGCCAGCAATAAATGAATACTTCTCACAGGCTCTGTGCTTTATTACTGAAAGATTACTGGCTTTTTAGATCTCAAACTTAATCTTTTCCAGAGCACCTTTATATAGCAGAGAAGAAAAGCCTGCCCAATTTTTACTAGACAAGCTAAACAAGTTTCCCTTGGAAAGAGTAATTTTAATCAGACTAGACTAGCATGAAGGCATACGTGCCTAGAGCCTCAGGTCCTGGAACCATATTCAGATTCTTAACTGAATCCTCCCCCCAAAAAATCACCAACTCACACTCACACAGGAACTGATGTTTGCTGTCATAGGTGCAGCTCCGTGCAGCCATGCCATGTACACTGCGTACGTGCGGCAAACACGAAATCCTGTACAGTACAGCCCCACACACACACAAACATCCACCAAGGTCTGGTTTTCCTCCCAGCGCTGCCATTCAGCACCAGCACCCAGCACCGACAGCGGTGAAAGCTGCGGTCAGACTGTCAGCGGTCACAATCCCAAAGATCTTATCTACACAGAGCAGATAAGCAGGCAGCTCCTTTATTCCAGCGCTGGGGAACACGGGGATGGCTCCTCCAAAAACCTGGTCACCCAGAGGTACAAAGCTCAACACAGCTACACAATTTTGAGCAAAAATCATTGCACAAAAATGCTCGTTTCTCAGCCTGGCCTTTGCAGTCATTGGCTTTTGATTGCTTCGCTTTACCTATATTCTTATTCTATAAAAATCATTGGCTAACTTTGCTGATTGTTTTAAATACAAAGAGGGGAGGGTATTGATTAGCATATTCATGTTACTTCCTGGAAATCATTATCATATGTAAATGTCCCCCATGCATGCATAGTTAAGTTGAACGGGGGTCCTCCGGTGGTCGCCCATAGTCTTCCTCACTCTGTCTGAGAGCGAACCCCATCCTTGCACAAGCTCACTTCATCTTTGGCTGGTCTTTTGTAACCACAGCCAGTTTCTTCATATGCTTATTGTTTTAACTCAAGGTCCATAACCAGTACCCAGTGTTTTAATTCAGAGTCCATAGAGATTTTCCACAGTGATAAAGGTACACATCGTCTTGTCCCTAAAAGCCTTAACATGCTGTACACATTCTCATAGCTGCTATAACTCCTTTAAAATCAAAATCATATTCTAAACTAAAACCAAAATCACCAGAAGTTAAGCTACTTTATTAGGGTGATGTAACAGACTGGCCACCTTCCCCTTCCAGGGGCTGCCATTTCCCACATTAGGGAACAGCTATTGCCCCAGGGTATTCGCTATGGACCAGAAAGGGTAGGACCAAGTCTCCTGAAAAGGAGCATTCTGTCTGCTTCTAGTCAGTCCTACAGCTCTGAAGTACCATCTGGGAGGAACTGTTTCTCTGCAGTTCATTTCTGCTTTAACCAAGATCCACTCAGGTATCTCCTTATCCTCTTACCACACAATCACTGGCTAAGGTGAGCTAGCCTTTCTTTTAAGTAAAATGTGTTCAATTTTTAACATTGCACATCATGAAGCTAAATCCTGAAATCGCAGAGACCAGACTGGCCTTGATTATATTCTTTGTTTTAACGATTCAGAACACACTGCCATCTAAATCTACTGCAAACTAAGTTTTCAAGCAGCACACAAACAGTAATATTTTCAAGAGAAACATTATTTCCATTGCACAAAGACTTATCTTACATTTCTGTAAAGATTAATCACCTGAGATATACCCCCACACATAAAAAATTTCCTCTGCTATACTTGGAAAGAATGGCTATTAAAAATCAGATCTATGACTAACTTCTATGGCTACTGCTCATAACCAAAGATCGTTTCATTAGTTTCAATCACATTTACTGCTGGCATAAAGCATTAACTATTAAAGAGAAAAAAAACCTTGTATGTACACAACAGGCTAATTTTCCTAATGTGTCTGCCAGCCACCCAGAGGCCTAATGATCTTTGTATTGGATTGAATCCTCCTGAGCTATATCACAGAATCCCAGGGGTTGGGAGGGCCCTGGAGAGCTCCTGGGGTCCCACCCCCTGCCAAAGCAGCTCCCCAGCTCATATTGCACAGGGCGGTGTCCAGACGGGGCTGGAATCTCTCCAGAGATGGAGACTCCACACCCCCTGGGCAGCCTGTCCCCGGGCTCACTCACCCTCCCTGGGGAACCAACATGCTAAAATGTACACCACTGGAAGCAGCTGCACTCAAACTGGGAGAGATCTGGCAACATTTGGAACTGCAGCTTCAGATGTGAAGAGGTACGGTGACATCATGCTCATCAGCTCATATCATCATCAGATCAGCACACATTTCTACTGCTACTGAATGGTGGAGCTATGAAAGTATATACTGTGAAGCATATGTACATGTGTACACACGTCCACTCACCTCCTGTGCAGTTTCCATCCTTGTATATGTGAGGTGATTGTCCCCCTGTACTGGGCACTGGTGAGGCTGCACCTCGAGTGCTGGGTCCAGTCCTGGGCTCCTCACCATCAGAAGGACATGGAGGTCCTGGAGCGAGTCCAGAGAAGGGCAGCCAGGCTGGGGAAGGGGCTGGAGGGCAAATCCTCTGAGGAGCAGCTGAGGGAGCTGGGGGTGTTCAGCCTGGAGAAGAGGAGGCTGAGGGGAGACCTTCTCCCCACCTCCCCTGCCCTGACAGGAGGCTGCAGAGAGGTGGGTGATGGTCTCTTCAGCCAGGGGACAGGAGATGGGACAAGGGGCAGTGGGCTCAAGCTTCCCCAGGGCAGGGGCAGAGCAGATGTGAGGGAAAAGCTCTTCCCTGGCAGAGTTGTGGGGCTGTGGCACAGGCTGCCCAGGGAGGGGCTGAGTCACTCCCCTGGGTGTGTTTAACAGATGGGTAGATGAGGTGCTCAGGGATATGATTTAGCTTAGGATGGGAATGGTTGGACTTGATGATCTTAAAGGTCTTTTCCAACCTTGTGGTTCTGCGATTCCGTGAATAAATAAAGCCAGTAACGGATGCAATTTGTTTTATGGAAACAGATATACAGGGAGGTGTCAGTTTTGTTCATTGCCACTGTTGGGAATTGGAGAAAAACTACAGCAGTTAACAGAAGGAGAGAAAATGAGGCCAAGACTATTGTGAAGTGGCTTTGGAAGAAGTATTCATTTATCTTCCATCAAATCCAATTCTCTCCAGGTTCAGGTAGCTGCAGAGAGAGAAAACAATTAACTCTCCTCTGCACAACTGCTGGTCAAGGAAAGCTTTGCGCTGTTATAGTAGCATTGACAGAGACAGCTAAGAAATTGCATGAGGAATAACCTGCTGCAAACATAAAACCAACAGAGTTCCCAGCTATTCCACACAGCTAATACACTTCTGCACTGCTGAGCACTTTGACATCATGTGTAGCAGAACTGGATGAAGTTAACCAACTGGATGAAGTTCTCTGCAGCTCTACATAATCTTGCAGTGCCCTAGAAACAGCTGGAAGGTAGGCTCCTCTCTCCACCCGATCCTACACAATGCGTCTTTCGAACACAGCATTGCCTCTCCTTCTTAATGACAGCTCAACATGTACCTACCCAATGACCCACGGCCTGTGGGAAGACACTGAACTCACTCAGCCAATTACAACCCTTGTTGAGCCACAGATACAATACAAATGACTCAATTTTAAAATGCCTGCTGCAGGGAGGGATTATCTGCCAGTAACAAGGGGCTCCTCCCTCTTCCTCCTGACCAGCAGTGCCCATTCGCTAGTTCTTATGGAGCTTACTGGTCAGAAAGCTGCCCCAGTGCTCCCATGACAGCCCAGGACCACCTGGCTTGTAGTCTTGATCCAATCCACATTTTTTAAAACATATAAATCCCAGTTAGATTTACTTCCTTTTGTGCTTGCAGAAGCAGGCAGGAAGAAGTGAGTGTCAGAAATGAAACACTTGAGCACTGTGGGAAGTATCTTGGATGTAATCTCCTCTTGATGCCAGAGGAACTGAAGGCAGCAAACTGCAGGGTCAGTGTTTAAAAGCACTCGGGGTAATTTAAAGAAATATAGACCAGAACCTTAAGCTTCTGCTGCAGGAGAGCTGCCAGAAGTAATAAGGAAAATTTAAGTACACTGGCATAAACAGAACATGCAGAAGAAGAGTTAACACCATGTTTCTTGAAGAAAAATCACAACTCAGAGCTGCTAGAGATCTTGGAAAGAGTCATAGAGCATATGGACAAGAAATAGATGCCTGATACAGTCTTGTTGGATCTACATAAGGTTTCTGATCACATATATACCAGTGGAAGTTCTTACAAAAGTAATGTGCTTGGGGACAGAAATATGCAAGCTGATTTGGTTAAATGTTCAGAAATGAATGATATAGAATTAACTCCATCATCTAATCCAGGAAGCCTCCAGTGTGGCCCCACTGCTCAAGCAGCAATTGTGTAGAGATCATAGATAGCACAGATTGCCACTAATGGCTAAGCTGTTCATCAGAGATCACCTGGAAAAGGGGTGAATACCAAGATGACAAAGTCTCCTTATGTTAATAAAGCATCTCTAATAACAAAAATATAACTTGCCTGCAAAGAACTGTAGACGGTTCTCACAGTACTGAGAACAACAGATAAAACCTCAGGCTGGTAACTGTAAAGTACTGCACAGGGAAAGATGATCCTTACTTTGTGCACACAGTGATTGACTGTGAAACTGCTTTTACCACTCAGGAATTCTGAAGTCACTCAGGAGATTGGGAAGTTACAATTGACAGTTCTGTAAACACATCAACTCAGTGCTCATTAGCAGTTTTAAATAATAAAATCAAATGCTAGGAATTATTAACAAATGAGTAAGTATGCTCCCTCTTCTCTCCATCACAACAAAGCTGTCATACTAGAAAAAGTAGAGAAGACAGCAAAGACAATCAAAGAAATGCAACAGCTCCATTCAGATGAAGAACTAAATACATCAGTGCTATGTCTGGAAAAGAGACAGCTAGGAGTGCAAGGAAGGTCTTTAATATACTAGAAGTCATGGAAAACTTGGAGAGGAAACAAGTGTTCAATAGCTCTCATAATACAAGAGGAATGGGATGTGAAATGAAATTGCAACATGTAATCACACTGCAGAACTCATTGCCTTAGGGTATAAAAGTTTACAAAGGTTCAGAAATTAAGTGGATTGTTGAAAGAGAGGGGGAAATGTGGTTATGTACTTACCCTGCTCTGAAGGATTTTTCTAGCCATTGGCTTGTGCAATGCCACAAACAGAATCTGGCTCTGGGAAACAGTATGAATTCGCCTGTATCTGGCCAGACAAGCACACCACAACCCACCTCATGGCTATGGGAACAGCCATCAGCACGGGGTTTCATTTAGATGAACCATTACAGTATATTCTCAGCACTTTACAACCAAGCAAGAAGCCAAGCCTAGGTGACACGGATTTCAACACGATGTTGGAAACATTTTCATTTATTGTAACAGAATGCTGTTTTCATCCTTTGCACCACAAGAACAGTAAGGAGAAGATGACCCAACAGACCCTGCCCAACTACACATCACACAGCCACAGACTGGCAGAAAAGCCAGTGAGTAAGTAGAGGCTGTAATGGTTTTCTCTACAGTTTTAGGAAAGCAGGTTAAGACATTAACTATGATCAAAACAGAACAATGAAAGTAAGATCAAACAATTTTGTCCCAGCCTGGAAACATCAGAGATCTAACCAACAGTACAGCACCAACTCCAGGTTTTAGGATTTTTCCAGATTTTTCCTCTTACCCAAGGACAAAGAACATTCCTTGTCTTATTGCTATTTGTTGGGGGGGGGGGTGTGGGTTGGGTTCTTATTTTTTAATTTGTCAGAAAATGCTGAGTTCTTGGATTACTACTGTGTTTCCAGGATTAACACTGAAACACCCAACATGCTATCAGCCTTATTTTAATTCTGGAGCCAGAGACAGCACCATCTGCTTTGACAGCACAGCTACATATAGGAGATATTGTTATAAACTTGTAACAGCTTGTCTGTGTTATTTATATTTCAATCAAATCAATTCAAGGTAACAACTTGCCCACAAAACAAGTCTCTAGAGCCAGGCAATCCCAGTGTGACCACTGGATAGCTAGGGAAACTAAGGCAACAGAACAAATACTTGCTTACTGACTCAAGAGTAATATAAGTTCATTCCTGCATTAATAGGAAGCTTCACTCTGCACAGCAGCCACATAACTTCCTAACCAAGGGCAAAGTCGCCACAATTGTATCTGATGGCAATACACATCATAGGCTTGCTTGGGGGATGACCTGCTGGAGAGGAGCTCTGTGGAGAAGGACCTGGGGGTCCTGGGGGGTGACAGGTTGGCCATGAGCCAGCAGTGTGCCCTGGGGGCTGAGAGACCCAGTGGGATCCTGGGGGACATCAGGAGGAGTGTGGCCAGCAGGTCACAGGAGGGGATCCTCCCCCTCTGCTCTG
>VZTU01025193.1:0-13147 GCA_013400835.1 Zapornia atra | reverse complement strand
GGGCCTGGAGCATCTCCCCTGTGAGGAAAGGCTGGGTGAGCTGGGGCTGTTCAGCCTGGAGAGAAGACGACTCAGGGGGGACCTTATTAATGTTTATCAACATCTTAAGGATGGGATTTCTTCTCCAGGTGCAGAGCGTGCTCCATTACAGTCAGTCCATTCTCCCAGTCACCACAATCTGGCTTCTTTATGTCCTGCAAGAAGATGCGTCCGCCCCTCTGGTTCTGTAGCTTCATCAGCTTCTCAGCATGCTCACACTCAAGAAGCACGCCTGCCTGTTCCTCCAGCTTAGGCCACTTGCAGGACGGGCAGAATCACAGGATCACAGGGGTTGGCAGGGCCCTGGAGAGCTCCTGGGGTCCCACCCCCTGCCAAAGCAGCTCCCCAGCTCATATTGCACAGGGCGGCGTCCAGACGGGGCTGGAATCTCTCCAGAGATGGAGACTCCACACCCCCTGGGCAGCCTGTCCCAGGGCTCCCTCACCCTCACTGGGGAAAAGCTCTTCCTCTGCTCTAGCTTGCAGCCATTGCCCCTTGTCCTGTCCCCACAGACACTGAAAAGGGGCTGCCCATTTCCCCCTGCATCCCATCCTTAAGAAGGGTAGGAAGAAGGGGGAGCAGAGCTGGCATATTCACTGGCCAGCTAACCCACTGCCAGATGCTGCAAGCAAAAACTAAGCACACTTGTAACACTCTGCGCTCTTTCCACCAGATGTGCTCTTATTTAGCACGTAGCTATTTTACCAGATTAACTGATACCAAGCTTGTTTGTGGGTTCAAAATATTTTTGAAGAACACAGTGGAGAGCTTGCAGTACTCAGGAAAGGTCAGTGTCCAGCCCTACCTTCACAAACCTCAGCAGGCATGGACGCAAGGCTCCTGGAAGAACTTCTGCCCATGTCTCTGCAATAAGGAAATCTCTTTTTCTTGTGTTTGAAGAGGTCATGAGTAGCAACTAAGCCATAGGAAGTCAGGGCCACGCTGCTGTGTGTAGGTTGTTTTTCTTTTCATTTAAAAAGCCCTTTCTACAATTAATTTGAGCAACAAACTCTAAAAATTACTTTCAGCTATCTTTTCAAGTAGATGTGACAGCTGAGCAAATAGAAGGCTGTTAACAAACATTAAGGATTTATTTACACTCACGCAAATGGGCTGTTGATTTGAGAGAAACTTAAAACAATGAGACAGCTTTCTGTGAGGAGCATATCTGACACTTTGGAGGGGAGAATATATCCCAGGCTAGAATAAAAGTAGCACACGAAGGGTCATGGAGTTGGCTAACTGGAAAAATGTTGCATCAAAGGCCTTATGCCACCAGTAACTACACACTGTAGCTGTGAAATGTGGTAATATATTTTTTAATAACTTCAAACTGCTCCTTTTAAATTTTTTTCAAACAAATCTGTATGTTTGACAAGTCAGTTCACATGGGGAAGTGGGTCTTTGCACCAGGAATGCTTACGGTTTAAATACAAAAGGCCTTGGCAAGAAGAGCCCTCATAGGTGGTTTTAAAGACTAACACTGAGAAATTAAAAAAAAAAAGAGGTAAGGCCATTACCAGCTCTAGTGTCCCCTGTATAAATACTGGAAAATAGGCACGTGGAAAGAAAGAAGGAAATGCTCAAAAGTCCATGCCAGTTTCATGTCAAGAAAGAGAGATTCAGCGGAGATCTAGATTTCCCTGCGTCCTTTAAGTCAGCCCTGTGAGACTCCACTCTCGTTTCTTTTTCAGATTTAATAGGTTTCTGAGGGACAGCCTCAGGAAACCTCCTGTAAAAAGTAAGGACTTTGATTACATTACTGTCAATATTTTAGCTTTAAAAGATAGACGTGGGAGCTCACTCAACCTTACTATAAATGAATACCACAATTTAAACTGCACTGTCAACACTGCAACATCCTTCTGAAAAACAAAACACCAACAGTATAACTTTTTGATCTCTAAAACCCATACATATATATGCTGTATTTAGGGTAGGATTTTTTTTTTTTATTCAAATCTACATTTATTCAAAAGCAACAGATAAAATGATCCCCATTAACACACTCCAGAACCAAAGCTACAGCATGACTCTGCCTGCTGTCAGGAGCTCCAAGAAAAGGATGTCCAGAAATCAAAGTAAAACCAAGAGCCTAAATCTTCAGTTTGCAGTTTCCTCTGTGCAGAGATCAGGTGACACCTTTGATTTGAACACCCACAACTAACTTCTCAGCACTCAGACTGCAGACTACTCTGCCCTGGTCAGGCCCCACCTGGACTGTTGTGTCCAGTGCTGGGCTCCCTGGGATAAAACAGACAGGGATCTCCTGGAGAGAGTCCAGAGGAGGCTCAGGAGATTATGAAGGGCCTGGAGCATCTCCCCTGTGAGGAAAGGCTGAGTGAGCTGGGGCTGTTCAGCCTGGAGAGAAGAAGACTCAGGGGGGACCTGATTAATGTTTATCAATAGCTTAAGGATGGGATGAAGGGCGAAATGGGCAGCCCCTTTTCAGTGTCTGTGGGGACAGGACAAGGGGCAATGGCTGCAAGTTAGAGCAGAGGAAGAGCTTTTCCCCAGTGACGGTGAGGGAGCCCTGGGACAGGCTGCCCAGGGGGTGTGGAGTCTCCATCTCTGGAGAGATTCCAGCCCCGTCTGGACGCCGCCCTGTGCAATATGAGCTGGGGAGCTGCTTTGGCAGGGGGTGGGACCCCAGGAGCTCTCCAGGGCCCTTCCAGCCCTTGTGATCCTGCGAGTCTGTTTGATTCTGTGAAGACAGGAAAACATTAGATGCAATATATATCCTAAAGACTGCCTTAAAACTAGTGCCTTAGCATGCCATACCTTTGGAAAGTCACCATGGCATTGGTGACAAAGGCCACTCTGGGAACAGTTTTACCTATAATACATGTCTGTAGTTCTTTTAGCTGATGAATCTAAATTACACAGCTTCTCCCCTGTGATTTCAGCCTCCTTCAACTGATCCTGATGAGTTTTCCCAGCACTTCTTGTTTAATGGTTCAGACTGGCTGCACCTAACTCCAGGGGTTAGTAACAGTGTCAAGGGACCTGGCACATCCTGGAGAGAAACAATGAGACAGAGTCCCTTGGCACAAAGGCAGACACCAAGTGAAGCAAAACTGGTGACAAAGAAAGAGGGGAAAAACCCAAAATCTACTGCTTTCATGTAGTGTAACTGGTGGGAGGAGCTCACTCCCCAGAATCTACCAGGTAATTCTAGCACAGACAATGGAAATGAAACACTGCAGAAAAAGACAACATGTCCCCAGCTACGCTTACAGCACGTGGCTTTGTTTGCCAAAGACATTCAGTGTTCCATAGCAACTGTCTACAACAACTACTGAAAGAGTTAGCTTTTTCATTTGTAATTCCAGCAGGCCAATACTATTTTTAGATTGATTTGATGAGGATCCCTGTATTTCTAGAAGGAACTGCTTTGACCCATGTCACAGACATTTCTCTTCTCTGCAAGAGGTGACAGGATTGGTTTAGAACAGCCCTTTCACAAATAAGTAGACAAAATAATTGAAATAAACACTGATTATATAGGATTACTAATTAACCCATTTGTCACCAACCCATCTGTTACCAACCAATTTGGTCAATTCATTAAAACACATAGCTTCATTACATTTAGCCCAAATGATGAGAAGCATGAAGCTTCAACGCTGCAAGACAACAGAAAACCTTCCTTTCTTGTAGAAAAGTTCCTAGATACCTAGAAAACAAAAATAAATCAATCAGCAGCACAGGCTGTTCAGTAGATCATTTACTCCATCTTTTGGCAGAAGAAAGGACTGCAATGCTATTGGGTTCTCCCTTCCTCCCCGACTCTTACCAGCTGTTGGAAACCCAGACTGCTACAGGTACAGAGGCCTCACCACGCTGCTTGTCCCACGAGCTGAAAACTAATCCTTGAACATCTCATATTTATAAAATTAGATGTCCAATAGTGGCCCCTCAACATAAAATGATGCTGCTCAAGAGCATCAAGTCTCAGGAACTTCACACAACAGTGACCTGGCAGAGACTGGAAGCTCCATGGCCCCAGACCTACAGGTCTCCAGAGGTTTCTGTCCTCACTCAAATAGTCAAAATTATTGCCAACCTCAATCATTTGAATAAGAAAATCCACACCAAAAAATAAGAAAGTCAGAATCCCTTTGAAGGCACCTTGAAAAGCAACATAAATGAAGTAATACTTTGACAAACACTAAAGTGTTATTACAGATGAAGGAAGCAGCCTCATCCATTATTCACTGATATTTCCTGGGGGCAGAGAGGGAAATATGTCTCCTGTTACCAAGCCCTTCAGCAGCAGTCATGCAAAGCCAAAGCAATAAAGAAAAAATGCAGATTTATTAAAAATAAACACATAATGTGCTTTATGCTCCTTAAACTGTAGACAAATAAATAGGAGGCTGTCAGACAAGTAAGCCAGTAACACATGCTCATGAATGGCTTTAAATCAAGGCAACAGCCAGCTCTGTAAACATCCAAAATCTACCCCATGGACCACCACAGAAGTAAAATCACCTAAGGTAAGCATCACTTCTCTTTGTTATGGGAGAGAGATACTTTCATATATAAGTGTTAACAGGACATTGCTATTGTCCTGGTAGATGACAGGGTGGCCATGAGCCAGCAGTGTGCCCCGGGGGCTGAGAGAGACAATGGGATCCTGGGGGGCATCAGGAGGAGTGTGGGCAGCAGGTCACAGGAGGGGATCCTCCCCCTCTGCTCTGCCCTGGTCAGGCCCCACCTGGACTGTTGTGTCCTGTGCTGGGCTCCCTGGGGTAAAACAGACAGGGATCTCCTGGAGAGAGTCCAGAGGAGGCTCAGGAGATTATGAAGGGCCTGGAGCATCTCCCCTGTGAGGAAAGGCTGGGTGAGCTGGGGCTGTTCAGCCTGGAGAGAAGAAGACTCAGGGGGGACCTTATTAATGTTTATCAATAGCTGAAGGATGGGATGCAGGGGGAAATGGGCAGCCCCTTTTCAGTGTCTGTGGGGACAGGACAAGGGGCAATGGCTGCAAGTTAGAGCAGAGGAAGAACTTTTCCCCAGTGAGGGTGAGGCAGCCCTGGGACAGGCTGCCCAGGGGGTGTGGAGTCTCCATCTCTGGAGAGATTCCAGCCCCGTCTGGACGCCCCCCTGTGCAATATGAGCTGGGGAGCTGCTCTGGCAGGGGGTGGGACCCCAGGAGCTCTCCAGGGCCCTTCCAGCCCCTGTGATCAGCTTCACACATACGTTATAACCCAGATGACTGGGCTTACAGGGAGTGTTTCCTGGTGCTCCTCATTTGAATAACACCCGCTTCTGCCAGTTACCGTAAGACAGAAGCATCAAGTCTTACTCACAAACCTATTTATGGAAATATAAAAATTCCAGGAAGAAGCTAAATTTTTGTTCAATGGGTTCTCAGAACTCCTGATTCTCTCCACTGAAGCTGCCCTAATTTGGCTCCACAGAAACCTGGGACAGAAACACCCAATGCAGGAGCAGAAGCCACACTATTCATCTGAATTCCAGTACCAGCTTGATCCCTGACTGCACACTCTGACAGGGAAGAAGAATCTGGGGAGGCCAACAGTTGACTAGGGTTTACCTGTAATTTTAGAAACAGAGAGTCCACAGCAAAATTCTAAGTTGGCTGAAAAATGTACAAAAAAAAGAGCTTGGGGGAGAAAAACCACTTGGTACTTCATAGCTATAGGTCAGATCCTGTCAATGGATGAGACATGCACAGCCTCACAGGTGTTGCCAGTAGCAAAGCATGCTTCTACAACCGGAGGTCCTAAATACAAGCTCAGTTCAGTCATTCAGCTATGATCATAATCTGCCTGAAATAAAAATTTGTATGTTCATACTGAGAAGCAAATGAGATAATGATAAGCAAGTTAATAAACTCTTCATTACTGTAAGAAGCCACATTAATTATCAAAATTACTTTCACATTTCTATGCTGGAGGATACAGCCAGCAAAATCTTGTATAATGTGAGTAAAAGAGAACCCAAACCTGGGAGAGACACATCCAGAGGAGGAGGGAATCTAAGGGCCAGTCACTTGAGTTCAGTGCTAAGAAAATGCAGCTATCAGAAGTGCAGCATATGCAGGCAGAGATGGGGGAACAGTACAGAAAGGGAGAGGGAGTGAAATAACAGGAAAAAAACTGCACTGCGTGAAGGGAACAAAATTCTATCAGGTTACAGCCATTAAAACCCCACAACTGTGCTGAAACACAGCAGCTGTGACCAACATCACAGGAGATGTTATGAACAGGCCAGGAGATGTCCTCAAATGCACAATTCATAAAGTGAGATGCCTCCAGTCAGGGACAGATCAGCATGATTTCAAAGACGACAATGTCGAAGGGAGAGCTGGACACACGCCCCCAACACACCCAAGCTTTTAGTTTTTACTATTTGGAATCATTGATCTTTATTAAAAAGGCTGGGTCAGGTACTTCACAAAGCCTTAGGTTAAAAGGAAACCATGCTCAGAATCGGAATCACAGATCTCTCCAGAGATGGAGACTCCACACCCCCCTGGGCAGCCTAGAATGTTCATCTGCCGCCTGTAAGTATTTCTGCCATGCCTCAACTCTGCATTTCTTTTCAAGTTAGGAGTTCCAAAGGGCAGATTTAATTGGAAGGCTTGACTGGCAGCACATGCCAAGACAATACCTCCTCAGGGTGCCAATGAATCATTCCTGTCCCCTTTAGTTTGGGCCTAAGTGTGGGAAAAATTTTGGATAGTACCTACAGCATGTTCAAGTCCTTCTGCTATCAGGTTCAGCACCTCTTCCATCTCAGGAAAGCAGTGAGTGTCGTTAGTGATCCTGGAAACACATCTCTTCATCCACGGACCAAATCATTTCACCTCAGTCAAAAATGCATTAGCCATCTAACAGGTAGGAGGAGAAAAGCACTTTGAGGCAGGCAAGCACAGACTTGCACCCACAGCAGCAACATGGAGGTCCAGGTGTGCAGCCAAACAAGGTGGTACAGAACACAGACTTTTAGAAGAAACCAGACCAGGAAACAAAGTAAACTTCCCCAAGACAGAAGCTTCCCTGTGATATGTTACACAAGGGTATCAAACACATTTAGAAAATAAATTAATAAATAAAACCTTCTTTTATAATTATCTTTTTATACCTGATGACTGTAAATCTGACTCTCTAAATAACAAATATCCTAAGGAGAACAGACTCCTGCCTAGTTCATAGTTTCTATGAAAATAAGAAGTTTATTGTTGGATGTGAAGTAATTCCTCTTTGTGCCCTAACACACGTATTCAGAAAGGGATGAGGATGAAGTCAGTTCAACCCCTCATCAGCAGCTGTGATAAAGCACAACTAGCACTGTGCAACTTCAAAAAAAAATTTAAAAGTTATAAGAAGGCTGCCAGGGAAAAGAGAAATTATTAAATATTTTGGTATCCACACCCTACTTCTACACCATAACTCACCCAAGAAATCACACCTTCAGAAAGGGAAACAGCCCAAGAGAAACCAAATACTCACCAGGAGAGAGACTTTTCATGATGAATGCCCAAGCCATCAAACCCAAGTTCACAGGAAATATTTTGAGTTGACAACCTGAATTGAATACTGAGCCATATATTCCTTTCCTCTCTACATATATAAATACAAAGCACAGTGAAAGGGCAATTGTGCAAAACAAGGACAAGCTATTCTAAGCGTACAGAAAGTGTCAGGATGATAAACCACATGAGCACAGAATTAAATCAAAGTTAATGGCCACTAGCTGGTATTTAACTTATTTTCATTTCTCTTTTCTTTCCATTTTTCCACCTAGCCTGCTCAGTTAATAAAATTGCCATTATAAGTGAGAAGCAAAGGCACGATTCAATGCTACATCAATTATTATGACTTTATTGTGACATACTGGTATTCAGCTGATCCCAGAAGGCTATACCAATGCCTTGGATGCAATTAATTCTTGATTGATCTAACTCACTCCAGTACTGCATGTAAAACGTTCATAGACATCTGAATAATTCTATTATATGTAGGAGATTACTGCACAAAGATCATTTGAAATTAATTGCCAAGTTATTTTAGCAAATGTAATACACCATCCCGGTCCTATTGTGGTAACAGTCATGTAATTGCTTTACAAAGTAAACTAATGAAATAAATGAACTCTGACTAATACGTGGCACAACAGTGCTGAAAAAGTGAAATCACACTGTAGATTCCTTATCTGCTTCTACACAAGGTTGGTGTTGGGGAGTTGACTTCATCATTGCAGAACCGAGTCTGAGAAGAGCAACCTCATAAAGAGGATTTTGTTTCACTGGCTGAAGGTGACCCTAAGGGGGACAACTTTTAAAAGAATTGCTAGAAGATGAGCTCTCAACCCCTTCAGCCTTTGCAAAACCAGAGGATGAAGAAACCATCTTTGTCACAAGGGGTTGACAGGGCTTGGTTTGGTTTGAGTGAGGTGAGTCTCTCAGGGCTGAGTGCCACCTGCTACCTACACAAAGGGAACTGTAACTGGGCAACAGCCAGCAGCTCACACTGTCACACCAGTGCACAGGGCAGCACTGACTTTAACAGCTGACACTTCCAAGCAAGTCAGTTAATGGAAATATTGACAAGTTGGCTTTTAGCAAGCAGGGTAAGAGTTTGAAGCTCTGCAAGTGAGCACCTGGAGAAAGCACCAGCAGAGCTGAAGCAAACCAGGCACAGGAGTTTTCCCTAGCACAGGACAAAGGTGCTGGCTGCAGCCTCCAGCTCTCCCCTGGGAGCACTGCATCCCTATTTCAAATCCTTACTCCGAAGAAACATGATACTGCAACACCTTCAGTAGGGTCAGTAGCCTAGAGAGTTGCAGGTGTCTACCATCATTGTAACGCATTTCTCTTAGCACTGAGCCTTGCCTCCAAGGCTGTTAGAACAGTCCCTGTCCTCAGCAAATCTGCACTAGAAACTGCAATTTTAAATTGTTGTTAAAGATACAGAGAATTACATCATGGGATGGAAGAGAAATACTTCATGTATCTTGCATTTTTTATCATAGGCAATTTCTTTTTATAGATTAAGTTCCACGATAATGATCTTATAATTTAATATCAGCTCCTCTTTCAGTGTTAAGAGGGAGTGGATCTGCCAACATCCCACGACTTAAACTCGCACACACTAACTCAGAAAGAACAACAGAAAAACCAGAACCTACAAAATGCTGAGCTCTGCTTTGACCCTTAGCAAAGCACAGGCTGGGACAACAAACTGTCTTAGCAACTGCTCCAAGACCTGACAACTTGGACCAGCATTAGATTGCTTGGGGAATTTGTTTCAGCCACAGGACAGTAGGTTGTATTTTGGCAAGCATAACTAGGCTTCTGGTTCTTAAAAAAGAGGGAAGAAAAAGAGTAAGCAGCAGCATTCTAGGGAGGGGAAAGGGATAAACAAGGGAGCAACAAAAGGAAAGCAAGTCTCATTTCTGAGAGTGAGCAAAAACCAGAAAAACACAGAGCATCGTTTGGATTCTTTCTCCAGGCTGAGATACACAGGTCACCTTGGTTAAAATCAAACACAGCATCACCATGGACTCCAGCAGACACTAGTAGGTGTAAACAGATGAACAGCCTGCTCCCCCATTAACTCCTTTGTGTTCACAGGACTAGAACTTATTTGCTGTATTATGTACAGATTTTTAAAGGGAAGGTGTTCTTTACGTGTTTCTTCTCAAAAACATTTTTAACATAGTTTAATGAGGGGCAGACAGTCTGATGATTTTAACCAACAATCCAGACTGTGCAAGCTACAGCGAAGCACCACTCCTGCAGACTGCCAGAAGCTGTGGTTTCTGTGAAATCAGGAGTGCTTACAGCTGATTACCAAGCTTGTTATGTTTCACATGTGACATTACTATTTATAATCTTGATAAATTCAAAAACCTGGCAGCAAGATATCCATGGGAAAAAAACCTTCTATCACCTTTTAGCTCTTCTCAAGTCCCCTCAGTTGGACCAGTGTGAGAGAAAAACCTCTTTTTTCTTAAAATGCAAGTTACTAGTCATCTGAGGAAGTGAATTTGACTCTGACCCCACAGCAGGCATGACAGCCTCCACATTCCAGTGGCAAAAGCACTTCTGTCCTGTTTACCCAAAGAACCACAGCTCCACAGAAAACAGTAAAAATGAGAAAGTACCACAGCTCGTGTCTTCAGGGTGGCTGGGCTACCTGGAAACAACAGTGCAGACCAGGATGAGCAGAGAATAATTGTCATTTGAGGAAAAAATATTTGTTCAGTTGTTTTACTGGCACTGGGGCACTAACATTTTTGTTAGAGAAACCTAGCAAGTGGTGGTGTTGTGACTAAAAATAGCGTCACAGGGAAGACTGAAAGAGCAATCAGCTGTGCAGATACCCAGGCTGGCTTGTCAGGGATCTGATCCACCAGGTAGCCCATGGTAAAGCACTGTTGCTCTGGCTGAGTTTATTCCTAAGTAAAATGGGCCATCGCCCTCTGAGGCATCAGTGCAGGAGAACTCCCCATGTTGTCATTGTGGCATATTGCAGAGAGTCACAGAATATCTCAGGTTGGAAGGCAGCCAACAAGGATCATCGACTCAAACTCCCAGCTCCTCCCACCTAAAACTAAGTAACATGACTAAGAGCATCCTCCAGACTCTCCTTGAACTCTAACAGGCATTTTAAGACTGACAGCAATAAGAAATTCTCTGGCAGCTCCAAGTAGTCACTAGCACTTAAGTGTTTTACAGAGTTTGTATGTTTGTAGAAGCCTTTATTTGAGGCTGGAATTCTCTTTGCCTGGCTTTAGGAAAAAAAAGGTCTTTAAAATTTGCTTTTCTAATTGTTTGAATGCTTTGTATGCAAAAAACATTGGCACAAAGGAACAGATTTATATTGTGGAACAGTCAAAAACTTGAAAAACCCCAGAGCACCCTGTGTATGACACACAAGGCATCGCCCCAAGGAAGGGGTAAGAGTTGTTACCAGGGTTAATACTAGCCTGAGGAAACATGGGACAGGAATCAAAGTCAGTTCAGATTAGCAATAGAGTGAGGGGGATTAACCAAAGCCAAGTACAGGGTGAGACCCCTTAATGTCTCATATGGATTGCATTAGCTAAAAAGGAAAGTGAAGGGCAAGTATAAATCATTACAGGAGTTTAAGGAACCTTAGTCACATCCCTCCAGAACACTGCCTGTAAAATCCCTGGCAACACTGAAAACATGGTAAGGAAAAGAGGGAAGAGCTGTGGAGATTGTGAGGTGGAGACTGTATCACAAAGAAACAGCTCCACCCTATGTTTGAGCAGCACAAGTATTTTATTCAAACTTACCTTCCCAACATCCATCTACAGGCAATCCAGCTGACACACTCCATGCAGCAGTGGTCAGAAAGGTATCATACAGCATCTCTGCTCCAGAGTTGTCTTTTCCACTCCAGTATTCAGAGTATTACCCATGGTAATAACTACACTCTCCACAAAACAGATGTTGTGTCATGACCTCTCTACTTTTCCAGACTGAATTCAATGCCAGCAGTGAATTTTCTAGTGACATAACAACGTTACATGCAGCTGCAGTGTTTTTCCACCTAATTCACAGCTGCAGGGTGTAAGAAAAAATAAAAATAAAAAATATGCAAACAAGCAGTCAGAACCTTCATAAATTGCTCAGAGTTACCAGGGAACTTGTCTTAGGTAGTGCATTTCAATTCAGGCGACAGAATCTATTTGTTATTGGAAAAGTATATTTGCTCAACACCTCCTGGCTTTGATCCTTTCTTCTTCAGGCTTTACTTCAGCACCAGGTGATTTGTAAAACATATGAACTAAATTTCATGCCCAAAACAGGAAGGTATTTCTTTTAAAAAAAATCAGGTTTAGCTTTTTTCTTTGCTGTGACCAGATGAATACTTCCTTACCTAGAACACAAACCTTTCAGTCCCAAATTAGACAGTGAAGTGCAAGTGACTGTGTCTAAGCCTTGGTTGGAACTACTATACACCCCTTGCTCAACATGCTGAAGGATATGTTTGATTGCAACATGCACAGAAGCATTTCACAATTCAGAGCACAAAAGAAACATCTCCATGGCCCATACAGTAAAAGGACTTGAAACACAGGAAAGCATAGATGGCATCAAGAGAGAGGGAACAGTGTGACATAATGTACAGGAAGGTTAAATCTGTTTGTAGTTTTGCCAAGGTGATGCTCTTGGCCAGGGCTGACAGAGCATGAAAGAACCAGCGTGTCCCACTCTGGAGATGGTGGGAGGGGGCAGAGAGGGACGTGCAATGATTTCACTGATACAGAAATTAAGAAACTTCTAGCATTCTCTACAAACCAGTCTTGATTTGCCAAACCAGTGCTGTTCAAAGGCACTCCACCTGGAGCCTCACACAACTCCTCAAGTGATCCTCCTAAGAAGACAGCAGTTAAGTGAGCAGAGACACATGAAAAGCACTTGTACACGTCACCCATGTGCCACAGCCATCGGAAGACAATGGCAGGACAAGGGGGGATGGATTAAAGCTAAAGGAGGGAAGGTTTAAATTGGATATTAGGGGGAAGTTCTTTCCAGAGAGAGTGGTGAGGGGCTGGAACAGGCTGCCCAGAGAGGGGGTGGGTGCCCCGTCCCTGGGGGCGTTCAAGGTCAGGTTGGATGGGGCCCTGGGCAACCTTGTGTAGCTCCAGGCCTGGAGGGTGGTGTCCCTGCCTGTGGCAGGGGGTTGGAGCTCTGTGATCCTTGGGGTCCCTTCCAAGCCAGACCAGGCTGTGACTCTATGATTCTATGGCACAAAACTTTTAAAGCAAGTCCTGACCACAGACATGCCATAAAACCTAACTAGCAATGAACACAGTGCTCTATCGGATTCTCCCTTACCAAAGCTAAGCACGAAGTTTGACAAACACCAGAGCTGTTGTCCATTTCCCCACAGCTCCAACTGGAAAGCCTACTCTCCTTACTACTGGCATACCTTAGCTGCATCAGAAGCACGCACTGATCAGTCTCCATGAGCAGAGCTTGCTGTAACAGCATGCAGCAACAGACATCCCCACTGAAAGGGATTCACTCCTCATAGATCACAGCAAGGTAGTGAATGGAAGTAACACAGACCTATGAAACACAGAATCCCAGGGGTTG
>VZTU01025192.1:196259-244453 GCA_013400835.1 Zapornia atra | reverse complement strand
CTGGAATGACTTGGTAGGTGTAAGCAGAATCACCATTGCCTGGAATCTCAAATGAGATCCTTCAAAACCCTGGTGTTGAATAATGTTTCCACAAGAAAAGCTGCCTCGTTTTTTTGATGACATGGCTGTGTTTTTACATACTCACCTTTGGTGCCTGACAACAGATAGCTGTGAAACTCGTTCTTCATTCTCTTCCTTACAGAAGATCAGGAAGCTCTGAACTGCCATCAGGATATTTACATTAGGGCATAAACTACAATGAAATCTCATGCTGGTAGGCGCAAACCGTCATTTCCAAAAGCATGGACCAACTAAACAACTGATCAGATATATACCCATGCTTAGGTGATTGCCAGACTTTGTGTGAGGAAAAACTTTCTCTACAAATGTGCATTAGCTGAGTTTTTAGGGTGTCTTTTTAAGGAAGAGATGATTGTCTTCAGCGTGTTATGATTTTAAATGTTTGTGCCTATGTGTAAGCTAGTAGTTTCCACTACACTCTAATAGAGAAGCAAGCCAGACAGTTCAGGAAGTTCAGGATGTAGCCGTGTTGGTCCAATGTGTGCAGATGCCTCCTTCAGGGTTAACCAAATAGCTCCCTAGACACCTTCAACTCCAATGGACTAAACCCCCAATGCTATGGAAACTTTTGTACTTAGCTCACATGGTGACAACAGTATTCAGTTCTCTAGAGACTGTATGCTGTTTATCCTCACCTTTGGCAGAAATGCACAAGCATAATTTTAATCAACTGTCATGGCAGGGCTCTGGGCATTGGGAGCAGCCTGGTATCACCTGTTCTCTTCTGGAGACACAAAATACTTCAGGATTTCATTGAAATCTGAGCTGTTGGACTCAGTGAAGGGACAGCTACAACTCTGAAATATAATGGTGTGTAATACATAAGAGATAAGGCTAAATGATCTCTTCAAGCTTTAAGTATCATTATGGTTGTTCAACCCTGAAATTCAGGTTGGTGACACCTTCTTTTTGTCAGAGGGTATTGCTGCCTTGAAAAGAAAGTAGTATCAAAATTCAAAGGTGTTTCTTTTTCCATTTGATTATTTAGAGATGCTGGCATCATGGTCATGCCCAAGACATGTTCCTCCTAGAAACAAAAAGTTCTTCTTTAGTGTAAGGATTTACACTACAGGATTTATTGTCTCTGAAGCTTAGAATCAGTTTATTCTTTAAACATTAAGAATATATGCACCTAACATGTGCTCCTTGAAAATGTGAAATTAAATGTTAAAGAAAACCCCAGGGAGAACAAATGCTTCTAGAAGTACTTAATGATACTTACTATCTATATAAATTTTTACATTTTCAGAGACACAGCCCAAACACTCACAGTTAACATTAATTATATTAGCACTTGTCAAGTGGCACCATTTCAGGGTGCAAAAGCTCATACAATCTATTTTCCATGAAACTCTGAAGCATGAGATTTGCAAAGCTGTAACAGAAGTGGGGTTTTTTTTGTTCCCCAGATAACAAAGCCATGATCTCGAAATCAGTACATGAGTCAGCCCTCAACTCGAGTGTTTCTGTAGAGGCTGTTAGCTTGGTTGGAAATGCATCATCTTACACACATGGAGAGTCTGACCAAAGGCTTCTGAACACTCACACATGCGCTCTTGTCTTGCCAGAATTGCAACCAGACACTTGGGAGTTTCCCACTTAATACTGTGCTCTTTTCACCTGACCTACCTACTAGCTAAATATATAAATAGTTCAAAGACACGTATTTCATCAGTGCTGAATAACATGAAAAACATGACATAATGACAGAATGTCTTTAAAAAGAAGGAAAATAGTAATGAAGTAGAAAAAAGAAAGAAAAAAAACCCTAGATCACTAATGAGATGAGAGAAAGGAATGACAAGCATGGAAGAAAAAGAAAGGGAGACCATAGCATTGTATCTCTGGATGGCTAATGAAATTAAATTTTATTTGATATAAAATCAGTTCATCTTCAGGCATGAGGTATGTAACAGAATGCCAGGCATGGACTGCTGACACTCTTGGCCAGTAATTTCAATTATGTGGAAAATTTATTTTACCAATGCACATAGTAATATTTATATATTTATTTTCCCCTAAAGATATTTGCTTTGCTAAATATCCTTAGGTACAGGAGAGGAGAAGGAGCAAATTAAACATTGAAGTCAAATGACATTTTAGTACTGCAAATTGAATGAAGTCCAAAGGAGTGAGGGGTTTGCTGTGGCTTCAATCCCAAACATTCAGATGTTCCTCCAGACCTCTTGATCTCAGTGAACCAAGGAGGGAATTTAAATATGAAATTTTTATTACAGAGTTCTTGCAATGCTATCTCTGTCCTGGCGGAGACAAAGCTTACAAAAAAAGATTCAGTGGAACATTGTTTTAAAAAATTAATCTGACAGATCCTTTGAGATTTGCATTTGGTTTTGAGTAAAAGTTTGTGTGAAGAATAATAGAAAATCATTTCAGGTAGCTCTGTGCCTTCCCTGCTGTCTTTCTGTCAGTGTGCTCCTGAATTGCTGATCGTTTTAAAGAAGTTTGGCCTTGGTGGTTGCTGAGCAAAAGACGTAGAATAACAAGGAAAATGGTGACACTGTCTATGTAGAAAGAGCTATCAAACAAACAGGTTTAGCAAACAGGAAAATCACGTGCGTCATTTGCTGTCATTGTAGGACTACTTGTCACAAAAGCAAGGTAGAGCAGTTTCAAACTGAAGTGCAGTTTCAGAGTTACCACTGGCCCTTTTATTTCTGTAGGGGGTTCATTCAAAAAGACACACTCGGCAGGACCAAGTAGAAAAAGCTTCGATTAGGGCTGTACAGTATGTGACTAAAGGATTTGTTAACCTTAGCGCTTCAAAGCACACTTGAAAATAAGATTCAAATGGGCTCTTTCTTTTGTGGTTCTGTAGTGATAAATGAGTTCTCCATGCACCAATGCTTATGATTACTACTTTTCCAACGTTGTGACTCTGGATGAACGCTAGATCAGTCTAAGTAATGTCCAGCACATTTCATCCATACTAAATAATGTATGTCATGGCAGTCCTCTCCATTTTGCTTAGGAAGGAGCTGCAAGTCTACTCATAGCTTTTCTGGGGTTATATCATCAATCTACAAGAGCTCCACAGGACTTGCAAGCTTTTTCCAGTAAAGAAAGGAAGAGAAGGGAAGGGAAAGCCCAATGAGTAATTAGTTGGGATATTTTTGGTAGTTTGTTGTTTTGGTTTTTTCCCCAAAAAAATCCCTGTAGATTTAAAATTAAAGAATAGCTTGCTTTAAGGTTCACTCGTAAGCTGTGTTTTCAATCACGCTTGAATCTGCAGGAAGCTTACTTCCTAATGATCAGTTTATGAATTAGTGGAATAATTCATGACTTGCCCTAGGATCAATACCTTTAAATGTGCTGGTAGGTAACATCACTCCCATGATTCATCCTGATATAGCAAGTGGAACTATTCAAATACTTAAAGTTATTCACAGGTGTAACTGCTTAACAGACCCTTTGCTGTTCATATGAAAGTGAAATACCCATTTTGTCACTGGAGCCCACTGAATATATTCAGGGCTCTTCTGATTCTGACAACACTGCATTTCAGCAGTGTTAGTTATAGTTATTCCTCTCTCTCCCTCTCTCTCTCTCAGTGTAAGACAGACCCCCAAAGTTTCAGTCTTCTTCAAGAGTGAACACATTCCACAAAGGGCACTGGAACATATCCCTCCTTCAAGGTTTGCATCACTTTCACATCTTATCTGTAACTGATAGCTGTTGGTCCTGGTGATTTAATACTTGATTCAGGACTTTGTATCCCAATGGTTTATTTTTCATCTTCCAAGAGGTGTTTTATCCCCCAATTTAAGTCAAATCATTTAGAGCCTAAGAACTTAAAGCCTTGCCACTGCTGCCTGTTAATGTTGCTCTTTTATCTATATGCCTTGGATAGCAAAGTTTAGTTGGTCTGTCTATCTGTCTGTCTACCTTTCCTATTCTATTTTCCTTTCTACAGACAACGCTTTGTTCATGGCTTTTCATCCCTGGCATAGCTCTATCAGTAGTCTGTCCAGGAAAAGAAACTTTAACTTTGTAGTAAACACATTGGCACCATCTAGAAAACATTTGCATTATTTTTCATTACATATATCTTGCATGCATCTGAATAATACATATTTACTTCAGTTTATGTAAATGACATCAGACTTTCTACATTTGCAGTAATATTCAAAGAAACCTGTAAAACAGAAAACGAAAAGTAATGATGGAGTTAAGATAATAATGGTTAGGCAATGAACAAGGCTGTATTTAGACTAGAATAGTTTATTTAGATTTCCAAAAGCTACAACCTATAAGAAGGGGATTAGTATTTCTAGAGAAGTAATTCAGGTGAATTAGGCTCAAGCACGTTGGATTTTTACCTAGTCTTAGTCAACAGACAGGAGAAAAAGAGAACAGATACAGCCAGGGAAGAAGATAGATGTGATCAAAACATGTTTCTTCTCCCTGACTGGAGAGAAAAATTGGGAAGAGAGTTTGAAAAACTTTACAGACATATCTACTAAGGCCCATAGATCTAGACTGTTTGTGATTTTACCGTTATCAGCTTGCAAACAAATGCATTGTGCTGGGTTATGCATGCATGTGTGTGTGTGCAACTTTTAAGATAGTATTTCAGTACTGTTACAGGTACCAAAACTAAGGGTGTCCAATGTAACTGATGCTACTGGTAAACAGGAACCTGGAAAGAAAAATAGAGACCCTGAGAAAACAACTGTTTTTTTCCAGGTTATAGTATAAGTCACATCGCACTTGGAGTCAAAGCCTTCTGGTAGCTGTCTCAGGCATTAGATGATTCTGTTCAGCAAACTGGAGAACTTGGTACTCCCCATTTCCCTCAGACCTTCACTTTGGTTCTCTGGGATAATATTGTATGGCAATATATATAACATTTCTCAGCTTTTAAAAGTGCAATAGTTTGTCTCCCCATGCTAAATTGGTTATGCCAGCTGAAAAATAGCAAACACGCTCAGCAACTCCTCAGCAGGCAGAAAAATCCATGTTTTGATTCAGTTTTGGTTTCAGTGATCTTTTCTCCCACCTGGTGTCTCTAATTGACAGCTTCTTTGGAGAAGATGAAGACAGCAATATGATTCTAGGCTTTAGCTTTAAATTATATTTTTTAAACTTCACAAAGTTACAGAGAAGTGATTTACTCTGAAGGGATCTCTGATGAGCCCTCTCAGCAGAAATGAGGAAAAGCATCGTAATAGGAATAGCACCAGTTATAACAGTGAAGCAAACAGAAGGATCTCACACAGGGGACTGGCATGCAGCCACTGCTGGGGAAGAGCACAGCAGGCTTGCTCCATGCTCTGCACTGTACCACCTGTATTTAAAACATAGGGAAGTGGAAAACTGTTTTCAACTGGAAGTGTAAGGGCATTATGCCATCAGTAGGTGCAGTGTAACTGCAGCTTGGCTTTCAACACAGGTATTTGTGTTGGCAGGACAAGGCTTAGGTCTCTAGTGCTTTCTCCATTTTGTCCCTCAGAAATCCCTGGCAGGAAAATTTTGCTGCTGGATCTGTAAAACTCTGGAGCTCAGCAGTGGGAGCAGGCCTAGGTCAATCTTGATGAATCCTATGTATAGACCAAGCACTGTCTTCTGTTTTTCTGGTGTACAGCTGGCTGAAGGAAGCCATAAGGTGCTACACTGATCTTCATTCCCTTTGAGACTCTGAAGGCTTTGTTTCTTAGGAAGATATTATCTTGCTACCAGTTTGTATATTTGTTCTTATGCAAGTTCTGACTTAGGTGAGATTTTGTCTAGATAAAAATGAAATAGTATTGGCAATATTGCCTGTAAGGAAAACTCTGTGTGTACGTAGGAGTGGGAGGATCCTAGGTCACTTACAGAGCTAGAGCATGGGGCAGGCATCCTGGGTCTCTCACGTGGTGGATAAACAGTAGAACAGCATGGAGATGTCATGGGGTGTTTGTGGGGAATTGGAGAAATGATGTGAAAGGTACAGACATAGGGTCCTTTTTATTTTTTACATAGTCATTGCATCCTCTATGGGTTCAGCAAAAAGCTGGAGGCAAAGCCTTAAAAGAGCCTGAGCTAAGCATGTGTCTGTTCTCCAGTGCTTCATCCAAGGCTGAAAACATCCTATTACATGTTTGTCTTCTCTCTTTGATACAACATTACAGAGCAAAAGATAAGAATGTCGCTATTTGTATCAGGACAGCCTGGGTAAAAATTCTCTCAGAAGCGTCTGTTTCAAACTTGAATATATATTCCTTTAAAACCACAAGATCCCAATCTCAAAGCAGCAATTTCGAAGGAGGGTCCTCCTTTCCTAATAAATACGTTGGTTTAGTTTGCTCTCTTCCATTGGACTCTTTTGGAACAGATCATTAAAGACGAGAGACCACATATACTTTCTATTAAATAAGGATTGCCAAGGTTTTAAAAAAGTTTTACCTCCTTTCCTGCCTTCCTTCCACTGATACTGAATCTGCTGCACTCTATTTATGGGTTTTATGAAAAGTTTTGAGATACTTCAGAATTTAATTCTCTATAAAAATGTAAATTATGCCATGGTTTCAGCCAGGAAAGAGTTAATTTTCTTCCTAATAGCTGGGTAGTGCTGTGTTTTGGATTTAGAATGAAAATGATGTTGATACCACACTGATGTTTTAGTTGTCACAGAGCAGTGTTTACAATTAAGTCAAGGACTTTTCAGCTTCCCAGGCCCTGCCGGTGAAGTGTGAGCCTTCTGCAGGAGTTGGACAAGAAGCTGGGAGGGTACACAGCCAGGACAGCTGACCCCAACTGACCAAAGGGGTGTTCCACACAACATGATGTCATGCTTGGTGTATAAGCTGGGCAAAATTGGCTAGGGTGGGCTTCAGCTTTGGAACCAGCTAAGAATCAGTCAGCAGGTAGTGAGCCATTGTCCTGTGCATCACTTGTTTTGTATATTCAATTGTTACTGTTATATCCTTTTATGCTATGTTAAACTGGTTTTATCTCAAACCAGGAGTTTTACTGTTTTTTTGATTCTCCCGCATCCCACTGGGGCTGTGTGGTTGGTTTAGCTGCCTGCTGGGTTAAACCACAACATTGTAAAAACATGTTGGCCCAGTGTGCCATGTAACATTCTCAGGAGCAGCATTCCTTAGCACTGGGATTTGAAAAGCAGCACAGAACTTAGCTTGAATCAAATGGCATTATGTATTTAGTCATTTATCAAAGCCACTTGGTAGATGTTGGGGAAAACATCAGTAAACCTTATTCACGTGGGGGTTCCCAGTTATGCAGCAAAAAACTTTATATTTTCTTAGTTCCCCTTCCCTCTTTTTTTCCTCCTTTGGCTCATTAATTCAGCTGTGAAATTGATAATTTCAAAATAGGCTTTGGAAAAGCATTTTTACCCTTAAAAGAAACATCACCACTATTTTAGGGTGAGAACATAGTTTGGGACAAAATTTCAGGTATTTGTGGTGCACTCTAAAGGTGACAATTTGCCACCTTGCAAAAGAGAGTGTCTCTTGATGAATTGCCTAGTGGTAGTGTAGGCTGTTCACTATTAGGACAGCCTGAGATACAGAACAGCTGCCTAGTGCAGATCCCACAGGATCCATGGGACTTCTTTTTATTTTTGAAAAGGAGACATGTTAGTCCAACAGCATATCCTTACAAAAAGTCTCCGTCATTGTTTTATAGTGATGTACCCTTCCAACAACACGCATTCTACTCTATTTTCCTTCAGTAGAGTCTGTATGAGACAGATTTTTTGTCTATTCAGAGAACCCCGCTCCAAGCAGCTCTATTTTACAACATATTTTTCTGTGGCAACTTTGCATTAGCCCATCTTCAACACTACCAAAGTAGGTGGAAATTCCTCACACCTGCAGACCAGAAAATAGATTAATAGTATTTTATATTTGACTAGGACACATGACACCCCATGCAGGGATTTATCACAGTGATGACGCATCTTATTAGAGAGGTTGACCCATGAACCAGCTCCATGCCCATTTGTGATCACATAGCATCTCACTGACAACTGTGCCGATTGCGATATTAGGCAAGTAGAGTTCTTAAAGATGTTTTTAGTGACCCTTGCAATCTGGAACATTATCATAACTGAAAAGTGATTTGTAGACCACAAGTGGTCAACGTGCCACAGTTTTAGACTTCTGATTTTTAAAAAAATGCAAACCAACAGACAATCATTATGAAAATATTTTACTCCAAAACAGAAGACTGAAGAATAAAAACCCCAATATGCTCTCTTAGGGTACTAGAAACATCCTGATGGGGTTGGTTGACATGGTACAAAAAGGCACACTGCACTCTTCTGTAGAGGCAACCAGAAGCCAAGTAAGCTATTTTGGCCTCTAAAATGACTCCAGCAACCAATCCCTAGCAATTGCATTGTATAAACAGTTTTTCTGCTGCTTATCCCCATATGACACAAAGCTGGTTTTACCCTTTTCCACGATCACATTCCTCGGTAAAAAGAAAAGAGGCTGGTACCTGTAGATGTCATTATTTTGAGATTATTAGTTAGGAGAGTTAAGAGTTTTACAGTGAAGATTGCCTGCTAAGAAAGAACATTGGGTACCTGCTGTTTCATGTGCTCATGGGCTTTGAGGGATGGAGTTAGAAACAAAAACTATCAAGTGAAACATGTTCTTCTTTCTCTGTCTCCTTTCCCCAGAGGACCCAACAATGGCTAATAAACCTGATGTAAAGAGTGTAAGAACATCCATACAGGGTCAGGGCCAAGAACCAGTAAGTCCTACCCTGTCTCTAGAAGCAGGCAGTATTCTTCTGAAGAAGGACAAATTTGTATTTCAGTTCCTGAGGTGTTAACGTGGACTTAAAGCTGAAGCACAGGCTCATTGTGACGAGCTAAATGTGCAGTTCACTGGGGTAAATGCACAGAAGCTCCTGCAAAGAATAAGGTATGAGTGTTTTAGGAATTGGAAAGAGAAGACAGTCAATGTTCTGGGCAACTAGAACAGAAATGCATCACCATGTGTATGGATCAGTATTTGGATACCTGGAGAATGCCTTCAGAGGCCTACTTGCTCCAGGGAAGCACCAACATGAGACCAAATCCCAGCATCTTCTAGCACTGCTGTTTTTTTTCCCTGAGCAGCTAACTCTGGGACTAATAAGAAAGGATTTCCTTGGATGGAAAGAGGTGATCTGTTTGAGGAGCCAGGAGTGATATTCAACTCATAAAATTTACATGATGTTTGCAGCCTTTAATGTGGGAAAACCATACACTCTTGCTCAACCCTTAAAGAGAAAAGAAGCAGACAATGTCAGATGCTAGGGCAAGAGTGCCAGAACAGGCTGCGCATCAGGACAGAAGTCTTTCTGTTAGACTGCAGTACTTTATAGCTCGATATAGATATATCTTTATATCTACTAACCTTCACTCATTTTTTTCTTCCATAAATTTAGGAACTTAGGTCTAGGGAATGGAAGAAGTAACTAGAACTGAAATTTTTCAGAAATAGAGATTTTTCTCTGTTCTTGTAAAAAAGTTTCATTTAATGGGAATTAATGGAAGGAAGAGAAAAAACACAAATAATTTGGAACAGTCAAAACAGTTATGTGGCATTTTTTATCTAAAGATTTCAAAATTTTATTCAAAGGAAGAAGTTGTTATTAGTCCCACTGTGCAGGTAGGCAAAATGAAACCCATAAATACACAGATACTGACCAGAAGTCATCTACCTATCAAATAGCAGAACTGGACATTCATTTCAGAACTCAACAGGTGGCATTTTTTTCTTTTTAGATGAATAATAAAGCCACTAGACAAAAATCCTAATATTTCAAAGCTTATGTTGATAGTGGTGAAACCAGGAATGCTTCCCGGATCTATCTAACTCAACACAAGAGCTGAACAGATGCCATCACTGCTTCATGCTTTCCTGGTTTTCATATAAAGTAAGTCCAGACATGCAGCGCAGGAAGCAGCTGCTAGTTCAGAAACCTGGACTACTGGAGGCTGAGGAGTCTTTAGTGATTTTCAGTACAGGCAGAGCTACAGGGACCACAACAAGTTGCTAATTCTCAGCAGGAAAAAATTGTGGCCAGTAAGTAGGAAGGGAGGGGAAACATTAAAATTGTTTACAAAGATTTGATTTTGAAAATTTTAAAGGAAATACTTCCTTTGAAAAGTGATAAAATAGTTTGGAATGAAAATATTAACCTTTTCAATTTAAAATACTAATTTCCTTTTCCATTCTTCCGAGGAAAATGACACAAATTTGAAAAAACAGATCCCACAAATAAAACCAGCCCAACTTGAAGTAAATAGCAAAATTTTTCATTTTGTTTGGGTTTTGTTTTAACTATGAAACTGTTTTTTAAAATCTGTTTGAGATTTTTCCCTATGCTTGGGCTTGATCGCTGAATCAGAAAAAAAAAAACCACCTTATTGTTTGCCTAGTTATGTTAATGAGTCCCAGCCCAATGACCTAACCTTTAAATCACAGAACCTTTTCATTAGCCTTGCAAAAAGCTGCAAAACCTTTTATTCTTTTGCTTCTGAAAGATTCTCTAGGCAGAACTTGAAAGCAAGACTTTTTATATCAGATAAGATCAAAATTTCAATTATTTTCTCAAGTACTTGTCTGTGTCATACACGTAACGGGAAATATCAGCAGGAAATTGATTTGACAGACACTAATGTTGCATGTTCACCAGCTCACCAAACTACACCAGCCATGTTATCACAACGGGCATGAATGGTTCTGGCCCTACAGTAAACCGAGGACACCTAATGGGGTCTAATTAGGACAGCAGTAATTACAGAGAAGTAATACAGTCTTAAATGAGGGTTAAGGTGCATTCAGCGAGTCAGTTAAGTTCACTTCATGGATGGATTTTCACACACTTTTCTATGTAGTTATGTATTCTAATGTTTTGAAGAACTAAGGCCTAAATATATCCAGTTACCTAAAAATTGTTGTGGATAAAAAATCCTGTTGTTGTTCTGTGGTTTTGTCTCTTTTTCCCTAGCTGCTTGCAGGTGGCATTTTTAAGCACTACATTTAAATCTCATGTTTCACTTATGCCAAAAAAAATAAAGGCTTCTCTATACTGTTCGCTTTTTGTTGTGCAAGGTGAAGCAAAAAAAGTAAAAGTTTTTGTTTTGTCTCCACCTCATCCTTGAAGTGTTCTTCCCGAGGTAAGCTATAAAAATTCCATCAATGAGGACCACAGTGCACAGTGGTTGGTATTGGTGATAAAGATTACATCTTTAAAAAAAAGAAGATATAAGATACACCATTACTGCAGGAACTTTAAGAGCAAGGAAGCAGAAATGAGCTTTCAGAATAGAAGGTGTTTGGTTGTTTTGGCTTTGTTTTTATTCCTGCTGAACAGTAATTGTGCATTTCCCTTTTCTTCCTTTCGCTCTCCCTATTTCGTTTTTTTTTTACTACTGTTTTATAGACAGGACTTGAGAAAGTTTTCTCAACTTATGATTACTTTAGTCTAAAGTGCAGATGACTGGCATCCCAGGCATTTCTGCAGTACTGAAGCTCTTTCAAAATTCCATCCACACACAACTTCGCAATGATAAAACAGAAACTCTATAAAAGTATGAAGAAAGGGACAAAACTAAACCTTTAGCTTCATATGGGGTATTATTTTTTGTTGTTTTTGCTACAAAGCTGTAATTGGCCTAGTGAGATCTGATAAATGTCTTATTATAAACACGAACATCAACTGATGGTGAAAAAAAAGATGATGGAACTTGTGACTGAGAGAAAAGTAAAAGGGTATAAATGACTGGCAGTTCCCATTTCTTTACAAGTGTTACATTTCAGTCCCCTGCCACTACCACATGTTTCCTGTTCACAGATAATTTGTACAACATATTTTATCATTCAGTTTTAGACACAGTTGAAAGGCTTTTGCCTAAGGCTTGGAACACTTTGAAAATTGTATACCATTTGCAAGGCTTTCTTCTGCTTCACTGTGCAATTAGGTGACTGCCTTTCTGCAGACACTGGATTTATCATATGTGGAATTGGGTTTTTTTTCACCAAGGTGAACTGGGAACAAAAATGCGAGTAGTTTTTCAGTAACCCACAGACAAGGGATTAGTGTGCCGGCACAAAGCTTGTAGGCTGCCTGTCAGTCCCAAACTGGACGCAGCTCCCTCACAGAAGGAGTATTGTAAGCCAGGGAATTTCATAGCAAAATGCTCTCAGTCTCCCCGCCCTGACGTGCCACGGCTACGCGCGATTCCAACTTCTGAGGTGCAACAAAGGCATCTGATCAGAACACGCTTTCTCTACCCCTTAATTTTCTAATAGGACTATTTACGACATTGTTGGTTTGTTTCCCGCCCTCCCTTCGCCACTCTCCCCACTCCACCCCCTGCTCCGTCTTGACTAAACTTTTCTCCCTCCCGAAGAAGTGTGGAGACACTGGTGTGCTAAGAGCTTCCCCTGCTGGAAGTTCCTAGCAAAAGGTGCTGTAGCCAAGTAGGGATGGATCTGGGACTAGCTCCCAGTTCAGCTAATTTATGTGCTCAGTTCCTGTCGAACAGAGAGTACATAATGTGACTTGAGATGCTGATTAAATTTCATGTGTATTTCTATGTTCTAAATAAACCAAATTTTAAAGTCAGATTTGAGCGGTGGTAGTTTATAACCCTCATTACGGCAGTTTGTATTTTTCCACTGAATTATGTGAAGAAAAGGGAGACAAATTCAGCCCTTTGTATAAGTATCTACGTGCTTTTACAAGGTCATCTTCCCTTCCTGTAAAGGCTATGGAAAGTTTCTTAACAAGTATATTTTATCTATTAGAATCATATAATTATTTAACAAGAATGGGATTGTGAATTCTTTGTCTGCTTTTGGTTGCAGACATCCTACTTGTGGGAACAGCGAGTGTGTAAATGCGTAAGAGAGCAGCAAGGTGCACCAGTACTTTATAGCATAACCCATCAGAGGAAAGGCACACTTCTGCAGACTACACATCTCTCTCAAGCAATAATTGCCAAACTATATCCATTACCTCTTCCAATAACTTTGAAAAAGCTGCAATTTTCAAATAAAAACTAACAGAATTTTAATCTAATTGTTTAGCTATTCATATTGGAAATATCCGTCTGCAAATTCTTCAGCTTCTTGAAGTGTAGGCACAATACTACGCTTCTGATAGACTCTGTTGGAAAAGGTGGCTGCTGTCTGTTTCCATAGTGTGACACAGTGGGAAAGATTATCTTGGCTATTCTGTGAGGACTCTCTGCATTTGCACAGACAAGCAATGTGACTTTGGAGTAAATTGCTTCCGTGGTCACTCCCATCTCAATTGATTTTGCCTGGTTAGATTATATGGGTGTTTTTGGGCACAGGCTGACTCTCTCTGTATGGTTTGTAAACCTCTCCAGAGCTCTGCAGCAGGTGACTGGATTAACATGGTGTTGCCCCTGCATTGGTAGGCCCCACCCTACAAGGGTTTGCAATAAGGTTGAGGCTGTCCAAGAGGTGATTTAGATGTCTTCCCACTACCAAAGCACTCTTCCCACCCTTGAATCACTGGGGTCACCTCGATATGTATTTTTCATCCAACTGAAATGTGGGCATTTAGGGCAGTATAAGAGAAACCTTGCCCTCTCCAGCTGTAGCCTAAGGAGGGCCGAGTCACAGCAGAGCTGCCTTGGTGTGTGTGTGAATCAGCGAATATTTGGAGAGCTCCAGAGCTCCCACCATCTGTACACATACAGATACACAAGTAGATGGAAAGCTTCCAAAGGAAGTTCCCTTTCAATCCCCATAAAATTCCCTAGACCCAGCCAGCAACTTGAGCTTGCTGCCAGAGGAACAGAGGATTTCCTTCAAATTTTCTACCTGCCATAATTTAATTTGCTGTCTGGTAGAAGACCCAAAGAGGCTGCAAAAAATGCACCGGGTCATGGGATTTCCCAGTCTAAATGTAATGGTAAAGTCAGACTGATTCCCTTCTTTCTGTGGAATCCATTGTGCTTTGTCCCAAATGGGAAATACGGTTTGCCAACGCAAAGGCATCATATACTGTAAACAATGACAAGAATAAAGCTAAATATTATGCATATTCATTGCATGCAATCCTAAACACAAACATCCCTACTGAGTAAAATAGAAAAGAAGATTTTTTTTTTCAGTGGAGGAGCTGCTGGGTGTTTTTAACCCCTTCCTTTCTCAGTTGTGCAATTTGCAATAACATACGATGGTATTTCACTCCATATATTATAAGCAAGTATTGTTTAAGTACAGTCTTTGGTACAACTTAGCTGCATGATAATTTCATTAACTAGTTTATCAATAATGATCAGTAATGACTCGTTTCAAGTTTCCAGAAGGCAATAGTACAATTGCTCAGTATATGCACTTCAGCTCTCCTGTAATTTTTAACTTTCTAATCAATTCATCTGACATGGGTTTAATTTCCTCCTATCAGACTGACAGGGTAAGTATAAGTCCGTGTTCTACTTCAGACTGCCAAGAATTCTGTTTTTTTAACGTAAACCCGCAACAAACAGTGTAGCAATGGTCTCCACGAGGGGCACTTCTTACTTTATCCGAATTCTTAATGGTGTAACATAGAACTCATTTCTAAATAATTATGTCCCACTTGCACGCTTATTGGTCTAACATTGTTAAGATAGGAATGCTTATTTTTATAAAAATCAGATCTCCATCCTGAAGAGTAAACCAAGAAAATCTCTTCAAATCCTGACCCACTAGAGCTAATTTCCAGAAGTGCAGTAAAACCTTAACCATAACCCTACTGAAGCGAGCTCGACCTGGCCCACAAATTTCCTGAAACAGTTGCTCCCAAATGGGTGTGTACCAAGGTAAGGCAGGATACTTCATTCCATGACCAAAAAACCATCCTGCTTATTTCTTCAGGCAATGACCTGGGTGGTAATCCCATGATGAAGTGAACTCTGGGTTAGATTTGCTGATAAGAAAAATTCTGCAGCATAATTTTTTTATGCCCTGTTTTCCTCTCATCTGAAAAAGAGAAATATAATAGTTTTCATTTTTATAGAAGTATTGTTCTTGACTATTTTCTTGGGATAAAGCCTTCGCATTCAACACAGTGTGAAATACAGTACTAACGCTCAGCAGCTGGCATCTGTTGTTACTGGATTTTTTTTTTTCTGGATCCTAAGCAGCACACAGCATATGATAAAATGGTCAGCAACTTATCTGTTAAAGTGAATGGGCATACATACTCAGAATTCTGGTTATTTAAAATATTAAGACTCTGAATAAAAAGGGTTGTAAAGACTGTGAACAAAACAGGTTGTATCTAAATTCTGCATGGACCCACAGAGAACTCATGTTTTGCATTTGCTCAAAGCATTCACATATTAGTTCTGAAATTAATTTCTACCTTGTGGATTCAGGAACATTTAAAGATAAAACCTATAATTTCTGCTATTGCTTTAGTAGTAATAGTTGTTTTAGCAGTAGTAGTACATATCCATTAATAATGCACTATCACAAGGATGCTTTTTGGTCACAGTAGATGTAGGAACTGACACAACAGGTTGTAAAATAAGTAATAGGAGCCAGGGAAAACCCCAAGTAGTTAATTTAGAGCTGGAGTATATATACCCTGACAGATACACCATTTCTTAATAGTGCATGAGTGATCTCCTAAGTCTGGGGCCTGCTGGCTAGGTAGAGAATGGGTCGGAACATGTAAAATAAAAATGACAGCCAAACCAGCAATGATTTAAATAAGTGCTTTAATAGAAACACACAATGCTGTTTGAACACATGTTTTATCTGACCACAAATAATTAGCGTCTGCCAACAGGGCATTTCACAATTGATGAGGAACAGGCCTCACAAGCATGTCTCAGAGCCACGAGCTTCACTGTGATGGGTCTACTGCACCTCTAAAAAGCTAAAAAGTTCTGAGTGTGTATTTTACAGAGATATTGTAGAAGCGTATGTAAAACCAGAAAAATGTAATCCATCATTAACAGGGATGTTTTCTTTTGTGTGCCTGTGGTACCATGACTCTTTCGGATCATGGCCTGTACTGGTCACACTAAGAGGCATTTAGGGATTTACACATTACTTAAATTCTGTTTTTTATTTACATAAACAAAGCTGGTGTGGGAATACTCCCACATTCAGAAGGCAGCATTAGTTCAATCCCTACAAGTAGAAGCTCTGAAGCAGCAAAACGCTGTGTGCCCAGGAGGACTGCAGAGATGAAGGCAAGTTCCTTCTGTCTGTACCTGCTCCTCTGCAGCATTCCCAGCTCAGAGCTGTAGCTGCTCTCTCCTGACTTGTCTGGCATAGGGTGTACTCTAATAAAAAATATCTAATGAAAAATCAACTAAATATTTTTATGGGGTTTTTTTTAGGCTGAATTCTTGCTTTCCAGTCAACCCCACTGGAGTATGATGAAAAGTGTATGCCTGGGCTGAAATCTTCCATTGCTGAGGTCAAAATCAGTTTTATGCTATTTTCCCATCTACATCCTTCAAAGTTTGAATGAGCAAGTTTTAATTCACAATAACACATTATCTAATAGATATTAGATAATTATTCTAGGAGAAATTCCAGTTTAAAGCTGTCAGAACCAGTGCCTGCACTGTCTCCCACTGACGTAAGCAAATGCACATGAGGTAAGAAATGAGTGAGGCTGTAGCCACTGGGATAAACCTCAGCTGCTTCTGGGCTAGCAGAGCTCAGGAAATTCAGAGTAATCCCCATCACTCAGAAAATGACTGCAGCCTCCTTTTTTTGCAGGTCTGATTGAGTCAGGTAAGGCATTTTAAACATTTTTTAAGCATAAGTGTTTTGTGCCATCTTTGAACATGAGGAAATCCAGTTTTCCCTTGTATAAATCTTTTTTTTTGGTCTTCAAAATAATCCTATCCCTTCGATGTTTCAGGCTTGACATTGAAATTTGGCATGAAAATAGTCTCTTTTTTTTTAAGAAGCAGGACATAATCTTATTCTGGATAAATTGATTTTGTATGAGCAAGTTGAAGACGGAGAACATGCAGCAGATTTTTTTCCCCCCACTAAGCTGGTGCATACGGTGGTGAAACAATGTGCAGGCATACTGTTGATCAGAGTAAAAGAAAACAAGGTTCTTAAGTGTTGCATCCTCTAAGCGTAATGTTTGCTCTTTTGGATGTGCCAGGAGTAGTCTATGAAAATCATTTCCATCCAAACTGAGTAGTGCTTTGTATTTAGAGTACATGTCTTTGTATAGCTTAAATATGTGCTCTGTGTCTAAAAATTAACTTTACTATTGTATACAGGACTTTTCAGTGTAGTTGAAGCTAAAACAACACTTCCTTGCATTGGAGGCATGCCCAGCAAGTGTGCACAACAAGGCAGTTCTTCAAAGCTGATGGGAGGAAAGATGCTTCTTAAGAAACTGTTGAAATACACTTCTGAGTATGAAGCCACTTAGGCCACGCAATTGACATAATAAAATTAAATAATGCACCAGAAACTGGTTAGTCCAGCATAGCCTGGTTCTCCCCTTTTATCTCTAGAGCTTAGACTAGATGCTGTCTAAGGCCAGACTAATGAAATAACTTTTCCTACAGTTTTGTGTCTTTTTCTTCTTTAAGGCTCTACCTAAAATAACCCAGTTTTCCCTCGCAGTCTCTACACCACCGTCCCAGACAAGACACAGTAAAGCTGCTAGACAATATATCAGTGCTGATCAGCTGCAAGCTGCTGCCAAATGGGATACGTGAACTGCACTTTACCTGTCTCATTCTTACAGGAGGTTATAGGTGCTCTTTACTCAGCTGCCAATATTTATGAAAATATTACGTATTTTACTGGCCTGGAGACATCACCTTCTTTTGAATCTGTTTGATTCAAAAACCAGGTTCAATTCAACAGGTTCAAAAATCATGAGGGGGAAGCGAGTGGCAGATAAGAGAGATAGTACAGCTGCATAAAATGTGGGGGGAAATGGGAAATATTTATGGATATTCACACACAAAAAAGAAAATCAACAGCCCAGAATGTGCTAGCTAGCCAATGTCTCCAAATGCCTACTTGCCTCATCCTGAGTGGAGTCTGAATTATTGCTTAAATATCTGTAATTGTTTTTTAATCCAAGTTACAGAGACCACCTGTTTCTATATGTATTTGATATTGCAACAAGCATTGCTGATTGGGTCCATATACTGGGTCTTCTGCTTCCTAAAAGAAGGAAGTGGAAGTCACTTTGGTTCCACTTCCCTTGGCTGGAAATGGTCCATACCTAAAGAAGGCCAACACATGGGACAAAAGCAATCTATTTTCAAATTCTGAGATAGAGACAGTACTCAGTCTTTGTTTTCATTTGCTGTCATAATCCTGTTTGGGTTTTTTTCTACTGAGCACTGGAAATGTGCAAAATACATGGAAGACAGGTCACAGCTTTGTGACCCCCACATGGCTCACGACAGCTGCCTCTCCTCTAATGAGTTAATCAGTGGTTGGGACCAGGCCTATGATCAACCATGCTGCTTAATTGCTAATACAGTCCTCGGCATATTTTGGACACATGCCCACTAGTATTCTCCCAGGCACTGTTCAAGGAATAGGTTGGAGCAAAGACGGTCCCCAGGTGGCAGTAGGGACAAGGCAGGGAGAAGGGAAGTTAGCCATATGAGTGTGACATCTACTTATCTCAGAAAACAGCCCCGGGTCATTTTATTTATTAGCATAGACTTCGATCCTAGAGCCATGCCAGGTACTAGCTCAAGTACTAAAAACATACTAACCACATTAGGGTGATGCTTATACTTCACCTAGTTATCTGAGTTTTTAGGAAAGTCTATATCTGATACTATCTGGGGAAAAAAAGTTTAAAAAAAGAAAAAAAAAATTATGTGACTCCATTTTTGTACCATCTGAAAAAAATAGGTCAGGGCCATGGCTATATGATGGGAATACCTTTTCATGGTCCTGCCCACAGCCAGGTATCACAGAATCACAGAATGAACACCTCCACCCCAAAAGACAGCCATTGTTGTATGAGTTGACCCGCCTGCTGCCATCAGCTGAAGCAGAGCCCTGATGCTGTTCGTTTGTGCAGCCACGTTGTCCGTGCTATCAACCAGAAAGAGAAGTGGGGTAGGAGCAGCTGTGAACAGTGACTCTGTTTCCCTCAAGGCAAAGAAAACGTTCATCTGCCCGGATCTACCACAGTTACTGAGGCTTTGTTCCAGAGAATGGGTACAAAGGCCAAAGAGTGTACATGAATTTAAGTCTGTTCTGTTGGGTAAATCCATAACAGAATTAAATTAAGACTGTATGTACCATCTTAGCTTCAGCATTCAGATGGTTCCACAGCTTTTAGCTACAAAGCTTACCGCCTTATATAAGTGGATTTTTAATACTATGTCTCTGTATACATATATGTATATTTACTCTTGGGCTGCTGAAAAATTTTTCTTGAAAGATATTTTTAACAAGATACAGATTTCCCACCAAATGCACTGGTTATTGATGAGAAAACCAGAAACAGATAAGAGGGGGGGAAAAAAAAGAGAAAAAAAGGAAAAAAAAAGAAATTGTGTAGTTTTCAATTAAAATGCTTGGATTTACTTCATTCTTTTGCTAGTTGTGGTGTGGGATTTATTTTTTTTCCCATAAGAAGAGGCACTCGCTCCCATCTATGCTTTTTTATTATTCTTGTTGGTGTCATTGAAATATATGGCTTTGCTTTCTTTTATTCAAGAAAAAAACAGAACAGCATGGGGAACATCGAAGGGGAAAAAACAATAAAAATTTGACATTTCCCATGAAAACTAAATTACTTCTTCAACCAGCCAAAATAGGCACCCAGGAACATGCTGATGCTTTTCAAATTGTAGTAGATAGAGGTACTTAATCACCAGTTTAAGTAGAAAATGGGCACCAAGGGAATTTTTCATGGGGTGATTTAGCTATAAGCAAATCTGTTGTATACCGTAGCACTGAGGCACCCAGGAGTTGAACACGGTAGAGCTTGTCAAGGGATTAGGTAACAATGAAGATTTAAGAGCCAGGACAAAGCTAGATGTAGGTGGGGAATAATATCCCGGTCAATATATCCTCCAGTGTAGACAGATAGATAAACATGTAGATAAAACTTACTACAGCAATGTTCAAACAAAATGCGCCACAGGCAAGGAATTGAAGAGAGACTCCCACAAGACACTGACAGCTTTTTCCCTTTTTCTTCCATTTTACTGAATATTTATTGTATTAGAAGCATCATGGCAAAACCTCAGGACCGAGCCCATTGTGAACCCAAACCTTCAGGGATGCCATTTGTAGTCTTTCTCATCACTAACGTGAAACCCACTGAGCTTGTGGGTGCATGCTAGTTAGTAGATAATTTATATGTGGGGACTAAAAGCGGTACTGCTGCAAAGTATATGCATAAGGCCTTTTTTATAAACAAACCAAAGGTGTAAATAAATTGCAGCTTCGTGTATTCATAGAGTTAGTATTATGCATCATAAACAGGTCTACATTAAGATATAGTCTGCCATCCTCCAAGTATATGCATCAATTTCTATCATGCTCATAATGGCTCAGTTACTACCTGTAAAGTAGCTATAGTAAAACCACGCAGAGCTTCCAGGATGTGAGGAAACAATTTATGTTCTTACCCTTGGACTCCCCTGCCTGGGGATGGGTGACTGTTGGTACGGGAAGGTTCCCCTGAACCAGCTTAGATAGATGAGGGTGGTACGGGGAGGGGGCAGCCAGCACAGAAAACAAAAGAGAACAAAAATGCGTTACACAAGCACAGCATTGCAAACATTTTGATTGGGGGAGGAGAGCTGTAAGACATTTTAGACAACACACCAAAGCTTTGGGTATTTGAACCCATGCATTAGGAAACTTTGAGCATGAATGCCGGACCTAGGAACATTTCCTATGGAGAGAGTGTTGCCAGAGTTAAAGAGGTTCTCCCAGAAGAAAGTCAGGAGCACCAAAGGGGAAATCAGGCAACGTTATATAGCAGGCAAGAATGTTTTGCTCAAGGGGATGTCATGACAAAAATTTCATAATGAAAGACTATTAGGATCTCTACTGAGGTGTTAGGGTTTTTTAAATCTGAAATGAAGGAAAAAATAGAAAGCCATAGTGGTCAGAGCACTCTATCAGGTATAATTGACAGGTCCCTGTCATGTTTCAGATTTTCCAGGTCTTCTATGTCCTGCCCTTCACAATATCTCCATGCCAAAGGTCCTTCAACATCTGCACAAACCAGAGGAGCCCTAGTAGAGGTGATTAGAAGAGAATCACTGCAAAGCAAATGCTAAATCCTCCAGACTTATCTGTAGACATCTAAAATACATCAGGCCATGACAGCCTATTGCAGAAGGTGATTACATGCTTCCCTTAGGATGGGGTAAACTGATCTCTCTGCACTGAGGAAGTTTTCCTGGCTAGGAAAGAGACATGAATCCCGTCTATACGTGTTAGTCCCTTCAGGACTAAGCAGTCCCTTTAGGCCTGATTTGGCAGAAATACCCACTTCTTGCATGCCAGACAAATGACAGGGCAGTGACTTCGGGGCTCTCTCCTCCTAATTTTTGTGGAAAAATTTCAACTGGTCTCAGAGTCACCTCCGTTCAAAGGCAAAACACTAAGAACTTTATATAGGACAGGGATATCATTCCCCAGTTATCTGTATTGATCAGAAATGTTGATCCTGGAGCGCACATGAAAACAAATCAAAGCGGTGATCCTCCTTAGGTTTGGTACCACAAGTTGAGCTCTGTGTGTATCACTGGGTATGAAAACTGACTCCCCAAGTCAGTGACTCAAAAACCAAATATTTCAGTCCTCTGCTTCAGTTTGTCATCTTAAAATCAGTGAGATCATATTTTTTTTTCTCTGCTTTACCCTTCACGTGCATTCTCTGTGGATTGTAAGTCTCTAGGAATGCCTTTGTTATATTGCAATTAATTAATAACTCCTAATTAGATGTCTATGTAATGCACAGGAATAATGACATCAATATCATTAGATTTACTGAGTTTTGGCCCATTGTTGATATGAAAGGGTTTCTTTAAAAATGCAAAGTCAAAGTTACATTTTACTGTGGTTTTTTGCTTGTTTCATTTGAGGTGTTTCTTTAGTGCAAACTGAGGGAAGACTTGCATTTGCCTGGCTCATGCTCTGAGCTGAAAGTCCCATGACTCTGATGGGAGAGATTTAAGCCGAAGGTATAAATGGCGTGAAGAATTAGGAGACCCTGATACAGACTCAGTGCAACATTTTTATGAGCATGTGGCTTTTGGAGTAGGAATGCCCAGTTTTCTGCCAGATCTGAGGCCTGGCAATGAGGCATATTTTTTTCCCCGAAAGTTAATGTGTTAGTTGTAGATTTAAGTAGGTCTTGAAATATTTAGAGCATGAGTTGGCTGGAACAAAATATGCCTCCACTAAATAAACCCTAAGATCCTTAGTGATCACAGAACTTCTAATGTAGGTGGTCAAATAGAGGAAGGCACAGTTTGTCCTAAAGCAAGTGCTGTTGAGGGGGGTAGACTCCTGGGATAGGAGCACAGGAGGGACAGTGGGGTCAGTGCCCTGAAGAGCAGGAATGTAAAAAAAGCAGCAAGAGCACAGTTTGCAAAGAGCAGCAAACCGAACGGTGTGCTTGATGAAGGATACGTCATATGTGTGATACGGTGATGCCTTTCAGCTGAGTGTTACATCTCATCGGCATTAAAGATCAAGCTTGACCGGCACTCCAGGGATGCTGATCAGCTGTGGAGGATTCTTCATGAGTGGAGGACACATGATTACTTTTTATGTGCAAGATACTCTAATTATCCTGTAGGGATTCATTTCAGGTTACAGAATTTTTATTGAAAACCATTTAATTTTCAGTGGCTGTCACTTGAAGTGGACAAAGTAGAGGAGCACAGGAAAATTACTTACCACAGATACAGACCCTTCATCATTTGCATACACTCATATATTTTTTCTTTTGTTCATACAGAATGGCTGTGAAACTGCCAATATGTATAGAATACAGTGTGCTGCTAGTGTCACACCATTAATAATAGTATGAGCAAATATATAATTATACATTATGCTTGTACACATTTTCTGGATAAAATAAATATCAATTATTTACATACAAGTGTGTGACACAATGTTGTACTACTGCATATACTGAAATTTATGGGCAATAACCAAAGTATCTACAGTCACCGTGGTAAACAGCAGAAAATCAAAACAAACAAACAAATAAAAGGATTTTGGGGAAAGGATATAAATGTATATGCTTTGGGGCATAAACCAGACTATGGATTAGTGGAAATGAGCCCCGTCAGAATGAGAGAACATTTCAGACAAATCATAGAATCAATAGAATTGTCTCGGCTGGAAGGGACCCTTTAGACCATCAAGTCCAACCACCACTCTAACCTACCATCCACTACTAAACCATGTCCCCCAGCACCACATCTAGCTGTCTTTTAAATCCCTCCAGGGATAGAGATTCCACCACTGCCCTGGGCAGATGGTTCCAATGCCCAACAACCCTCTTAGGGAAGTTGAGCAGAAGCTACAAGTCCACTGCCTGAGGAAGGGGAAAGTTGCATTTTTTCTGGTGCCTATGTGGGCTTTTTAGGTATAGGAGCTCTGAGTTATGGTCCCCAGCAGTGCTACATGTAGACGCAGTGCACTTAGGCTGCCACACATACTTCACGCTTCTTCACCCCTCTTAGAATGGAAACCCAGGCAGGGAACTCAAAGGGAAGCCATACCCATCTTAAGGGTGCAAATTATAAAGTAGGAGTGTCCAGCCTTCCTTTCAAAGAATCTCCACTGGGACTGTGGTCCTCAGAAGTGGTGGGGGAGCAGAAGGGCTGGACAACCAGCACTAATACAGGTATTTAACTCTGTATTTATTGCTTTGATTTTGGGCATCTCTGTGTGAAGTCTGTGAAAGCTGCAGGAATTCAGCATGTTGGAAAATCAGACCCAGCTTTTTTTAAATTGGCTATCCGGAGAAAAAAAAAAACCTCTCTGGAAAAAATTTAACTCTGGTTCTGTATATACCTTTCATATGTGTCAAGATATACCTATCTTGACAACATTTTTTATTTAAAAGTGTAACAGTGCTTTTCTATCACAAGCATTTTGGTACACCTATTGTTTTCTGTGAATATGGAGTACTTTTTTTTATATTGCTGGTTAGTAACTTCTTCTAGAACACAAATTTTCTGAGCTTATTTTCATGGAGGTAGTATAAGACACCTATCCTGGGATTTTCCCACTGTGCTCCACAGAACCACAGCTGATAGGGCTATGGTGAGGATGAGAGTTGTCAATGAGAGAGTACATGTATGGTTCCAAGTCACCTGGTCCTAAACCCATGGGATCCTTGGTTATAGCCAATCCCTGGAGGTAAGACACAGTCTCTGTCTTCCACCATGACATCCAGCAAGCTAGAAGTATCTCTGGCTACTTCCACAGGACTGATTTTCAGAGCACTGTCAGGAATTTTCAGTGCTTTTAGTTCAAATAAGTTTGGAAACTGCTGGATTATAGGACAACTCACAGTTTAGCAAACTGTTGCCTGAGGATTTTTCAGAAAAATAGAAGAAAAAGGGAGAGCAAAATAAAAGCATATGAGCTTTTGCTAATATGGTCCTCTGACTTAGGGCATTTCAATTTTAACTCGGAGACAAGATTGTGGGAACTCAGAATTTGTACAAAGCAAACACGAAACCAAGTGCCTTAAATTGACCACCCAAAGTCAGAAGCCTCTTCTGACACTTTTTTGCTTTTATTTTGTGTATGAGTTATTAAACTGCCATGAATTACCCATTCATCTGGTTCTAAACTGAGTCTGAAAGACTGTACATTCTGTATAATACAGAAAATGGAGATTATGCAGATGGAAAATGCTTCTCTGCTGCAGTTTTCTCCTAAGATGTCTTAGAAATACTGAGCATCCAGCCCTTGCACAGATGCAGCTGGGTGTTATTCAAGTAGTTCTTGAGGAGTGGTACAGGGAGATGTTATATGCATGGAGATAGGAGTAGCTGAGGTTTTCACCACAAGACAGTAATTCCAGGAAGCAACACTCACAAGAAAGTGTGGTGCTCCTTTCACTGGGGACAGTAATGTTTGCCAGTTTGTTTGAATGCCACTGCCTGTCTTTAATGATTCCTTTCCCCTTCCCCCAGAACTTCTATGAAGACTGACAAACATTTATACTAGGACTACTAATACATATGTTAACAACCCACCAGCATGATCTTTAGGAGCCTGCCTTCCTTCAAAATATGGGCAGCAAAATATGGGCAGCAGTGATGACCAAAGTTTGCTGAATCCGTTACTAAGTAATATCCACTAATTCAATAATCCACCAGAAATTAGGACTCTAAGCCGCTTTCTGTATTAGCTCTTACAGATTTCTCTGAAACTTTATTGCATGACAGTTCTCAATCTCCACGAGCTACTCCAGGTCAGCAAGTAAAAGGCAGTAACAAAGCAAAGCAAAACATGTAGCAAATTCAATGAGCATCTATTATCAGCCTGATTACACACTGCACCACACAGAGTCCTAATGATTTCAGTGAGGCTCCACGCAGCATAAGGAGTCTCCCATGCAGATTAGTTTACAAGATCAGGGTCTCCATATGGAACATCTCCTCCCTCCACCCCTTCCTGATCTGTATAGAGCAGTGCAAAACAAAGGCCTGCCTTTTTACCTATTTGCAAGCTTTTAGTTGTTGGTAGCCTTACACGAGGATTTATGTAGCAAAAGCTCAGAAAATACTTCTCAGTGCTATTTCAAACCTATCTTGGCTTTTCTTATCTTGGTCACTTGCTACAACCCCTTGACAAGTCACCTTTCTAATAATCATTCTGATGCATTCCCACTGCTACCGCTTTATGTATAGATGCCTACATTCATACCGTTCAGTTCCCAGGCATAGTTCCATCCAGTGGAAGGCATGGGTGTGTAATGTTAGGTGAAAAAAAAGCAAATGTCAGAAACTTCATATTGATACTTTGATCAGAAGCAACACGAGACTGAAAGTTTTTGAACAACAAACCATTTGAGAGTGTGTAACATGCTTGTGAAAATATTCATAGCATAATTAGATAAATAACAGATCCAGTGTCTATTTTTACTTTCCCTTGATGAGAAGCTTTGCAGGAGAGACTGCTGGTAGTTAATTCTCCCTAACAACAATCTGTGTAATCACAAACCCCAATTAGCTGTGCCTGTTCTATGCTATACAAACTATTTCCTTAGCGCTTCACATCACTACTTTGTAATTAGCTTTCATCTACACGAGCTTTGACTAAAAAAATATAAAAGAGTGTAAGTGATTGTACTGCCACTCAGTATTCTGCGAAATAATCGCTAGCGATTTCAATCAGATTAATTTTATCACCCGTATTAAGGAAAATTACCTCCCTCTTCACTCTCTACAGCTGAGGGCTATTTCATTTCCTGAGATGTTCATAAAAGCATAATATAAAGCAATCTGTAATTGTAAATATCCTTCCCTAATAACTTTGAGATATTTCCTTAATACATCTTTACATTTGGAGTTTCCGTTCCATAAAATACAGTAACAAGTGCTCTATTATGTTTTAAGTGTGTGCTGTTAAGCTGGACAACTTAGCGCTGTCCTTCCTGTTTTTACATAGGGTTATATTTAACTTGCAGATAATGGGAACAAGGTTTAAAAGTGATGGAGCGGAATAATGGCGCTACAGCAATAATATATCTTGCCTTTGTGAGGAATAGAACTTTACGGCCTATTTCAGGTCAGCCAACACCAATTCCATTTTTCACAGCCTGACAACTTTCACCTTCACCCACACTCCAGATGGGTATTAAAAACTACTTTCCAAACAAGACTGAGGTTCGGCTAAACCTGTGCTCTACACCTAGGGAGAGCCCTTCTGATACTTAAAATCCAGATAAAATAGTATAAAATAAAGTACAAACAGGTAGCCTGCAGTATCCACATGCCACTGGCTTGCAAGGTAAGCCTCTCAGGAATTTTCAGAGCAAAACAAGCTGCTCAGGTCCTACAGGAAGGGTCATCGTGGGGCAATTTCCACAACTGCAGTGCTTGCGTGTTCAGCTTCTGCAGGGAGGACATGACATTAGCACAGATTTAGCACCTGTTCTATGGGAAATGTGAGGTGTGTGCTAGGAGGATCACAGCAGCTCAATATATCACCACCACCAAGATTCATTAAGGTGTTCAGGCCACCAGCACTTTTTGCTGAACACAGATTTAGGACATGTGCATGCTTGTGTGGGAAGCTCCCACCTAGGACAGATGGGAACACAGCAGACTGTTCCTTGAGTTGGTCAGACTCCCATTTTTATCTGCCAGCATTGGTCCTGAATATACCTGTGTATTCCAAAATAATAAAACATTTTAAAAAGACAAAACAACCAAAAAAAACCCCACAAACACAAAAAGCACTGGTTCACTAGACTATATTTTCAGAACAATGCTTATAAATATATAAATGGCAGGTGTAAGGAGGATGGGGCCAGACCCATTTCAGTGGTGCCCAGTGATGGGACAAAGGTCAATGGGCATGAACTGGGACACAGGAAGTTCCATCTGAGATTGAGGAAAAACTTCTTCACTCTGAGGGTGACAGAACACTGGCACAGGCTGCCCAGAGAAGTTGTGGAGTGTCCTCTGGAGATATTCAAAACCCACCTACAGAGCAAGAGGATGCAATCCTGTGCCACCTGCACTAGGTGATCCTGCTCTGGCCAGGAGGTCGGTCTAGATGACCTCCAGAGGTCCCATTCAACCCCTACTGTTCTGTCATTCTGTATTATCTGCATTGCAGGGCTTTCCCCCAGCATCCTCAGCTTCACCACAGAGGTACAAAGTGAGTTATACAGAAAGCATGCTGCTCACATCAGGACCAATGCAGCCCAAGGTGATGTGAAGCTGTCCCTGTTCTCTTCAGAAAGCAGTCTTGCAGCATTTCAAAGGTAAAGGAATCTCCTCGGCTGAGTAGTCCCATTTATACATGCTCAGCATTTTGCTTTAGCTGGCTTATCCCTTGGACTGTCTCACTTGCCCCTAATACTGCAACCTGAGAGCTGCCTGTCCATAAGAAGTCTACCTGTCATGCTGGAGGCACGACTAAAATGCGACAAAGACTGAGATGGGCAAAGGAGCACCCTGCTTGGGGAGGAGAAGTCTCCCTGTTGGCTGTGGTGAACTTTGAGTTGGTCTCAAATAGCAACAATGTCCCAGGGGGAAAATTAGGTGTTTGGATCCCCAGCAGCAAATCACAGGGGCTTCTCCAGCCTACTGTGAAACACTCTGCATTGCTGTACGTCCCTTGGCACTTTGAGACTCTCTACTCTGTGTGAGATGAAGAATGACATGGTATATCTCGAAATCTTATTAACAGGATGCGGGTTGTTAGAGAGGTGATACTGCTTTTCAGTGTCACGATGTCAGGATACAGAGGATGTTATGGATAACAGCTCACTGTACTCATCCTTTCTACAGCAACAAGACAAAGTTCCCAACCTTTCAAACAGGCATAGGAAGAAGTATGTTCTCATCTAGACTGTGTGCAAACATGCCTTGTTGTATGCATGGATGTGACACAACAGGTTGACTGCAATGGGTATATATCCTTTGCTGTTCACATAAGATACTTAACCTCCACTCTTTCCCAGTATACATGTTTCTACAACAGTAGAAGACACTGAAGACTGGATTATACGCTACACTTGAGCATGACAAAGATCCTAAAGACATGTCAGAAAGTGATTTTCAATTGCCTGAGTCTCTGCAGGAATCCCTGTGCCTGAACCTTTCCCAGGGATATTGTCAAGAAAAGGGCCTGGAGCTGGTATATCCCCACACAGGGCAGGTATTCCCAGCAGAAGTGTCATCTCCACTTCCTGTTTTTCTGCTTAAGAACCACGCAGGGACTGGGGCACATCAAGCAGAAACACTGAATCCCCTGGGGAAAATGAGACAGAATCACTGCAAAAAGAAAGGCTCGAGTTTATACATCTCCAGAAAAACTCAAATATATGCTGAATTTTCATTTTCTCATGCTAATATTTCCACTTCTAAGAAGGCTGGCTAATAAACAGTCATCTACTACAGCTACACAAATGTTGCATCCCCACTGTTTTACATTGTCAGGAAATCAAGTGAAACTAGTCAAAATTCAGTATCCCTGGAAAATATCAGAAACTCTTTTTATGTGGAACAAGGATACAGCTAGGGCGGAAAGAACATGTGTTTTCAGTCCCACTGAAAATTTCACTGTCTTCGTTTCTGCTTTTATCCCAACTTGGAACAGAAAGTCAAACACTGACTACTGAAACTTCTGAAAATCACAAAGTTCAGAAATGTCAAAACATGCCACTTTAGTATTTCTGATCTAAAGGAAATGCTGAATATTACAAAACTGCAACACTGAATAACATTTTTTTGAATGAAACCAAAGCATTTCATTTTAGCTCAGTTCAATACCAATGTAAGCCCCCTGGAAATGATCTTGATACCTCAAAAAAGCTGGAGTTTAGATGCCTTGCATTATTAATCTTTCACTACGGACAGATTTTCTGAGTGTGACACAAGATATCTCACCATACAACCCCCCAATTTCGCCCCACATAAGACATAGAGATGAACCTTGTGATATGCAATCCAGCTAAGGAGACGTTTCTGTATAGATCTTGGCCACCATGATGTTGGGCACAATGACACCGCAGGCCAACACAGATTAATTTTGAACAGAACTGAAACAAAAGATTTAATTTAGTTCAAGAAGCTAAAGGCTTTTGAATTGTGTTGATCCTATCCCAAGCAAGACAATCTTTCCAAAGGCTAGTGACGTTATACTGAATGACACGTTTCCGTACAGTGCTCATTCTTAAAGATACTCTGGACTTCATTGGCATAAAATAATATGCATTGCTGAGTAGTTATACCCATGAACTGTGCCACTTTATCATTAAAGTTTAGAATACTCAGAGTTATTTTACTGAGATAAAGTTAGCTAAGATAATGACAAGTTTTCTGACCACTATAAATACATATTGCTGTCACATTTAAACTAGTAGATAATTAATGCAGAGCCAGCTGCTACTAATATACTGTACTAAGACTTGTTAATACAAGGCTATAATAAAGCTGTTAATACTGATAAAACCATACAGCATTTAAAACTGTTGCAAAATTTTCCTTAAAGTTGTCTCCTCCTTACTACAGAGGGGTTTGTTACGCTTTGGGTTTCTTTTTATAATTAACCTCCAACAGCATCCATCATGTTATCTGTCATAAATAAAGTCAGCCCTTGCCTCAAGGGTCCCACAGTTTAAAAGGTAAAAAAGTCAGGATGTGTTTGAAATCTAAACCAAGTAGTATTCATTATTTGCCTTATAACAGAAGCTGGAGACCCAGACAAGCACAGGACTTCATTGTTTGTATGCACCTTGCAGACTGATAAGAAAAGACAATCTTCATCGTGAAGAGCTTGAATTAAAATAATATCAATCTAGAGGAAAGTGTAGCTTAACAAAACTATTTTTTGCTTGCAAAAGTCCCTTCTTTCTGCTTTTCACTCAAACCCAAGAAAACCTGCAGTAGGGATGGGCATTTATAGGCGCAATCAAAACATCTAGAAATCTGTGGAAGTTTTGGAGTGTGCTCTTAAAAATTGAAATCCTGTTACCCAGATGTCTGAGGAATATCCCAGTGTAAATGAAAGGAAGGCGTTCTCTGCTAATTCACCTGCTCTTACAATAAAGCTAACTGAAAATGAGAACAGTTCTGATCACCAGAGTCAGAAATTGGTATTCCAACAGTTTCATAACAGAAATTGGTTTGCCTCCATTTTACTAAATTATACTGTTCAGTAGTTAGAAACTCATTTTATAAGCAAATACGTACTTACCTATTTTTTAAGGCTCTGACCCACTGCTCATCTTAATGGCTTATAACTAAGAGTGTTCCAACTGGTTGATACCATCTGTCTGAATCTGCTAGACAAAAGGGTAGCAGACTAGATCTGTGGCTCTAGCTCATTTAGTTTATATTCAAGAAACTGTGACATTAGACTTCAGTATGGAACACTGTTGAAATATTATGAAAGCCAAATGATTGTTTTTCTTAACAGGAAAAAGAAAAAAAAAAACAAAAACCCAACCAGTGAGTAATTAAAGAGGAATAAAAAGGAATGACATGGCAGCTGTGGACCGTGTTATTCTCTAGTCCCTAGACAGGGATGGGCATTGAAATAGCCTGTCTTCTGGGAATTCAAAAAGAGGCACAGAAGGGGAAAAGTGGTTTCTGAATGCCCAAAGTTGATACCGTCTCACTAAAATAAAGGCGAGAGGGAAAGGGAGTAGATGGCTGCTCTGAATTGTGTCTGGGGACCAGATCTGTGGGTGTGCGTATCGGAGCTGTGGACCATCCTATGGTTGGTTCCCATGTGAATTCAAGGAATACGATCACCTCCAATAAGTGGAAAACGCTGTCAGTGATGGACGGAAAATTCCTCTCTGCCCCAGGAGGTGTCAGAAGCCCGTTCAGCACGCGGATGTTGACTGCCTCCAGGCATAAGCAAAAGGCAAGTTTGTGTCAGTGACCAACATAGTTTCTGACGTGCAATGCTCATGACACTGAATATTAAGGGTAAGAGAGATCAATGCCTTGTTTTATACAAGTCAAGGTTTATAATCTAAAAGCCTGTTTAGAACATGGTTTTCACCCAAAGAGTTAAAAACTGGCTGAACCCTTTTTAACATAAAGGGTGCAATTTGCTAATGATTTGTGTCCATGCACAAATCAACTTAATAGCACTATTTCTGGAAATATTACAAGCAGAGAGATAAGTTTCACATTCATCAAAGCTGTTTAAACCCATTTGGAGCCTTTTTTTTTCTTTTTTTTTTGAGAAGCATTAAAAAGATTTAGCAGTTTAAGGAGAGATCAAGGCTATTTTCACACAATTATTTGAAATTGTTAAAAACTGCCTTTGCTTTCTCTGAAATGCACACTGGGATGCCATTAGGGCAAGCTCTGACAGGAGTGCGGACAATGGATTTTTCTCCCCCCCCTTTTTTTTTTGGTCATTGTTTGGAAGTGTCTTTAAGGCTCTGGCTATTTGGATCCACAGCTGTGGTGTTCCCTTAAGAAACAGGTATTATTAGCACTCTTATAAAGACTTAGAACTTTATTTGTCTTTTAACAATGAGGACTATACTTACATGCCAAACTCTTACCAACCAAAAAGCTGTCCTTAAAATGACTTGATGTTAGCAAGATTTTTGTCTCCTCAGCAGGAAGGATAACAGTAAAAACTAACATCTTCTATTTTTATTTCTTTTCCCAAATTAATTAATCATATACTCAGTTTGCCACGTAATACAGTTTGTCTATGTTTTATAGGGTTTATCATGCACTGTGGCACTTCTGAGCTCCTTCACTGAAAGGAACCTATATAGTAAGCTTACCAAAAAAATCTTGTGTCCTGAATCAGACAACATAGTTAAACACCCAAAGTTGCTGTAATACCTCTGTCATTCAGCTCTGCAATGGCCATCAAAATAAAAATCTCCTTTTACTCCAATCTAATTGCAATTAATTGAAGGAACATGCTTTAAGCCAGCTTCCCATACTGTCAATGTAAACAGTTTGTCTAATTCTAGATACCTGCTTGCTAAACATACACACGTTTTGGATATTTTAATATTAATAAATTACCCTGGAGGCAGGTGCGAAGAGTTTTCGGAGTCAATACTTTGGGTTTTGGTGAAAAATGCTTTCAGAAGTTAACCAGTAGCCATGTTGCCCCAGCCAGGCCATGAAATGAAGCTGAAATGATCTTTCAGGGGACTCCCTGTCCAGTGTCTTGGGAGGTATATGATCAGTGTGATTTAAGAAAGTGAGTCTTTCTGTAGGAAAAGGGACTGGGAAGGCAGACATAGGAATGAAGAATGCACACTGAAAATGTTTAGCTTGCACAGATAAACAACCAACATCTAATGGCATCATAAATCATGAGACAAACCTTTCTTCATCCAGCACAAGAACTGCCAGATACTACTATAGGATGCCAATTGTATATAGCATATATTTGCTTAATGAATGAAATGAGAGGGTTCAAAATAATAAGCAGATGAGTATTTATGAAGTACTCAAAAAGACAAGGAGTTTCCTGCTTTTCCTGCACCTCCAGTCCTTTCGATGCTTGTTCATATTCTCCTTCTTTGGGCTGACAAACACAGCTTTGTACGTGAGATACAGACACACGTGTGTGCACACAAACACACATGTGCATGCACACACGCATGCATCTATCAACTTGATATTTGTTTTAAAGGATGCTCTGCAAAGTCTGGTGGACTCATGACATGCATCAACAGGATACAGACACACTTACTGTGTGTTTTGGAGGCACTGCTTTGTCCCAGAAAATGTTCCACCTTTCCCAGTTTCCAACAAATACAGTAACTAGGAAAAAAATATTCATCTTAAAAATCAAAGGACAGATATTCTTGGCACTGCTGTATTCAGAAGGTGTGATTCAGGTAAATTGGGAAAGTCAGCTACTCTTGCGGCTCTTCCTTGGTGTTTGTTTGCTTTTGTGAAAATAGACTTCTTCGTTAATAACTTTGCATATCTCGGAATCAGCATTAAACAAGTAGAATCAGTCCACCAGTGCCCTCCATTTCCACTCTGACTTTCATCAAGAGATCTCAGAGGATGCTACTATGATATATAATCCCCAGAATGACAGCCTGAGTGTTAGCAGTTCTTTTTTACAAGTAAAATTAAAACTGTTTTGTGGCAGCAGGGCCAATATAATCAATACCGTTGCTTTCCCCTTCCTCCTTTCCAAGGTCCTAACAAATTGTTTGCTCCCACCTCTACATCTTTCACTGGTGCAGGACAAATGTTGGTGACCCATGTGGTAGACAGCATCAGAGAACTAAATATGATGAAAAAATAGCTTTCTTTGAGGGCAAAGAAGTCTATGTTTGAGCCAAGTCAGTCCCAAGTCAGGACTCACCAGATCCGTGTTTGTGCTGGTACATACAGAACCGGGGTAAAACAAGTGGCCAGTACCATGCCTGATGAAGTTATCACTGCCATTGAATATCTTACCTGTAATCTAAACCAAGATTTACATCTGGGGTCCTGCCTCTTCTCAGATCACGATTAATAGTCTAATCTTTAGTTACCACTCCAGGTCACAGAGAAAGGCAGCAGAGACAGGATGCAGTCCCAGCAGTCTGCTTACTGGGTCTGCGTTGCCCTGATAGAGAAACCCTGTTTAAAATGGCTCTTAAAAAGTTTTCGGCGACTTGTTTCTGAGGATATATAATTGCACATTACTTGTGGCATTTTAATCACTTCTGAAAATACTGTCTGGAATTGTGAAGTTATTTGAAGACAAAGCAATCTCCAGCATGCATATTTTAAACTGGGCTAACGGTAGAAGTCTGCATCGTTCACGGGCACATTAACTAGGCCTTTTCCCCCTTCCTCCCCTGAACTGCATGCCAAAAGATGTATGATCCACTTCCTGAGCTGGGTCACCTTTAAGAGCACAGTGACACGCCACAGAATTATTCGCCGGTCCTCACCAGAGATGTCTGCAAGTGCAAAGCCTGTGACAAAGGACTGAAATGACAGCACTTTGACTCACTTCTACATTGTGTTTGTTTAGGAAGGTCCTAGAAATTGTATTTCACCAACCACATTCGCTATCAACACACAATTATCTGGCTTAATCATGTGGAACAGTGGCAAATTCACCTGGGGCTTAAGAACTAATGACATTCTCGTCTGAGCTGCTTTAGTGAAATGGCCTAGCACCTGAAGCAGGAACAGCAAGATTGCTCAAGAAAATTTGGTTTTCTTTTTTCATTTCACAGCATAGGGGCTCTGCTCAAATCAACAAACGCTCCTGATTAAATAGCTGTGGTAGTTGACTTATTTGCACTTGTGTGTATGGCTCTGAATGTACATTGAGAATCCCTAACCTTTACAGGAAAAGAATTGTCTGTGACTTGTTTTTAATACCTTGTCCTTTTGACATAGAAAACAGTCAAATAATTTGGTATTTGATAATTTTGGTATCATGAGATCTGTAAGTGTGGGTAACCCCCAAGGTTCCAAAACTAGCATGGGGGCAACAGAATAAAAAGTGAACCAACAAACGCCTTTTCTCATGCTGAATATATTTGTATCTATTTTTGTCTGAAGCCTGGACAGGGCCATTTAAATTCTGCTTACTCAACAGAAACTCCGACCCTCATGTTGGCCTCCTCCCCTACTATACAGGAGATGAGTTGTGTGGCTGCTGACTATGCCACTCAATCTCAAAAGTTTACAGGCTGGCAAAGATGAGAAACTGGGTTTTCAGTCTTCCAAATGCTTTCAATAAGGACTAAGAAGTGTTGGGGGATCACCCACTACTCCTATTTTGACTGTGGGAAAGAAATTACCCCAATTTCCACGAATAAAACCTGGAAAAAAATTCAGAAAGATATAGTAGGTGAGGCATAGTATCATAGTATAGTCTGCTCTTCATGCTCAAGGACTCTGCGTCTGAGCAAAACATCCACAGACTTGCAGAGACAACCACAAAGCAAGGCAGCCCTGAACCGGGTTTGGTGGGACATCTTCCCTGCAGTGAAAATTAATTAACATTAACTACAATATGGATATTGGTTCAAATTGATCTACAGATGAAATTTAGTTCATATAGATAAGCTGCATGGCCACCCTCTCAGAGCTCATTCTGCATTTGACTACTAATAATATTGCACCCTACTAATGCAGCATCATCACGCAGGTGTATTTGTAGCAGAAGCCTCCCACACAGCCTCTATACCCTGATTACTCCCACATGAGCATGAGAAGCACTCATGTGAAGTAGTGTGGAAAGCAGTTTCTGCTAGATCACATGTAAGCCACGTTTCAGAAGCCTGGTGCCCCATCACTGGTTCCCTGGCCCATTGTAACATAGCTCTGGCTGCAAAATCTCTGGTTGAAGGAGTCAGTGATTCAGGAATCTCTTAGGGAGTAGCACTATTGCAGACAGTCCTGCTAGGTTATGTGCAAAAGGTATTTCCCTTCTTGGGTTAGTTCCTTCACATAGTCAGGCATAAATCTGGCCCAAAGATTTTTGCTGAAAGAACAAAGGCAAGTCCGGTTTTGTAAATAGAGGGCATGAAAACAGTCATAGCAAGGAGGCTGTGCAAAATGGTCACAAGTGAAGTGAGTTTGGTTTGAGGTTGGTCCCTTGAGGAACCGGTTCGATGACACAACATGCCATTTAAATGGAAAGAGATGCAAGTCTGCAGCAGATGGACTGAGATAGAAAAGAGTAGAGCAGCAGTGTTATTCAGATTAGCTTTAATGCAATGTTCAAGCATCTCAGGAGGAGGCTAGAGTATTATCTTGTGGTACTATAGGAGCTACCTGAACATAAAAAAAGGTAAACAAGAATAATTTGTGAGGGAAATAAGTTTTTCACAGCAAGCCCTCTGTTCTGTAAAATGCTGAAGCTTACGTGGAGAGCCCACTACAGGACAAGCTGTCACCACCACCACTACCACCTTTGAAGCCCTCAGCCTATTGCATTGCCCCTGGAGTTTCTCAGGTATCTAAAGACTCAACTTCTAACATGCACCTCAACATCACTATTATTGACCTCATGTGGATCTTGGGGTTTTTAGGAGCCCCAAAGAGAGTCCACCTATTTACTTAACAAGCACTGGGCTCAGAAATGTCTCAGCAAGTGCATGACAGACTGCCCTTGGTCTCTGCACTGGGCTTTGCATGGCTGCCAGGATTATTTTCCCCTTGATGTCTCACTCTGTCATAATTGTAGTTCCGTCAGCTTTTTAAATCTTAACTCACCACTGGTGTAAATCAGTATAGCTAGACTGAAGTCAGCAGTTACAGCAAATAATATTGACAGAGTATCCAGACAGTAAATCCAACGCACTGACATGTAGAAAGTTCTTCAATATATCTGTGTCATCGCTTCTGTAAGACTCCTGTGTGCTCTAAGACAAGGCCATGCTTTAATACCAGCATATCTAACAGTCAGGGAAAAGACCATCATTACCAAACTAGTTGTGTTTTGGTGACAGATAGGAGGATAAATGCAGTCAGCATGGATTTGTGTAGCTGCTGTGACATCACTACATTGCCATCAAGAGCACCTTAGTCAGTGAGTTCAACAATTTGAGGACACAATAAATTCACTGTATGCCAGCAAAAGAGTGGCATGGAGATAACAGGGGAGAGGTGCTTCCAAATGGTCTTACTCTATGGTCATTTTGGACGTTTTGCTGCTAAGGCTGTAGTACTGGTTAAATGACAGAGAAGCAGAAAACATGGAGCCAGATGCATTAATGCAGGTATGTATGTGGATCCTATCATTAGAGCGTTCCACGCCAGGCCCTACGCAGAAGCTACGGTATGTACAGTCACTTATCACTAATAGTAGGTTTCATCGAGCATATCTGAATCAGGAAATACGGTAATTTTCACAGTCACCAAGTGGAAAATATTTATGGTGCAGCAGTTTAATATATCTGTATTTAATATTTCTAAGATTGTACCTGATGACATAATAAGAGTTTCAGTTTAAATAACAGTTGGATGATTTGGGGAAGAAAAAAAAATAAAAATCTGTACTGTTAGAAAGCTTACTCCTTTATAAAAAACTTTTTCCACGTTCGTCAGGATTGCCAGCCTGGGGCAAGCTTAATTAAAGTCAATGGAGAAAATAATTGAATACTTAAAAGTGCTATTTGGGGCTCACAGAGCTTGAATGACTCAAAATATGAAATATTCAATTACTAATAATTGTGAGGTTTTGTTTGGTGAGCATTTTGTCATTCATTCCACACTTCACGTCCTTCCCTTTTCTTTCTCTGATAGACAAGGGTTAAAGGAGAAGAAAATTAGAAGCTCAGCACCTGGGGTGAAGAGGTACCCATGTTTCCCCAACCCTTCACTGTTCATCATCCTGGTCTCTCCTTTTTGATTCAATCCTTATGCTTGCTGCTTACTTGCTTTCTCTTTTCCTTTCTTCTGGAAACACACGCTTTCTTCTCTCAGTCTTTCTTTTTGGCTTATTCAGAGTGTGATCATGATTCATGAGGCGATGATCTGGCTTTGAACATGACCTGACATTTAGCAACTCTGTCGGTTTAGGTGCCTGGGAGAGTTTGAGTTTCCTACTGATTTGGGAACACCGATTAACAAACCCAAATGCTTTGAATGGTGATTTGGAGGAAATGATGCCAGGGCTTACCTGTTCCACACAAGCTCAACAGGCCTTGCAAAGGGAAAGTCTTTTAGTCAAGGACAATGAAACTTAAAATGGTTTTATTTACTGGATTTCTGTATTAGAGGAGGTAAGCTCAAATCTAAATATATACCCTGTCCAAAGATGACTCAGATTCCAAACACTGAGTTTTATATCATGGGTGGCAGAACTCATTGGGATTGATGCTTCAGTAAATGAAGAATTTGTCTGCTAGAAGTCAAGCAATTTCCTCAACTTTAGAATTAAAAACAAATGAAACCAATGTTTAGATCAATGTATGAAAGTGGGACATGAAAGAAGTCAGCCTGCCAGGCCAACATTTAATGTTGCCTACTTTCTGAATATACTCCAAGTGCTATGAATAAAGGACAGATTGATCTCAGTTTTGGGCGGTTCAACGGTTCCAGAATGACTGGAAGACACGAGGGTAAGGTTCATTAAGTGACTGATGAGGACAGGCTATTTGACTGAACAATTTTTAGCATATTTTGCTAAAGAAAAAGAAAAGATAAAAGAAAATCCTAACCGGGGGAAATGGCAAATTAATTAACATATTCTCCAGCACTTAACAACACCTCAGTAGAAGGCAACTCTTAAAATGTGAAACCCTTGACATTGCCAGCATAGAAAAATAAAGTACATGTCTCTCAGTGGGTACCAGGGACCTATATTATGTCCTACTGTTGGTTACAGAATTTTCAATATTTTCTTATCCTTTTTCACTCATATGAACTGCAGCTTATAGCAGTGGTAATCATTTCCTGTGTTTGAAAAAGAGATGAAAGCATTCATGGATGAAAGCAAGTTGGATTTAATCTCCTTCTCTCTCATCCAGTGCACTGTACTGATCATTTTCCAAAAAAACAAGACTTAAGCTCATTTTTGTCATGACAAAACTAGTTTCATAATAATCAGATGGCAATTCCTAGTGTACACAATTCTAATATAATTACCAGGAGGAAATGTAGAGGGAGTTGCAGGTTTGAGATAAAGAAAAGCCTGTGAATTTTGTATTAATGTCTCAGACTCTCTTATTTGTGCAAGTAATCAATCTTTCGGGGAGTAGAATAGTAATTCTTTGTGAAAAAATGACAAGAGTCTGAGGAAGAAAGAAGATAATCTGAGTTTCATTCTGTACACAGCAGGTCAGCTGTGATTGACAAAGCTCATCACAAAACTATAGCTCCCGGAATAATCCCAATAGCAGAGTTTCATTTGCAGCCGAAGCAGTGTTAATGACATGTTTAACAGCTGCTTGTTGAAGTTTGGAATCTGCATTAACCTGCAGAGCAGTGAACAGAGAAATGAGGGGAAGTATTGAAATCAAGCCTTCATTATGCCGACAGCCCAAGGTAAGGGGTAGCAAGGGGTTCGTGGAGCAGGAGGGCAGAGAGGCGCAGGTTTGGAGGGTTCAGTTGCAGATAAGGATAGTCGAGGAGATGACAGCGTCCGATCAATGAACACAAAAGGCTGCAAAAGGGAGCTGGCATGCTTGATTCAAGGTGCCAAGGAAGGGAAAAACTAGACAACTGGAAGGAACAAAAAGGAAGAGGTGGAAAATGAAGGGCTGACAGCATGGTTTGTGGGGAGGAGAACTAAGAGCATCAGGTCTTGCAGGATATCAACACTCTTTGGCCAACCTGGTCTTCAGCCTTTATCTGCCCTGCAAAAGGGACTATTTTCACATCTTTCAGTCTCCTGCTGATATCCATTTCAAGAAAAAAGGCTATTCCCTAAAACAATTACAGGACACTGAATGCCACACTAGTATCTAGAAATGACAAATTTAGAAATCCTGGTCTGACTCCAATCTTCCTGTACCAATGCAGGTGTAAGAGCAAAAGTGTGTGCTTGAATTTCCCGTATATGGCGTGCTGTACTATCTCAACTCCTCTCTTAGTGCTACTACTAACATCAGTGACACACAAGCAAAGGGCAAAGGCCTGGAAGTCTGTAATCTCTATTTGCATGTTTCAAAATGCTGACATTGCCAGCAGTCATTTTTTGATGGAAATGGAAATGAATGGAGACATACACATACAGTACCTTCATAGGTTAAACAAAATGTTCCATGGTGTGCTTTGTTACTCCGAGTACTGGGATCAGGTATGGCTTCCATTAAAAGGCATTGGAAGGCCATGCCTCAAAAAAATTATGCTGACTTTTCCTGTCTGAGGAGCTGTTTAGTCAGCATTTCTCAATGGACTGGGTTGTTCCCTGTGGCTTCATGATATAAATGGGACACATTTAATCCTTTAGAAAACTATATAATTTAGACCATAAATTGTAGGTGGAAGGCACTTAACTTCCAACTGATTCCCAGACTGGCTTAGGCTTCCAGACAGGTAAATCCAAGCACGTTACAGCTTGAACTAAAGAACTCCCCAGGTGCCCAAGAAAATTTCTTTCCAAAGAGAGGCGCTTGAAAACAAAGTTACATTTGCAGTTAAGTTAGGTGTAGCTAGGTTAGGCTCAGTAGACCCGTCACATTGCCTCCAATCTACTACTAAAAGTACCTTTACAATTAACATAAATGGCCATTCCTGGGAAGCTGGAAAAATTTCTGTCTTACAAGAATAGTATTTGATATTTAGAGCCAAGACATCCCAAGGGCAAGCGCAGGCCATGAAAAGCAAATAGAAGTTTGGAGTTGGGCAAGTCTGACCCAAGTTTAGAGGTCACACTAATGATAAGGTCTACCATTTGAACTGCCTATGGTTTCTTTCACATGCCTACAGCTTCAGTGTTTTATTTGTTACCTCTTTTTTATTTTTAATTCATATGTCTTTGTCCCTAGTGAGGGTCAAAATCTCTGCTCTGGAACAACACTGTCTGGGAAGCAAGCCAAAACACAGTTGATGCTCTCTGAAAACAACAGGAGAAAGCAGAGTAACATTGAATTGGCATGGTCCGGAGGCTAGAGCAGGAGTCAGAGACCTGTGTTATATAAATACCTCCAGAGTGACTTATCATAGGACCAAGGGCGATATTTCCTGACGTTCTTAGTCAGAAGGGGGTTTGTTTACAGAAAAATCAAAATTAGGCTAAATATTGAATGTTCCTGTGGTCATTTTCTCTCACTTGCTTGATTTCATGTGATGAACATGTTTGAAAACATTCTGGTGAGGAGTCTTTTCACAAGCATTTTTGCAGACAACCTTCTGACATCTTAAGGCACCTATCAAACCAAACACTAGGGCAAAAGTAGAGATAGAAACAAAAGTAAGATAGAAGTTACATGCATCATCTCTCTGAGTTAAAATCATCAACTAGCACAGAAAATATAAGTATTCTGTCAGTCTAGCCTCTTGTCCAGAAAAACCTTCTCATCCTATGAAAAATTTCACTTACTCTGGCAACTGTTCTGGGGACTTCGATGTTTGAAATCAGCCAAACTGTGGGATAATTTTCTTATGTTTAAACAGCCATTTGCTGACAGTGAATAATGTCAGATACTGCTTTTACTCTTCCTTATGCATACCTGCTAGCTATTGCATTATCAAAAGACTTAGATAGTATTGTTAATTTGTCCCCTAAAACATGTGCAATGGATTTACACAGCCCCTGATGGTTTTGACAGTAAAATCTACTCCTGGGACAGTCTCCTTAATCCGTGTTCCCAAACAAACCTGAGGGTAAAGACTGAATGATAGTAAGCTGTTGAATTTGAAAATAAATAACAAACAAAAGGAAATGAGATATATCTATGGAACAATTTGGCAGTGTGTTTAAATGCTTTTTGTTTTGATTTTCACAGCTTCTTTTTAAATAAAATTACTATGTTAGACAGAGAGTTTTCTCAGCAAGAACCTACAAAGCATGTTATTTTCAGCTCAGCCTTTAATTTTGCAGTGGCCGGGAAGTTTATTATAGAGGATACAAAGACAGAAAGCAGGGTTAGTCTTTGGATCTAAATACACAAAGACTCAGTCACTAGAACACCAGTTCAGTTGCCATTCCATTCCACTTCACAATATCAGGGGATCACAACCGTTATTGAATCTTAGCATAATTTATTGATTTGGATATGTTCTACGTTATAGTAACAAACATTGAGGGGTTTGGTGGCATGATGTACTTACTACCTGTGCTTGACTTTGTCAAGTTCTCTTTCTTCTCCCATTTGGCTTCTCCAGAATAAAGTTAGGTAGTACCTGCTAGTATTAAGTAAAACTCAATTTAATTTGGTTGTGCAGATGTTGGAGGACAGGACTTGCAGAAGCTGTGAGATAGAGTAGGCAGAAACTACAATCTATGGGGTTTTCCTTGGAGATAATTATTTCCTGATGTAATCAAGCAGCACTTAAATCAAAACAGAAGTTAGAAAATACCCTTTGGGAAACAATACTGCTGTGTTAAAGTGTGCTGTTGACATCTCAAATGACCATGACTTTACATCAGGTCTGCTTAATGTTCTCCATTAATATTAGCCAGCTTTGCAAGAGCTTTAGAGAGGCAGACAGTATCACAGTACCTGAAGCACAGAGCAATGGAGTTACTTGACAGCCCTCATTGGATCAGAGGTACACTCCACCATCCATTTAGCCACACAGCTTCCCTATGCAAAGTATTCAGCAATCTGACAGTTGAAGCAGCAAGGCTTGTCCAAGTAAATTGTCAGCAGTATTCCAGGAAACTGGGATATTCATGCATAGAAATGATGATGAAGCAACTGAAATGTCCTCAAAGCTAGCAATAGGAGTTAGTTATAGAGAATAAATTGGAGAAGCATATATTTGATGGATGGACCACTTGGTAGATAAGGAATTGGCTGTATGGTCACACTCAGAGAGCTGTGGTCAGTGGTTCCATGTCCAAGTGGATATCCATAACAAGTAGCATTTCTCAGTAGTCAGCACTGGGACTGGCACTGACATTTTTGTCAGTGACATGGACAGCATGTTCAAGTGCACCCTCAGCAAGTTTGTGTGGTGCAGTCAACACACTGGAGAGAAGGGATGACATCCAGAGGGACCGTGACAGGCTTGAGAGGTGGGTCCATGCAAACCACATGAAGATCAATGAAGCCAAGGTCCTGCACATGCCTCAGGGTGATCTCAAGCACAACTTCAGCTTGGGCAGAGAATGGATTGAGAGGAGAGGGACTTGGGAGTGTTGGACAAGAAGTGCAACATGCACTGGCAATGTGCCCTTGCAGCCCAGAAAGCCATCCTTATCCTGGGCTGCATCAAAAGAACTGTGACAAGCATGTTGAAGGAGGTGATTCTCCCCTGGTACTCTGCTCTTGTGAGACCCCCACTGGAGTGCTGCATTCAGCTCAGTGGCTCCCAACATAAGAGGTATGTGGACCTGTTGGAGCGATTCCAGAGGAAGGCCACAAAAATGATGAAAGGGTTGGATCACCTCTCCTAGGAAGACAGGCTAATAAAATTGGCCTTGTTCAGCCTGGCGAAGACTCCAGGGAGACCTTATTTCAGCCTGCCACTACCTGAAGGGGGCCCACAAGAAAGCTGTAGAAGGGCTGTTTACAAGGGCATATAGTGATAAGACAAGAGGTAATGGCTTAAACTAAAAGAAGGTAGATTTAGATTAGACATAAGGAAAAAATTCTACCCTGTGAGGGCAGTGAGGCCCTGGCACAGGCTGCCCAGAGAAGCTGTGGCTGTCCCCTCCCTGGCAGTGTTCAAGCACAGGTTGGATGGGACTATGGGCAACCTGGTCTAGTGGAAGATGTCCCCTCCCATGGCAGAGCATTAGAATTAAGTGGCCTTTGAGGTCCCTTCTGACCCAAACTATTCTATATTTCTATGATAATTACATATTTTTGCATGTTTTATTAACCACTGAGCACACTCACACACACACACACCCCCTTGAAGCTAAGGATATTAATCTGCACTGGTATTTATGCTTCATCACGAAGAAGTCTCTCCACAAACAGTGGGATCAACCCTTTGCACAATACAGAACTGTCAAAACAGAGATTGCCAAGAAGAAAAAGGAGAGCATGCACAAGTTAAAGAATACATTGATCTTCATACTGTTTTGATGTAAAAANACACACACACACACCCCCTTGAAGCTAAGGATATTAATCTGCACTGGTATTTATGCTTCATCACGAAGAAGTCTCTCCACAAACAGTGGGATCAACCCTTTGCACAATACAGAACTGTCAAAACAGAGATTGCCAAGAAGAAAAAGGAGAGCATGCACAAGTTAAAGAATACATTGATCTTCATACTGTTTTGATGTAAAAAAGTCACAATCCTCATGCAGATCTTTTACAGTTCTTTAATTTCAGACCAAGGAAAAGAATTTAAAAAAAAAAAAAAAAGACTCAACTTCTGACCAAATATACATGACTTACACACACTATAGCCTAATTTGGTGTAAGGAAGCAAGAAGATTTTGACACCTTTTAGTGGGAGCATGTGCTATATTTACAGTTAGGATTTCAGGGCCTTTTTCATAGCTAGATAACAATGAGGTGGCAACAACATAAATGAGAATCAAACTCCATACCTGTCTGAACAAATTTCTTTCACTAATGGGTTGAATTACAGGAGATGATCTTGTTGCCATATGTGCATTTTGCTCCTCTTAACCATATGGCTTTATTGCTAAGCAAAATATTTCTAGATTTCTATTTTTTTCATCCTCAAGCTGGGACAAATGTCAGCATTTTGAAATTTTTCCCACATTAAGAATCAGGGGGAAAAAATGTATCAAAGCAGTTAAAATATTTCCTTTACATCTCAGACTTTTACAAAAGTTTATAGTATAATTAGTCTAGCCTGCAAAGCAACCCGTTATTTTGAGCTGGAAATGGGGATTTTTATACAGAGAAGGTCGGAAAAGGAATGGTAATTTATCACAGTTTGGAAAAGTTTGAGTTTGAATGAATCAGCATATTTAGCAAATAATATTATTGAAGTCAAGCATTTTTCCCAGTTGTCTCCAAATAAATATCACGCGTGCTTTGTGATTTGAAAGGAAGCCAATGAACTTTATTTTAGGGCAGGAAGTTACTTAGGGAAATGTGGAAGTGGAAAAGGGAAGGGAGACAGACACAAATTTTGTAGAAGATCAGAGGTTTCAAATCAGGCATGGAATGGAGCACAGGAAGAAGCAAAGAAAATGAGCAAGTAAATGGGGAATGGCAAAGCACAGAACATGAAGATAAGGAGAAAGTAATCAGCAGAGCTTTGGTAAGTACCGTGATTTCACCAGTGGCAAAGACAACAAATGTGAGGTCCAACATTTTGTCATTAACCTTCTTTTGCACCTGAGTCAAGAAGGGCTGACAGTCATGAGAAAATATTAAAATTGGCCTGTGTTGTAAACACCCATTACCACACACAGCACAGTAGCTGCATTTCTGGAGTGCATCTTGTGGTTTATTTTCAACCAGAAGGTTCAGCTTCACACACTCTGAGAACACCCCATAATGTGAACCAAACTGATAAGAAGAGCCAAAGGTAGATTAGCTTCAGTAGCACACTCCTGAGATTGGAAAGAAAAAAAAAGCGCTAATGTACCAAATCCTTGGCTAGCTTTGGACAGAAGGACAAAGCCAGTCAGAGCACCCTCCCTTTGAAACGGTTTCCTAACTGGATGGAGAAACAGTGGAGAGCTGCATGAAAGAGTGACAGCCACCTTATAGGGTTTTCCCACCAATGTCCAACTCACATTACAATTAGAAGCTATAAGTGATCCTTCATCTTTCCTTTGATCACAAGCATGAAAGATCAAGACCACTGATAACCTGGAGAGTGAGGACAGGAAAAAAAGGTGGGAAATAATCCTCACCACATTCCAAGGAAGAGATGCTGGTTTTCTGACACATTTTGGGGCAGAATGCAGCAAGCAGTCCTGCCCTCCAGTGCCCATGGCTGAGAAACATGTTCCCCAGCTATGTGATCCAACACTGTGAACAATATCCACAGTCACATATTCCAAAACAAGGTTATTCCATACTGAGAAAGAAGACATGGGGGACCTACACCTTGCCACAGCTGAAGGGGATTTAGCCAAAGTCATCCATTCCTGAAGCATTCTTAGATAGCTCAGAAAAAGAGACCTCATCTTGTTAAAGCCAGCAACATTAATCTATAAGCAGATGCATTCTTTGCTATTATAAGTGAGAGCAAATATATGGACAAATTATTACATATTTCATAATAATTTTACGTTTTAAGAATGCAGTTAATGCATGTTTTCCCTGGTACGTTTAAAGGTCATCCATCCTTTTCTTTCAAAGATCAGAAGTATGAACTAATTCCAAAGTAAATGCCCAAGCATGCAAAGCGTCCCTCCTCTGCGACATGACTTAGGTGTTTGTCCCTTGCCTTGCTTTGATCTTTTTCCAGTAACATGCAGACTCTGTATCTTAAGTCTGAATTGAACTTGCTAGCCCCTAATGACTGAGGAAGTTCAAAACTGAAACATTCATTGCTAGTAGGAATAGAGAAGTCTTTCATACCTTAGGCTGTCAGCATGGAAGAAGATGTACATGATTATTTCTCTGTTAAATTAAAGAAGAGTTATTCTATAGTTGCTGCTAAAGCTAAATTTTAGCCAGTGTTGCCATGCAGCTGTTATCACAGAAAGCTGCTGTGTTCAGGACCAACAGTCCTTGTCACTGTCTGGGTAGAGAAATATTAGATCAATCTTCAGTGGCAAGCAGGAATTCACTCCCCTTTTCTGTCCAGAATGGTAGGAAATGTAATCAGGAAGCATGTTTAAGGAAAAAGGATCATTGTTCTGCAGAACCATAAGCTAAGAATTTTGGGGTGAATTTAAAAGACACTTCTGGGAGGTAGGAGCTGATGCAATTTGGCCATTACTGCCTCTGCTGGATTTTGGAGCATCATTATTTCTGGTGGTACTTTTGCGTCAGAGTCAGCTGCTACTTGCAGTGGCAGTGTTCACTAAATGGACCTCTGGTTTCCTTTTAGACCAGTCTCATGATGGCCTTTTGCTCACTGCAGATCTACAGGATGGGTTATTAAATCCAGAGGGTCTCACAGTGCAACACTTCAGCTCCACAAAAGGTATGAAGGAATTAGCCAAGGGATCCTCAGAAGACCATTGAAGTAATCAGTTCTCATGTATATGGGAGTTTATGAGGCCCTGCACTGACATTTCCAAAACAAAATTTATATAACTAGACAAAAATCCTTAATATTAGAAGTTTTCTGTAGACAACTGTATTTTCCTGCAGGGGTGGAATAAGGCATTTTTCATCCTTGTGTGAGATCAAAAGTTATTGAATGATGACAACTTGTATGTCAACATGGTCAAGTCATACTTTCAGTATGTGCTAAAGCATGTTGCAGGGTATACATAGATACCAGCACTTTCTCCTTGAACTCAGAAATAGGACTTCACTCTACAGTTCTGTGCAAAGACAGCAACTCATTACCTAAGCCTTTGTTTATTATGTGGGTAGAGGGTTAGGAAGTACATATCATACTACTTTATTATAATGTGTACAGATTTAGTTATTTAAGAGCAAAATAATGAGCCATTAAAAAGCAGCTGGCTGGGAGACTAGAGTGAGTAATAAATCTATCTGATAAATTTAGCTTTCTTTTTCACAATTCCTCCCATTATTAAAATCTCTTTTAAAGCTTGTGAATTGATTTGAAGCAGAGCTCTGTGGATATCTGATACACTCTTTCCAGGGGAATTTGGAGATCGCAGCATGTTGTGAAAGAGCAATGAACTTACTGTCCCTTTTGCAAGTCATCAATGGGAACTGCTGTCCTGGAGAGATAGCAGCCAGATCTCAGTGAGAATCAAGGTTGAGAGCTGCTGTTTTGTTCTGGGACGGTTAACTTGAGTTTCTTAGTC